>JAFBJR010000190.1:1358188-1660213 GCA_016785285.1 Brachirus orientalis
ATATAGTTTGTAATATAATGCATTTGTTCTTCATTACAAGCAAGTAACAGAGCCAGTTTTTTCCTGCTGTTAATAATGAAATACGGTTTTCAGTCAATCTCCAAGCTGGCACAGGATTCAAACGGCACACTTCCATATTTATTTACAGTTTGAGCTAAGCATTTCTCTGCATTACCCTATAATCTCTTGTACTATGGCATACTGTGCTCAGATAAGGGCATTAAAGACATGGTTTTATTTTTCTCACTGTGCCCAGGGGGACAGGCCCTGTTCTCTAAATGCTATCCCCGGTTTAATGTTGTTATCACACACAGCTGTGTGTAGGTTTTACTTCAATTCTGCAAAAAATTTTTATAAAAAGAGTATCCTCATAGTCAGTATAAAAGTGAAGCACTGTGGTATGTAATAGGTCACCAGTATGTAGTTTAACATTGAATGAGATTCATCTGCCCTAATTCCATAAATTAGTGCCTCTCTGGAGGATTGAGTGGTACTGTCCTTGTCTTTGAGCCACCTACCCCCACCCACTTCTACCCTGGCTCCTATGTAGTTTTACCTGCTCAGGTGTCACATAATCCCTCCCCCAGGCCCTGTTGTGCCACTGACCCTCCCCACCTCTAGACAATGGGGCAGGGCTGACATTACCATGACCTAATGGAGACTCGAGTTAACTGTGTTTCCAAAGAGGGCATCCCACCGAAACTGGAGTTGCACCACATGGATAGGTAAAAGAAGCTGAGTTCAGCCACCTTTGTGTAAAATTAGTTACTTTACTCTTTGTTCTTCTCTCACCTTTGGTTTTTGTACCACAATTACAGTAATATGAGGAATCAGAACCTGATCCACATAGGATTGCATTTTGCATAAAAGAATGGAGGTAAAGGTTTGGATTGATGTACTCACAGTTGGAGCCGTGACAGATGCAGTCTCACTGTTAGATACATCTGAGTTTTTGAAAAACCCGTTTTCTGAAAATTTCGGAACAAAACAACGAAAGCCCTGTTTTGCCTTGAAACCTGTGCATACTGCATTTATTAAACGTTTTCCCATGCAATGTCAGCTTTACTGTGGTTTTGTGTTCTCTACACAAGACCATTGTACAGCTATTAATTTTGACAGCTATTAATTTACTTACCCTGGCTTATAACACAGTTGGACAACCTATTATTTGATACTAATCTATAACTTCTTAATGTCTACAATGCAATACTAATAACTTTTTGCATTATTTTTTCTTTCAGCTTCAGGTGGTGCTCGTGTAGGAAGAGAGAGAGAGAGAGAGAGAGAGAGAAAGAAGGAAAGAAGGAAGGTGGAAATGGAACTGCCAAATCATGCCAAACACCTGCTGCTGCAACTCAACCAGCAGAGAGCCAAAGGGTTCCTCTGTGATGTTATTATTGTGGTGGAGAATGCACTGTTTCGTGCCCACAAGAACATTCTGGCTGCAAGCAGCATTTACTTCAAGTCTTTGGTCCTCCATGATAACCTCATTAACCTTGATACGGAGATGGTAAATCCTTCTGTATTCAGACAAGTGCTGGACTTCATCTACACTGGGAAGCTCCTGTCCTCATCAGACCAGAGCAGTGAGCAGAATTTCAGTGCCCTCTTAACTGCAGCCAGCTACCTCCAGCTCCATGACCTCGCTGCTCTGTGCAGAAAGAAGCTTAAGCGCAGTGGTGGGAAACCTCTGCCAGGTAAACCTTCCACTCCAGGTCCCCTCAGCCGCTTACGCCTCAACAACCAACGACTGTCCTCTTCAACCCCTGCTGGCCCAAACAACCATTATCTTCCAACGCCTTCTGACACGGAGCAGCCACAGCCAGATGAAGGTCTTCGGGACAAACTCTCAGATGATGAGATGTTTGTCGGCAGCTCTGGGAAGAATGGGAATAGTGGAAATGGCAGCAGTAACGGTAACCTCAGTAGTGTAGGGAGTGCTGGAGAACCAGACCTTGGACTAGACCTGTCAAAGAAGAGCCCTCCCTCTTCGGGCACAGCCACTGACGCCCTTAGCCCACATAGTAACTCACAAGAATCCCCTCAATCTGCCTCAGTATCCACAACCAACAGTGCCTCACTGGATGACTCCTCTGCCACTCTACTAGGTGTAGACACAGAAACCATGGAGCTCAACCCTTCCTCTAAAACCTCAGAGGAAACCCAAAACCAGCTAGATGGGCCCCCACCTCAGAAGAGGTCCCGACAAGGTGCTCGCAAGAATGAATGGCCCAAGAGAGAAGCATCCGGGTTAAAACCTGAAGACCATGAGAGGCCTCTGGTAAATGGGGTTATAGTTGGTCCCAAAGATGGCCGTTCCTCTGGGGTTGGAAAGGGTAGTGGTAGTAACTTTACCTCTGACCAATCCTTCCAGTGTAAAGATGAGGAAGAAGGAGGAGAGAATGGCCAGGACCACAGTGAAGAGAGTGGTCAAAGTGATGGAGAGAGTGCAGGAGGCGGAGGAGGAACAGGAGGGGGACACCACAACACTAACTACGTGTACAGACAGGAAGGTTTTGAGCCAGCGTTTGGAGACAACCTCTACGTGTGCATTCCTTGTGGTAAGGGCTTTCCCAGTTCTGAGCAGCTTAATGCTCATGTGGAGACGCACACTGAGGATGAGCTCTACATCAAAGAAGAGGGCGGGACCTTTGTGAAAGAGGAAGATGAGGAGGAAGCAGAGGACCTCTCTGCCCCTGTAGGTCCTTCCAGCTTAGGCTCTGAAACACGTCCATTCAAGTGCACAGTCTGCAGTAGGAGCTACAAAGACCCAGCAACACTGAGACAACATGAAAAGAGCCACTGGCTGACCAGGCCCTTCCCTTGCAACATCTGTGGCAAAATGTTCACCCAGAGGGGCACCATGACACGCCATATGCGCAGCCACCTTGGCCTAAAGCCATTTGCATGTGAAGAGTGTGGCATGCGCTTCACTCGCCAGTACCGTCTGACAGAGCACATGCGTGTCCACTCTGGGGAGAAGCCGTATGAATGCCAGCTGTGCGGTGGGAAGTTTACCCAGCAGCGTAACCTCATCAGTCACCTGAGGATGCACACCTCACCCTCTTAGAACTGCATCAAGCCAAAGAACTCTGGGAATAGAAGGAAAATCTCTCATTTTTCCATCTCAACAGGAAAGAAATGCACACAAACACATTCACATGCAGACATGCATAGTACTTCATATGAATTCCAGTTTACGATGCCCCAGCTAAGTGAATGATATTGCCGTTAGCCACAGTGGGCTCTTGGTGACAGTGGGATCTTGTTGATGCAAGAATCACGTCATCGTTTATATAATTTGCTCACCTCTCAGGAGTTCCAGATGAACTATTTACTCCTGTCACTCTCCAAAGTCACGAAGCCATGGTGGAGTGGCATGACTTCTTGTCCGTGCTGCAAGTCTATCAAATGTGAATGTGGGTACTACTATAAAGTTAAACCCCCCCCCCCCCCAACCCCCCCCCCCCCCCCCCAAACAACCTTCCACTTTTTCAGATTGTTCCTCAAACAGATGAATTCAAGAGTCCCTCTGCACTTCAGTGCTACTTTGACCAAAAACCCGTGGAAACAGCGCTGGCAATAATTCAGCAAAAAGATTATTTTTACCCTGACAGCTTTATATCTTTTGTTATGTTGGTGATGGGGATCTGTGTGTAACTGAAGGGATAACTGGGTTTTGGACCATCTGCATGCTTTTACTGAAAGTCCTGAAAGAAGGTCCATGGTGGGATACCGTTGAATTAAGATTTAGTTTTTACAGACAACAAATATTCTACATCCTCTCTAGAGCTGTTCACATTAATATATATGGAGAGAGGATTTTTCATTGTTTTCAATTTTGCCTGCTAGTCCTTCCAGAAATTACCCCTGGTTGGAAAAATGAACCCTTTGAGGTACTTATTTTACTTAAAGAGCTTGTAATGTTTCAGTGAATGTTAAAACTGGAAGGTCTTGGGATTTTACTCATAGAGGGGAGGGATTTGGTTTGGGATGGGGGTTTAACGGGGGTAAGAAAAGGGCGTTTTAGTCTGAACGTTATGTTCAGTGGGTACATTTGATTATTGCTTTTTTTGTCTGTATAGCTTTCCTCCCCTCAGAAAAAAAGAAAAGTCTATTTGTATAGGCTTCTGACCTTGCTACCTCTGATTACTCTTACAAACTCTGTTGTTTAGTTTTAAGTTCCTATGTAATTAATTGTAAAAAGTGTGTAGATTATGGTAACTTCTCACCGAATGCTTTAACCTGCCCATCTCTCAACACAGGTTTTTTTTTTTTAATGGTCATAGATTTTACACTTTAATATTGTTTTAACTATTGTTTTACTTGTCAAATATAGCTTTCCGGGTGCCCTGTTCAGTGTGGCCCTACTTCAAAGTGTACTGTAGCTACCTGCCTGAAGCAAATAGTTAGTTAGTATAGATGTATAGTGTTCCAAAGATCTTATGAATGTTAAGGAGAACAGAGCTAACTAACAAACATTGCTAGACAAGTTCATAACCAAAGTTTTTAAAAGAGATGTACTTAAGATATATAGCATAGTAAATTATTTTGCTTTTTATTTTTTTTTATTTTTATTTTTTTCTGTATTAAACAAATTATGAAATATATTCTAAGTCCAGACAAAGAAATCCACTGTTGATGGAGTTTTGGCCAATGACTCTGAGACTGAGGAAGGTTCTTGCTGTTAGCAAGGAAAGCTTGTGCTGATTGGTGGGCCGGTATAATGTAAACTTTACCACATTACGGAACTGGTAACATTTAAAACATGTTCCCTGTACATGTTTTTTTTTCTCCAGAGTCCTTATCACTTTATATTCCCTGACTTTAAAAACAGGACTTGATGACATTGTATGTGTTCTTTTCAGACCAAAAAAAAGAAAACAGAAGATAAAAAGATAAGAATTGTAATCAGAATTTAAATGTGAAAATGTCAAGTTGCTTGGTAGTTTTTTGAGCCAGACTTGTGAAAACTTGTAATAAGAAGGGCGGTGCGGAGATGCACTGGACAGCTGGACAACTCATTGCCTTCTGCAGCATCCTTTTTTTAATTGGATTGTATTTCATCACAGAATTATTTTAAATTATTTTAACCCCTTAAAGCTTTACCTCATAAACAACCATGAGTTAGGAATGACTCCTGTTTTCTGGGGGTTTCACTGAAATCTGTCCAGTGTGTCTACTCCAAACAGTTACTCTGTTGAGCATGAACCTTCACTACAAGTTTTTGGTATAGGCATTCCTGTATTATGTTGGATTAACTGTCCTCTTGGTTTTTAGAAAAATTCCTCTTTTTTTTTCCCCTTATGTTACGGTCTGTGAAATGTTTGTCATCAGGATACCGCTGCAGTTACAAACTCATTTTAAGCTACCTGCATCCTGGACTCCTAGAGTTGTTGCTTGGTTTTGATGGATGTTGGTGTCTTGCCGTTTGAGCTGTCACATTTTTAGGGATTGCATGGTACATCTGTGAAATTCTCACACTCCTTACCCCCCCCCAACCCAACCACAAACATTTGTCGCCTGAACTGTTTTTGCTTGTGATCTCTTCTGGCTTAAGAGGGAGTCCGCAATGCATTGCCTTCAAATGTTACACGTACTTGTCAGCACTTAGTGTAGTACAGCATAACGTCTGTCATGCAATAGGTGTTTTTGTAGAACAAGATCTCTTGCCATCTTTGCCGCTGCATTTGAATGCTTGTTTGGCATAAGGAAGGAAAAAACCTACAAACTCCAAACTGTGACCATACTACTACTATTATTGCTACTACTACTAATACTTCTACTACTACTAGTACTACTACTATTCAAATACTTCAGGGATTGTTCTGCATCTGTGAATGCAGACTCTCAGCTACATTTGTATGACATAGTATTGTATCAATTTCTCTGTATTTTAATCATATGGGAAAAGCAAAAACACTAGTTTCATATTTAAGATATACAGGGGGGTACCTTATCAACTAACAGAGAGCCTTGACAAAGGCCAGGCAGCTTGAAACAAGTCTACATTTTAGTTAGTTACACAGTATGTTCAGAAATAGTTGCAAAGTTGTACAAAGAACTGAAAAGAGAAAAAAAAAGCTCATACCCAAATCCACAAACTATTTTTTAAACCAAAGCACATTTGAATGATTATGGAATCATGTGTGGCTCTGAAAGAAACGTATGTATTTATCTCATTGTTTACATAAACTCTTACAGATTTACAGACCTCAGTCGGGGCTCGGCCATTCAGAGAGGTGATCTTCTGTTTTTTTCTTGTTGATGCTTTGCCACAGAGGTTGCTGCCAAAATGAAGGCATAGCATCAAACGTAGGTTTAACTCTTTTTTTTATTCAAGTCATGTCGGGGGGTGCGTGTTTTAGGGGCACCTTCCCTCCTCCTCTGCCAGCTGGCTTTGGGGTGACCCTGTGCCCCAGTGCTCCTGCCCTCTGGCCTGTCTTCTGATGAAGCTGCAGCGGTGGGGGTGTGCCGTGCATCCTTGATCTATTAATCAAAAGGCATTGTTAGTCAGGGTCTTTAGCTGATCGTTGTCTCTGTTTACCCAAATGTTCTTGAAGACTAACTCAGCTGCTTGGGTCTTTTAATATGTAGAAGTGGGTGTTTGTATGGTTTGGGTTGTTGGAGTAACATGGTACATCTCTTATGCTGGCTCTTCTTGAAACTTATCTGGAGAATGTAGCTTTAATTTGTTCACTGCATGTAAAAACAGGCTTATCTGGTCGTCTTAACTGTGAATGTTAATGTTATATTCTGTGTTTATGACGTTTTGAAAATGTTTTCTTTAGCCGCCTGTGTTCTGGGGGTGAAAGCAGCACAAACCTCTGGCTGGCCGGGCCTCACACAAAGTTGGTGCAAACACTTATTGACAGTGTTCTTATTATTTTATTTTATTTTATTATTTTTTTTTTATCAAATGTCTATTGTCAGTGATGAATGTATTTATTTCTGGTCTTGCCCTCACCTCTGCAAAGATTTTGCTCAGTGTGTGAGACTGAGGTGAAGGCAGGACCCCCTTTTTGTTTTCTTTTGTTTTTGTTTATAAGGCTTTCTCGCTGAGAATCAAAATTGAGACCCAGTATCTAGCCATTAACCATGATCTATGAAGTTGACTTTTTTTGGAGGGAGAACTGATTTTATGATTTGTGTTTTTTCAAACTAAAAAATAATGGTCTATGGCATTTAATATTGTTTCTTCTCAGTTATATATGACAGTCTGTAGGGTTTAAATTTCATGTATTTCACTCTGGGTGATTTTTTTTTTTTTTTTGCCCATGTGTTCTTGAGTTCTCGCTGAATGACTGCACATAAGGGGAGATGAACTTTAACTCCTTGTGTGTCTGGACACAGACAGGACACTGTGACCTGCCTGTGCAGAATGGAGGCTACTGTATATTTTCAAACATGCTCTCCTTGGGTGTTGCCATGCTGCTACCATTAAAAACAAAAACATTTACACAGTAGAAACATGCAAATAATCAACATTTCTTTCCACTGAACAGTAATATTCCCCTAAGACTGTTGTTACAGTTCTTGTCTTTAACCACTCGCCACTTCTTCTTCTCCTTTTACAAGATGATGTTATTTTTTTTTCTTTTTAGAAACCTTGGGTGAGATAGCTTTACTAAGTGCACTTTGTACGTTTTTCACAGCCTCTGGGAAGATCCAGATGCTTCAATATCAGTCTCCATTTTCCCAATAGTTTTCTCTTATACCCTATTTTCTCACTCTCTCATTGTTACTATGTGTTTTTGAAATATCATTATGCAGTGTTACAAAAGCTTTAAAATGAATTAACAAAGCAGGAAACTCAACTGAGACTATGCTCGCTCTAAGCATTCAGTTTGCCATCTCATTTCTTCATATTGTTGTTGCACCATGTACAATTGTTTTCTACTTACATCCTCTCCAGGCATTGATAATAGTAGGGGCTGGTCTGTCCAGTTATTATGGAGCTGTTCCTTCTTACCTCGGCAGACTAAACCAAAGCCAGTTTCAAAATGGCCTCCAGTGCCATTAAAACTTGTCTAAGCTTTATTGTCCCTTGCTTTATCTCAGATTCGTGTGACCCTTTGCTTGAGCTCGTTGACATTTTTGTTGATGCACAGGCAACTGTGCCCTCTGCTCTGCTGCATTTTATACTTCACTTAAGTATTAACTGTAACTCCCTTGATGATGTGCAGTAGTGACTGAACCTAAAACACAAAATTACCTCAAAAGGTTTACATACATGCGCTATTTTTTTTTCACATTACATCTCACCATTTATACTCGATCACTTTTGCTATTTTTTTTTTTTTTTTGCCGTCCATCTATTACCAAAATATTTGAAATGGAGTTTGTAGCGGCATATTTAAAGATACAGTATAGTACAGTTTGTAAATGTATTAAGGCACATTGTCACCTTGATGTGCACTACATTGATAGAAGGACACAATTAGCTGCTAAAAAATAGTACTTGAAGAGTTGATTAGTGGAGGGGCCCATGATATGGGCGTATCAAGCTTCCCCTCTAGTCCATTTTCTTCAGGAACAGCCTCTCAATAATGTATCAGGATCTGTGGCCTGAGAGGCTCTGGAATGGACATTTAGTGTCTTTGCTGATGAATAATTAAAGTCCAGGAAGCCCTCCCCTTGGCAAACACACTTCATATGCAAAGGTGTACACACCCATGTCCACTCTTGCTGGCATGCCTGCATGCACCTTACACCTCCACTCATGCAAACACCAATGCAGTCATGTAGACTACAAACACAACTTAATCTGCGCACACACCAGTATTTAAGGCGGGGCTTGGACCCCCTTTTGTGGCTTTTGGCAGCACCCAGGCTGGGCTCTTTCTTTATCTCCACTCCTTCGAGAGCTCGTATTCAGGTCAGAGTCACCGCAGTGCATAACGACGGGGCTCGCAAACTCAAAGTGTCATAAAAGTGTAATACAGCTGACCTCAGCACTCACAACCTTGCAGTCTTAATGTACAGCAGTGAGGAAGAATAAACTGTTATTTTATGATCTTTTCATTAAAAGCTTGATTGAAAACCAAAGTATTTGTCTTTGAGTTTCTTTTTATTTTAGAACAAGTGTCATTCTATTGTTTTGTAAGTGTAAAGTGATCCAGTACAGAGATAATACCTATAGAATAATGCCTCCCACCACAAAGGTGACGTGTGTCTTATCTCATTACAAGCATTTTACCTGTACTTGTCAACTTGTAATCACAGGTTCCTCATGCAACGGTTGTCTTATGTTTAACACACAGTATGTAGTCGTGATTTTTTCAGTTGGTCCTATTTTTAATGCTCAGTTTTTAACCCCTATGATAAACATGTGTAATGACAAAAGCACTTAAGTAGTGTTGTAGAAATAGCAGCAGCTTTGATAGTAGCACCTGTTGAGATAATTATGCTGGTATCACTAATCCCATCACCCACCCTGTCATCTCCACTCCCTGTAGTTATAAGGCAGGCATGGGTATCGGCAGCCTCCTCCCTCCATTGTCTCTTTGTAATATTCCTTTTGATGCCCAGACAGAAATGCCCTTGGCTGTTGGCTGCCGGCCTGCCCATCATTCACAGTAAACACCCCTCAACACAGACTGTCATGCACACGCCCTCTTCAGGTATGTAGGTGGCCTCCTTAATGTCTGTCTCCTTTACACTAGTCTGTCCCGCTGCCATCCTTCCCTCTACAAATGCCTAATTTTGACTCTGTCGTCCATCTCTCACTCTGCTGCCGTTCCTGTCCCATATCTATCCTTCCTTAATTTCATCATCCTGGCTCAGATCAGAGTGTAGGGAGCTGGCACATGTATTGCTCTTCTGTGCCATTAGAAATGCACTATGCCCTTAGAGGTGTCGCATGTTAAATGACCCTGAATGGGGTCAATGAGAAACAATGGCCCTGGTGTCGATAGCCCTACCCTGCCCTCCCCCATCCCGAGCCCCTCTCTCCCCTTAACATGAGCACCAAGCAAGCACAATAGCAAAAGCTGAAGGGGGTGGGTGGTTTTGGTGGATGGGTACCTACTGCAAAGACCTGGAGTGCCTGTTTGCCTGCCAGAGGTCGTTCACATTTGGAGCTGTAGTGGCTCCTCAAGAACAAGCCCCAAACGTAGCAGATCCGTACTGTAAATTATATATTTTCTTTTCAGCTGGGGAAGAGAAAAACTCCTCTAACCCCCCCCCTTCACTTCTCCCCAACTTTTCTTATCCTTGTGGGTCTTTGAGCATGAGTGGAATTTACCAGGGTCTGCCCAGGTGGGTCCAGGCTTGCCTGTGCTTGTCCCTCTATAATCAGAGGAATGTGGATGAAAGATGACTGGCCTGTGTGGGTGAGGGACATGGACAGCGTCTCCTTTAAGTGGTATATATATACACACGCGCACGATATACCACACCCACCTTTATCTACGACACCAGAAGGCCTTGTTTCAATGCTGATATTAGGCAGAGGGACTCTTGTCTTGGTTGCTGTTGGATGGCTTTTTTAACCTCAATATGAACATTTTTTTCACCTTTTAAAAATTGGATGCATTTACTTTTTCACTGTTTTGTTTTTTCCTTGTCAAAATACTCATCTTTCTACTCTTCCTGTCATCATCACACGTTCAGCTTATTACAGTACTCCATAGCAGTAATAAGCAAACAATTCAATTCAATTTAATTGTATAGCACTAAATCACAACATACATTATCTCAAGGCACTGTACATAGTAAGGCCAAAACCTTTACAATATTACAGAGAGAAAAGAAACCCAACAGTTCACATAATGAGCAAACACGAGGCATCAGTGGAGAGAGGACCGGAAGAAAAGGCACAAACTTGGGAGAGAGAGAACAAGGTTAATGACATGTAAATAAGTCATACTAATTATGAAAATTAGAAATATTTTATCTTTAAAGGATGCTGAAAGACTAGTTCATGGTTTTGTTACATCAAGGTTAGATTATTGTAGCTCAATATTATCTGGATGTTCTAATAAGTCTGTTAAAACTCTTCAGTTAATTCAAAATGCTGCAGCACAAGTTCTAACAGGAACTAGTAAGAGAGACCACATCACTCCAGTGTTAGCTTCTTTCACCTTATCAGCCCAACAGATCACTTCGGTCCCAAAACGGAGGCTTACTGGTAGTTCCCAGAGTCCATAAAAGTAGAATGGGAGACACAGCCTTCAGTTACCAGGCTCCCCTCCTGTGGAACCAGCTCCCAGTGTCGGTTCTGGAGGCGGACTCTGTATTTAACGTTTTTGGGACCAAAGTGATCTGTTGGGTTGATAAGGTGAATCTAGATCTTTAAGATATGATGGGGCCTGATCATTAAGCACTTTGTACATGAGGAGGATTTTAAATTGAATTCCAAACTGTACAGGGAGCCAGTGTAGAGAAGCTAACACTGGAGTGATGCGGTGTAAGCAAACAAGAGTCAAATGATTGTATAACGCTGGTGAATTTCAGACTTTCTGTTGCATTTACTTTGACAACTGACATAAACTTTGTCAACTGAGACTATATACATATACTGTACATACAGTGTATATATATATATATATATTCTGTTTTGATGCACATCAATTATTAACAGCGTGTTGAATTAATGCCTCCGAGCACCATGTTGTCTGTACAAGCATCATATATTTTGGCCATGGTGGAGCAGGGGAAAGATCCAGGGGAAATGTTGATTACCTGCTACCTTGACCTCTGCTAGAAAGCTCAGTCTTGTGCATCCCGGGTTCCAACACTTCTTTATTTCTGCTTAATCTTTTCATCTCCCTGTCTCTGCCTGTGGGGCCATTCCCTCTATCCATAGATAAACTTGCCCTCCTCCTACTTTTCTCTACTTTTCCCTTAAGGAGGAGTGCAGTAGATCTGGTCCCAGTGGGAAGACATGTGTCTTGGCACAAAAGTGCAATGCTGCAGGCAAGGTACTGTATATTCTGTGCATCCATTTGTTTATGGTTTTATTGATTTTACCGTGTGAGTATGCACTTGTCCTGTATGTATGAAAACACCTCACTTAAGACAAATCTCATTATATCATTAAATCACGTATTCACTCACAAACGCTTCCTTGACAGTACTGGTCTCATTATGGTGTGGTACGAGGATTCACTCACTCCTTCATCAATAACCCATCAGTATTGATGGGGACTGAGTACACGCTGAGCGTCAATACCTGATCTTAAATTCAGTGAGTCTGTTTATGTTGCATGGAGACGAGGTCTAAAGCCTCTGTTGCAGGTTTGGGAAGAAGGTGAGCCCAAACAGACACAGGTTCAGATCTATATAAGCTCTGTACACTTAGACAAACTTTCTAGTTCTTCATCACCCTTGAAGATCACCTCCAGATCCAGAGCCAGGTGCAGCCCAGGCCTCTCTTTTTTTGGAAAAACAAAAAAAATACAGTACCTATATATGTGTCTGCTTCTTTCACCGCTTTTCACTCTCCCTCTCAAGAAATTAATCTTTTCTCTCTCTTTTTGTAACCGCCTTTTTTTTTCTTTATTTCCTGAGGCCTCAGCCTGAATTGAACCAAGCTGCTGAGTCACTGAGCGCTTGATGGTGAAAGGCAGAGAAAGAGAGCAGAGAGAGAAGGGAGAGATGAAGGAGAAAGAACTCGGCAGGTGGTGGGCACCGCCGCGGCTTCAGTCTGCAGAGTCTTTTCAGCTGGCACACAACTGCTAGGCTGCCACAGAGGCCCTGCTTTCCATCAGAATATCCCCCTCTCTTCCCCCTCTTTAAACGATAAACGAGGAGAACAGGCTTGGGCTGGGATAATAGGATCCTTTCTTTCTGCCTCTGCCATGTGTGAGGACAGGAACAATGGCAGGGTCCGGGAGGGGAAATGATTCAAAGTGAGATTTTCACCTGCTCTCTTCAACCCTAGGCTCTGCTCCTTTCAGAGCATGCTAATGCCAGTTCATTTACAGAGTGGTACTGTACGCTGTAACACAGTCTCACACACAAGAATGCTTTTCCTTTTTTTTCTCTCTTTGTGAGAGACAGTTTAGTTTATTGTGCTCCAAGACTTCCATCTCAGTAATCATACTCATTATCGTCATTATCCCATTTTCAGAGCCAAGGATGAGAGTGGCTGACTTGCTTCATGGTGTTGTCTCAGTCTTCGGGCTTTGTTCACTTACCTATACTTTATTCTGAGGACAGCAAACGTACAGTAATCTTAACACACTTCAGCAAATCTAAATCTCCAAGTACCACGTTGGCACCAAGTATCAATGTGCTACTATTTTGTAAACAGCCAGTTGTTTTTTCAACAGCATAAGCTTCAGTGTAGGGTGATCATATCAAACTGTTCACATCAGCAGATGGTGTCCGCCCAGTTGTCATGAAAATACAGATGTTTACAAGTTAACATTTGTAAAAACTACGTATTCAGTTTAAATGTTGTATTTTAAAGGACATTCTTACCTTGGTTAAAAGGTTCACAGGGCATTATTAAAACACTTGAAGTGTTGTAAGTGACCAATTTTAAATTAAATGTTCTAGTTTTGTAAAGGGATCAGGAACAGAGCATGAAAGAGGCATTAAGACTGCACTGATTCCAAAAGACGTGCCGACAAAGTGTAACAACACGTCTTTGTCTTTGCAGTTCACAGATAACAAACTAGAAATGCCCATATTCACCTTCTCTGGCAACAAAATTGCTGGTATGTAGCTATGTTTCCAAAACAACCAGCAGACTAAATTATCATGATTACAATAAAATCCCTGGAAGGCAACAAATTGATGAGCTAATCCAGCTACACTTCAAAACAATTGCAAACAGCAGCTACAGTTCATTATCTATCAGCATAACATGTGCTACAAATATCAAATCCCTCCACTGTGTAAAAACAAATTTACAGCTTGTTACTGTTTCTTGATTATGAGACATAAAGCACAATCAAGCCATTATAAGATCATCCTTCGGAGATGGAGGTGGATCATGATGATGATCATGATGGAAAAGATATTTGTCTCAAAGAGTAATCAACTTCATGGCTTATAAGTAAACTCATTTTAATTTGTTTATGTTTATGCAAACACCATGCAATATGCAAACTCTCTCTCTCTCTCTCTCTCTCTCTCTCTATCTCTCTCTCTCTCTCTCTCTATCTATCTCTGTATTTTTGGGTGAAGTGAATTAAAACGCTCCTAATTTTGGCCAGCAAATTGGGAAATTTTTTTTCACTCAATCATCTTAGAGTGTTAATCAGCATGTGTATTACAGGCGCAGTGAAACTCTCATGTCACACAGACAATCGCTCCCACGATCTTGTGTGAAAACAGCAGTTAATTGAATGGCTGCTGTTTACACCCCAGTTACACCCACGTGAATGTTCATTTAATAATAAGACTGTGACACAGTTGTTACCTCCTCTCTTTTGCCAAGGAAAAAACAATCATTGAAGAAACAGATGAATATTCGCATTTACATTTCATTTAAAAAGTGACATTGCTTTCTCACATGGAGATATAGTGTTTCAATCACCAGAGGTTTCTGACTCAGCTATTTGAGAAAAAGCATTTGTTTTTCCAAATGTAGTAATTAATTGGACAAACCTTATATACTTTCCAAAGAAGAATGCGAGCATGATGAGTTTTAGATCCTCAGGCAAACTGGTCTCTTTCTCTGAGTGATTATTTCACTCTGCACAGCCATTGGCTTTAAAGGCAGGTCAAGTAATCTGTAATGTTTACATACTAATTGCAATGAATTAATTAAAGCTGCATTGCTTTTCGTTATCTTTGCTCTTGATGATATTATTTTTCTGCCTTCGTTTAATTTGTGGTCTCTGTTAAGCAATACTATCAGAACTGACTGAGGCGAGTGTTTGTGCGCATACACCAGCAGTGCAGGGGCAGGTGGGGGCAATAAGCATTTATCCCATCAATCTACTGAATGACAAGGGTTTGTGAGCAGTAAAATTCACTTCTGAAACTTTTAATGGACCCATCTTTGTGTTGTCAGTCATACTCCAGCCGAATGGAACTGTCTCCTTTAATAGTACAACACTGTTGTTGCCTCCCTCTGTTGTGACATAAATCTGTCTTGACCGTGGGAAAACAAAATCTAATCACGCATTACTAAGAAACACAGAGATAGTTGTTTAGAGCTGATAGTTGCTGATAGTCTTAATCAGCACTGTTTGAACCATTGTGACAATGGATTGGATAAAACGGACATCAGTTTGTACGTGAAAGTTACAACACAACAGCTTTGACCCCCCCAACCCAAAAAAATAAATAAATAAAAATAAGTAAAACAGTGAAAGCTGCTAGGATGTAAAAAATGTCTCCAATCATTCAGGTTTTTCCATGTCTACCTGTCGACGTAAAGTATATTTTAACAGGCAAGTAGGCCCTTCATTCTGCCAGTGCACTCAGCACCCATGTCCAGAGACACATTGCGGCTCAAACTAGCATCATAATAATAAATGTTGTGGTTTTCTTACCAATGAATGAGTCATGAGTGCAGTGCACAAGCAATAGCATTAGATGCTGTGCTCACTTTTGCATGTGGTTTGCAGGCATGGCTTTAAATGGAGGTCTGAAGAAAGGGGCTTGTTGTTTTTTTTTTGTTGTTGCTGTTGCTGTTGTTGTTGTTTTTACATTTACTTTCACATTCTAGTTTATCCAGCACTGCCAACTACACCAATAACTAAGGAGTGCGGTGATTCTGTCAGACAGCATCAATTCCGCTCCTTACTGTCCGGTTACTTTAGTGAGAGTACCTCATACTTCCTCTTACTGTTTCACTTTACGCCTCAGCTCCCTCTGTAATTGGACAGAATTTGATCTGTTTTCCTTTCTCTTTCTTTCCTCTGTCTCATTTTCCTTATTTTCCTCCTTTTCTCACTGTCTTTTATATTATTAGTTTGTGTTCAATGCCAGAGGAAGAACGGGAACTGGGGGGGAAATGAGGAAATAAAATAAAGTTAAGAAGAGCCATGTTTTTTTGGCAGGAGGACATTCTTGTGGCAAAGAGCTATATACCGTTTGTTTTGAGGCCACCAGAGAGCATTATGGGAAGGAGCAGAGACAGTCTCACCCAAGGGAGGAGTGATTATATTGTTTGCCTTCCCAACAGCATGTGAAATCAGTTCAAAACAGTCATGTAGTAGGTGCATGTATTATTTTTGTGACCGTTTACACTGTTGTTGAAACTCTGTGGAGAAAACGACGAAAATGTGTTGCGTTATATTCTTACTTGAGGCAACGTTTTAACAAAATCTCATTAATGAAGCTCTGTATAATGTAGCTTACCAATTAACATGTATCCTCCCCTCTTGGAACTAGTCCAGCCAATTAATGTGATAACCACTGTGAGCTAACCTCGCTGATCTACAGCAGTGCCAAGAGCCTCTGGGTTAAACGTCTGGAAAGGTAGTTTTTAAAAACTAAAAAAAGCAAAAGGAAAAATAATTGAAAATAATTCTAAAATATATTACACGTGAAAAACTGCAAGTTTAGGTTTTGAAAGACGTGGGCATTCAGGAAGAAAGTAAAATATGTTTTATTTTATAAACCACAGTGAATTAAAACCTGGATATTGGCTTCTGCCACATTGATTATTCGAATCTAATACCCCTTTATAAATTTTTGTCAGTTTTCTGAATCAATGTATAGAGACATAGTAGAAAAAACTTTTGGGTAGAAAGTTGTCTTGCAAAGATTATTTAGCTCTAGATTTCTGTTTCTTCTTATTGCACACATTTCACTTAACACCAGTAGAGTAGACACAAAATTGACAAACTCATCCAGGAAAGGATCCTAATTTGTTCCTGCCCCAAAACCTTGCATTCTCACACTTTAAACTGCAGGTAGCTTGCCTTACGTACACTTCCATACTTCAGTCCATGAATATCAGTGAGCCTTGAGAAAGAATACCTTGTACTGACACAGGGAGAAACAGCCCACAGCTACAGCTGAATGGGGTCATTTTTCGATTTAAGGCACCTGGAGGGGGTCTAATAACCTGAGTGCTGTGCCTGACCCTGTATTCAAGGCACCATTACTATGCTAATGCTTACATAGCAATTGTGGTGGTATTTTTCAGTGAGGGCTTACTAAAGCAATCCTGTATTTGTGCACGCTGATGTCAGTAATAAGTGTACATGTGCATGTGTGTGTGTGTTCCATTGACAGTTTGTTCCTGTGGAATCAGATACTTCCGCGTCTGATACCCTTCAGGAGATAATGGAACCTGCAGTGAGTGAATGAGTGGCAGCTTCTGGTGGAGCCCATGGATTCATCAGCGTTTTCTTCGCTCCCAAGTTTCTCCATGCCCTCCCCCAAGCCTCCTCTCCTCATTCTTGGCATATGGTGATTGGCTGGGAGCAGGAGAGGATGTTATAGTGTATGAATAATTGAGGAAAGGGTAAGAAAGAGAGAGGGAGAAATGTGTAAACCGACCCTCAGCTGTCCTCACCAGTATAGTCAGCCCTGCTTAGGAATCCATACCCAACAGGACACAACCTGGGTACAAAAAAAAAAATATACCAGCTACGTTTGTGAGAAGGTGAAAGATACAAAGTTGGGTGGGTTTTCCTCAGAAACATTGCGTTTTGTTTTGGTGCATATGTTTGTACATGTGTGGTGGCTGTGCATGGATGCACTCAACTCCATTGAGAAAAGGGTCAGTCTGAGGTTGCATTGCACTTAACCCAACGATCCCATGAGACCACCACGTTCTGCAGCTGTATGTGCCCTTGTGTGTGCATGTGACTTTGTGTGAATGTGAATGTGTGTGCTAGTGAGTGGGTTAGTCAGTGAATGGGTTTATGCCCTCCTGGTTTCTTTTGAGGATCTCAAAGAGCCACAAAGGAAGACGAGATTGTTGCCATGCAGGGCTGACCCTATTCAGCGCCTGAAAGATGTGAAGTGCTTCTAGTGAGGGCCAGTGCAGTCACTCAGAGTGTGTGAGGCTGATGGGCACAGGAGACCCTTAAAGGCAAGTAAACACACCATATGCTTTCACTATACCTTTTGAGGTTGCTATGGTTTCTGGGGAATGTTGTTGGGCAAGCTGAAGCACATCTCTGGTAATTCCACCCTGCCTGGCAGCGATGTGTCTGTGTCTGTGTGTGTGTGTGTGTGTGTGTGGGTGTGTGGGTGTGGGTGTGGGTGTGTGTGTGTTTGCTGATTGCTGTATGCTGTGGCTTGCGACCTGTGAGTAAATTCCACATTTTACATGAGTGAAAGAGGAGGATCTTATGTATTTCACATCACATGTGCTTGCCTAGCAATATCCATTTTCCACAGATGAGCCCAAAACAGTGAGAACAAATAGTGTGGATGATCTACAGTATATCTACAAAGGAATTAGGACAATCATAGTGAGTCATGAGTCATAAGAAGGGCTCCATGCAATTGATAAGAGCCAACATTTCAGCCTCTCCTTCGTGTGACTCATGGCAATGCTTTGAAAATTCTATGTATGTAATTTAAATTACATAGCTTCATTGTTAGAGATTATTGATTTAGTGTGGCAGTGGGGCGGTTGGTCATAAGACAATTTACTTTGGCATTTCTTAATGTTATGTCATTGGTCAGTTGTCCTTCAATGTGCTCTGATGGCGCAGATTCAGAAAATCCACCACTCCTGATTCAAAATTAACCTTTTCTCTGCAGCTCATTACACTTGTATGATCTGACGTTGATGATGTAGTTTTTCTAAATTATTGTTTTTTTAATTATTGTGCTTGTTTTAATCAATATGTACAGAAATTATACAGCCTTTACAGCTCATCATATACATACATGCGATTGTGTTTCATATACCTTCATCATGCAGTTTTTTTAATGGTGCCTGTCTGTTTGTGTGTGTGTGTTCTGGTATTCCTTATGTTGTGGGGACTTGTCTTCTTTGTTCACACCGTTTACACATTGTGGGGACTTGTCTTCCTTATGGGGACCCATAATGTCGTAAATTACTACATCATAAGGTGAAGACATGTTTTAAAGTTAGGCTGAGGTTAGGGTTAGGTTAATGGTAGGGTCAGGATTAGGGTTAGGCCACTAGTAATTATGGTTAAGGTTAGTGTAAATCTCCAGGAAATGAATGAAAGTCCTCTGAAGTCATGACATTCAGTATGTGTGTGTGTGTTTGCACAGAACAGTAGAATTGATTTTCACGAAACCCTGTGAGAGGGTGGGCGTATACAGGCCAAGGAACATCCCATAACGTTGATGACATGAGGAAGCAGCATCAGATCATGGGAATTGTCATGTTGTTTTGTTTGGATCCCCGACGCATTTGAGCACAGAGCGCTTCAGCAGCGGATCAAGCAGCAAACGACACTGTTGTGACCCATTACTGCTAAATACACACAATAAAATAGAAAAAGGACAACACACCAGCAGTGCCAAACATTTCCTTCCTCAGCCTAATGTTTCATGGGTTTGCCCCTGAAGCCATTAACAGGCAACCACAGAAATACAAATTTCGATGG
Source organism: Brachirus orientalis (assembly GCA_016785285.1). Lineage (NCBI taxonomy): Eukaryota > Metazoa > Chordata > Actinopteri > Pleuronectiformes > Soleidae > Brachirus > Brachirus orientalis. The sequence goes on from JAFBJR010000190.1 coordinate 1,377,643, forward strand.
ATTTAAAGTGTGTTGGAAACATTTTGGTAAATGTAAGTACACTACTCAACAAAACATATATTAGTCTCATCTTTTCAGACATTTTAATGCAGACATGTTATGTATTATACACACTAATACAGTATATTTAATGAAAAAAGGGACCCACAACAAAACCAAGGGTTTTAAGGTATTCTAATGGGTCATTACCTGCAAGTGTATTATTTCCCCACAAATATATGGCATATAAAAAATAAAGTGGTACTCATTTTATATTCACTTCATCAGTCACATACACACACACACACATTCGTTAATGTTGTGTCCTACAGCTGGGATGTGGCCTCTTGACTTCGACTGTTAAACCAATAAAAGGCAACTTCATTACTGTCTAACCCCCCAGCTATTGGACAATTACACTGTAGCAATAAGTCGACAGGCAATAAAATCATGACCTACCTCAAGAGGACAGATGAACAGACACAAATGCACACAGAGACAAGCACATAAAGGGATTTAATGATCACCACGCTGTGTTTTTACATAGACACACATTTTTTAGGAGATTCCTTGGCTAATTTGTGTTTTTTGAGTCTGTTGAACATCTTTCCCTGAAGACCAGACTCTGTGAACCCACGCACACATACATGATTTGATCTTCCTGTCCAGACTTTTTCTCACAGCGTTTAACAGGGTCAAACGCTGTATATGTGACTGATACTTTACCAGAAACAGTGGGCACGCTGACTCATACAAACACTGCTCCAAATGTTGCAGTTGTGTAATATTTCCTGATGTGAGTCCTCGAAAAGGTGTCCACTTTCCTGATGGGTCTACAGACCCACTAGAACAGAGAGCAGAGAAGGGAGATGATTTTGTCCATAATGGATGACTTTGACTGGGTCTAGCTCAGCAGTTTTCTGTCTTGGTGGGGTCTCAGTGGCCCTGTCCCTTTCTCCGTTCTCCAATCCTGTACACCTAACCTCCCCTTCCCCTAATCATAGTGACCCAGCCCACCTTGAGCCTATGTGCTTTAGCATACTCAGCAGTACAGTGGTAATCAGTAATCAGCCTTTGGGTCTAAGCCTTTTTCCCACTCCAGCAGTGCAAGCTCCTCAGTCACCTTATAGGGATGTGGAGCATCAGTGCACCTGCCTTTTGCTCACACAGGAAATAATTTTTTTATGTACAAATGGATGGCTTTGGAGCACAGTAGACTTTGTGACCTTGCTGGGAAAAAAACTTAATAAATGAATAATCTAATAATTTAAACATTTAATTAATTGTAAATAGAAGCAAATCTGTTCTTCTAATTCTGTGTTGATCATCCTACAAACATCACACAGGATATGCATGATGTGTTTGCAACGTGTCACCAAGATCAGTTTGTAGTTTGTAGTTGTTGTTGTTGAGACATTGTAAAACTTCTGCATATGTACTGTATGTATATGCAAACACACACTGGACAAAATGGAAGACACAAATATTAAAGTGACACAATAGTAGTTTTTTCTCTCGGGATCCCCCTAAAGTTGGAACACAGTAATCTGTCGACAGTAGTCTGCTGTAACTGTCGTTTAACACACGCTGTGTTTAGCTTATGCAAGACTGTTTTTGATGGCTTTGTAAAGTGTTTAATTTAGCATTTGCACCCTAATTATTATTTTTATTGCTGTATTTACCCTTCGATCAGATGATGTGAACATGCACCACGAAAAAGCCTTTGGTGATTTGTTTTCCAGTTGTAGATGTTGTAGTGGTTTTGCACAAGAATGTTTAAATCAAATATATCACAGTCTTGGCATTTTTATTTCAAGCTTTTGCTAGAGGCTTATCCAGAACACAAATCTTCACTGTCAAGAAACCAAAACTGTTTTAGAGCAATTTTTTCTCTAGAGAATTTAAAACACTGCTGCACACATATTCCTGGTTAAATCAGACCGTGTGTGTATGTGTGTGTGTTTTCCTCAAAAGGTTATATGCACTTATAACCTCAGCACGAGCTACAGTTATATTGTATCTTGAGGAAACGGCCAGCTCAACAACTGTGGGGGGGAGGTCATTAGGGTTGCCACAGCAACTTCCATCACCCCCCTCATTTTATGAGTTTCCCCCACTACTCTAGCACAGATACAGGGAGGTGGCAGAAAATGATTTATTAACAAGCTGATGGAATTATTCCTGATCATCATTCATGGACATTAATTCACAAAGTGCCCACAATTGACATTAGACATGCATTCATTTGTTGTACAAGTAGACATTTACAGGTTGGGGCATTTAAAGTGTCATTATAATCATCTTACCATGGTTCCTTTTTGGTGAACACATAAAACAAGAGCACAACAACTACAGCACAGACAGATTTAATGATCTCATCACTGCTGACTGTAGTGTCGACTGCAGTGGTTATGTACAAAAAGATGATTTAATCCAATTCCCATCATTCCTTTATAAGCAACAATGATTAAAACCATCAGCACAAAATGGTTATAGTGAAATTTGGTCATCTATAGCAGAATTTCTCAATCCTGGTCCTGGGGACCCACTGCCCTGTACCTTTCCTTGCTCTAAAACACCTGATTCAAATGTTCAGCTTATCATTAAGCTCTGCAGAAGCCTGATAATGACCCATTTATTTGAATCCGGTGTGTTGGAGCAATGCAACTTCTAAAACATGCAGGGTAGTGGGTCCCCATTGGGTCCCCAGGACCAAGATTGAGAAACCCTGATGTATAAATCAAAACAGAACACACATGTGCAGTAAATGACAGAGTACCTCACCATTTATTGATATAGGGTATATGATCCTTAAAAATATAGATTTCTTAGCGGAGATTAAGCAGCTCAAAGCTTTCATTTTGGTAACAGACTACAAATGACTGACAGCCCAATTTGTCACCCCAACATGAAAATATTTTTTCCTTCTATAATTGTATTGAGAATGAAAACAATTTAATAGCAACAATTTGTTTTAAGGTGTGCTTCATCATCAAACTGTAAACATCACAAAATGTGTTACGTCTTTGTTGTCTATAATGTTGCTACAACATTACAATACATTATTGCAACATTACGTTATAATGTTGTCTACTATTATACTGATTTCGTCTGCAGTATTTGACCCTCAGTCAAAGTCATCACCAGGTAACACAAAGAAGTTCATATATATATATATATTTATTATTATATTTATTGTGTGTATGCACATGTTACAGTCTAAATTTATAGCAATGACAGACCTTCTAGCTTATTTACTTAGTTGTATTTTTGTGTATTTCTTTATGTATAATGCAGACCGGGCACTCTACATACACTACCATGTTCTCCCTGCTGTCGTAGTAAAACATGAAAATATAGTCTGACTGATGACTGTGTAAACATCGTCTCTGATCACCCTTTTTTCTGTTTTTGTTTTGCTGCCCCTTTTATACTAAATTACCCTATTATTATCCTCATTGGTGTCTTACAATCTCCCTCTTCTTGCCCTTCTTTCATAACCACCCCCTTTCTCTTTCTCCTGTCCCTCTATTGTCTTTCTCTTCTTACTGGCATGTCCATCAGTCTGACAGGAGAGTGCTGTTAATCGTGGTAGGAGGAGGAAGGAGGTGGTGGAGATCCCAGGCCCAGACTGGGCACAAGCATGGTGCATATGGCACATGAACACATTTTATATCAGTCACTTTGCAGAAGCAGAAAGGGCTGCACGTTTGCAAGTCCACAGCAAAGCAATCATTATGGGCCTAACAGGTATGAGGTGAATGAGGACTGACCTGGATAAACACTGAGCAGCACATAAAGAATTCAGTCACACTTCCAGTGTACGGCACAATGCAGGCACGTTTCCCCTCATCAGCATCAGAGTTAGCAGCGTGCACACAGGCCACATCACTCTACAAAACTGTAATAGTTTTAATAGTTGACAGAGTCTTTAAGTCTGAACATTTCTTCAAATACTATATAATGTAGGAGTTTTCAGAATGATCATTATTCACACTAATTTTTCCAAATTTGGTTATATGGAAAAATTATTAAAGCTACTGTGCTAAACAACCAAAAGCCATTTTCATATTGATTCACATAATGCTCATTAAACCCAGCGGCTTCTTGTGGCTCTCTCTGTGTTTGTCAGTATGGTGATGTTCTGATGTCATGTCACCCAGCAATATGTAATTCATTTCAAATCAAGACTGTCAAAAGCCTGGAGGAAGCACATTGTGAACTCTTGCACTATGGCGGAAAAAAAATAAATAAATAAGCACCCACAAAAAGATCCAAAAGTTGATTCTACTGCCAACAAGCAAACAAAAAAGTGGATTCTACTACTAACAAACAAACAAAAAGGTTGATTCTACTACCAAAAAACATAAGAAAACAAAGGATGTTAAGCAGTTTGAGGGGATACATGTTGATTGCAACTAGGTTGCAGATGGGTTGGGGTTGTATGAGATCACCTAGGTATACATCATGTTGAGGCACCATTGGGGTTTTGGTAATTGCTCAGAATTTTTCAACGGGAGACAAAAGTTATGCACTGGAGTTGAAGCTAATAGTGTTTGTGTATTAAGCTTGTACTGACAGACAAACAAGACTGAAATTGTTTAATTCCACAAGACTTTTACTTTGAAATTCAAAAACAGTACATTTAACTTGTGCTGTGATTGCTTTGAAACAACAATAAAAATGATTTGTTTGCCAAGATCCCACACATGGAAAATAAATGATATCAATAATTCAGCTGTAAACAGATTAACATCAGATTAATCAACACTGCAGCAAACACCAAACATGAGTGGTCTGCTTCATCTTTCTGATTTCTGTACTTATTTTAAAACGTTGTTTCTGTTGAAAATAAAAAAAAGAATTGAGGGATCAATCTCGTTGAGTAATGGATACAGCAATGATGCTCGTGCATTTCAAGCTCTGGAGTGGGTGTGTGACACAGAGCACAAGGACAAATCATGAATAACCCTTCTTATGAAACCTTCATTAGGATCTGTCAGGGCTGTTAGATTAACATTAATGGGACCAGCCCCCATTTCTCAAACCTGCTCATCCTCTCGCCTGTTTTTCTTACTTCTACATCTGCAACACCCTTTCACTATCCCTCCTTCCTCCATGTCCCTCTTTTTGTATCTCACTTTATTTTTCCGTCTTTCAGGTCCTTCCTGCTACCTTAACAACTCCCTCTATCCTCACCTCCGACATGTGCAGTATCGGTGAAGAGTAGATTGTGCCTCCCCTCCTCCTTCTTCCTTCCTTCTCTCTGGGCTCAGGCCAATGCCTGCATCCTACCCCCTCTAGTCCCCCTTCTACTTCCTGTTATCTATTTCCCTCCATCCCTCTTTTTTCCTTGCCCCTCACCGTTCTCTACATGTTCTTCATTTTTTTTCCCTCCCTTTGCCTTTTTATGCAGATACAGTAACTCCCTCCTTGCTGAAAACTGTGTGGTCCAGCTCCATTCATCTATGTCAGACTGCATTAGTGCCATGAGGAACACACACAGGTTCCTGGTCTGGTCTGCAAAATGGGGGTGGGGGGACCATGACAGCAGGCCCCTCCGAAGCTGGCCAATGAATATAGATCACCTAGCAATTCTCTACCACTGGGGCCCTGAGACCCTCTCTGGCCCTTTGGGACTCTAAGCCCTTAGACTGGGTCAGACCTGCTCTATGTGGACATGCAGATATAGCTTTCACCAGAACCACACCAGTACATTTTGAGTGTTCTATCTATCTATCTATCTATCTATCTATCTATCTATCTATCTATCTATCTATCTATCTATCTATCTATCTATCTATCTATCTATCTATCTACAGTATTTTATAGAGGTTGGTCATACTATGCTGACATACAGTGAATAAGCTGGGGAAAGCTCATGTGTGTGAGATCCCTGCAAACCTCAAGTCACAAACACATCTTTCACTGTTTGTTGCTGAATTATGGGGACATTGTATCAGTAATATACCTCCTCCAAAAGATCCTCATGTTATAACTGCAGTTGTTGACGACAATGTTTATTTTTAGGGATTCCATACGCACCCATGCATACCCAACTGATCCATTCAAAATAATCCATTCAAATATTGTAAAACAAAATATAAATACTGTAAAACAAAAAGGACAATTTCCTGCATGTATACAGTTAATCTTGCATACTATAGTCATATATGAATGTAGAAATGACTTGTGTCTCTTTCTCCACTGTGTAGGCACAACAATCCACCTTGAATTGTGCCAGTGGGAAATGTTTGATTAAAATAAGTGCTAATTCTTTCATTATTCCAACTGTATATTTTCATATATATTATATATGAAAATACATATTATATTATATATATATATTATATATGTACAGTACTGTGAATAAGTCTTAGGCCACCATTAGATTTGTTGTTTTAGCAATGCTATAATGACCGTACTGTACAATTATTTCTCAATCACTTTATTGGAACACATCCTGAAAATACGGAGAAACACATATGCAGTTTGAAAATAGCATCTTTTTTCAGAAACAACAAAAATGCTTCCATAATATCAAATATTTAGTGTGACCTACATTTCCACTTGAACAATAACACAACCATGGCTCTTTAAAACCTGGAATGGAACCCTAATGTTATTGGTCAAACCTGTGTTTCTCCTACTATTTCATGTCAACAAATAGCTGCGGTGAAAAAGGTCTATTATACCTGGTTTACTCAAGACATGTTTGAGCATCACATACACATGTTGCACAAGTTCAACTCATTGACAGGTTGATCATAGAGTATAAGACTGACTTTTAGTCACATCTTTTCAATCCAAACACCAATGATCACAAAACTGACATAAAAACAACAAAACTGGTGGTGGTCTGAGACTTATGCACAGTACTGTATATTCTCATTTCTTCTGATTGTTGGTGCTTATCTTGCATATAACCCACAGCTTATTGAAACAGGAACTCTGAGAGCTGCTAACACAAGAGGAAGTTTTTTTCTTTTAAATGGTGTTGCCATATCCCTGTAAATGAACACTACACTGTGGATCAGATTATTTCTGGACTGAAGACAAGCTTTTTTTTAACACACATGCATGTGAACACTCATATGTTTGGGTAGATGACACTATGTGTTGTTAAGAATGGAAAATGACCTTTGTGAGTAGAGAAAAGATGATCAGGATCAAATGCTTGGGTATTGTATGGTATATGAACATACTGTAAGTGTGTATGTTGATATGTGCACTAGCATGTTTGCGTTTGCTTTGCTCAGTATGAACAGTCGGTTCTGTGTATCTTGGTCATGAAATCATGGGTTGGGGCTAAGGTGGATGGCTTTTTTTTAGGCTTAAATGCGAGGGCGCATATTTAATTTTTGTGAAACTGCCAAATTTGCACATGACTGAGCTCAAGCAACATTTAAATGAAAAGTAGCTGCAACATGTGTGCTTATGTAAGCCCGCATGCTTGTGATTACATGGGTCTGTAAAAGGAAGAACTGAAGTCCCTCCTGTGAGGTGCTCAGCCATGTGCTACTGTGGGTAGGTAATAAGTCTGGCTGTATTGTTGTACTCTGTGCTTGTGTGCCCAATCCCCTGCAAGCATGCAGTAGGCATCCTAATCTGCTTGGAGAATTACTAAACCAACTCTAAGAGGCTCAGTGCTGCGGTTTGTTGAAAACACTCAGTAAAAGGGGAGGAACTGGTGTTTTGAACTCTATGTAAAATCTGCTCCTCAATGACCATGCTGTCTGTTTTACTTTTATCATGCAAAACAGATTTGTGATGTAAAAACTTTAATGAAAATGTATTTGTCATGATCCAGATCTCATAGCATTGGATTACCCTTGTTTGATCTCATTAGGTGCAAACGACTCATTTGTTATAAGCAGATTGCTGATTAGATTGCCACCAATGTAGAGGTATGGCTAAATAAGAAAAGTAATGATTGATTATAATGTTGTTTTTTGTTTGTTTTTTCTCGGCTTCTCCCTGTCTAGGGGTTGCCACATCGGATGATTTGGCAGAGATTTTTTTTCCCCCAGCTACCCATTCATCCAGGCTTCGGACAATGATTATAAGGTATTTACTCTCACTCACTCATTTTCTACCGCTTTATCCACTAGGGGTCGCGGGGGGTGCTGGTGCCTATCTCCAGCTAACATAGGGCGAGAGGCAGGGTACACCCCGGACAGGTCGCCAGTCCATCACAGGGCCACATAGAGACAGACAACCATTCACTCTCACATTCACACCTACGGGCAATTTAGAGTGTCCAATTAACCTAGTCCCTATAAGGTATTTATTAATGAGAAAATACAATGATATAAAGATATACTGGATGACAAAGGGTCGTAAACCATATGTGAAGTCCAGTAGTGACTGTGAGCACCATCAGCCAATGTAAATAACACTTTACATTTCTGAGTGGAAACAGAAAACTCTGTTCATGTGCATATGGATGTGAATACCATTAGTGTAAGTGTTTCACCTCTAAAACAAACACTAAAGGGTATTATCCATGTTCACAAACAAAACCAGCAAAAAACCTAATGAGGACGCATTTGAATAAACCTGGATTGTGCTCATACTGTATGTTTCTGGGTCAAACTGATGCTCACTCACTCACTCACTCACTCATCTCCTACTGCATTATCCACCACTTGAGGTCACAGGGGGCACTTGTTGTTTTAATTTTTGGTTTCTTATAAATAAGCCTATAATTTTGCTTTTCAATTCTGCATGGAAAGAGCCAGCAGGACATTTAAGAGAACAGCAGTCTATCTTGAGTTCACTTCATGGGTCACCTATTACTCAGCCTAAGAGACTCGGGTCACAGCAGGACCTGTCCCCTTGTAGCATTTGTCACAAAATCAAACTAAATGTAAATTTTATTAATCATTTATGTTGAATGACATAATACAAAACTGCACAACCAGATCATTTTCTGTGTTAATGGCAATTGTGTTACCCATTTTATGAGTGTAAATGTGTTGTACCTCCTCGGGAGAAAAGAATGCTAATAGAAAAGAGTTAGTGTCTGTATATACATATCTTGCTCTTTTTTCGGTGTATTATTTTGTCTCTCCATGTATCTCACCTTGAAGAGTTTTCTTATTTTTCATGTTTGCCTGCATGCAGATGTACAGTGCAAACACTCCGAGACATTGTGCACACAGATACTGGCAGGAACCAGTATAAGAGGCACCACTGGTCCTGCAGCAGTTAATGAAATGTACAAACACACTTACCAGTATCATGAATATTAACTTTCTAACACTGTAAAAGAATAATTGTGTTTGGACAGCCCCAGAGGTAGTCAGTGTCACAGTTGAAGATGTTTTTGCATTTCTTCCATGCAACAGAGTTGCCATCCAGTGATGAGTTGTGTATCCCAGGGGCTATTTGAGATTCTAACAGACAGTTGAACTGCTTGCACACCCACTCCTTACATGCAAATATATAAAGGGAAGGCCTTGCAGGCCCTCTGGGGGGAAGTGCACAGGGTAGTTATTAGAGAGAGAGAAAGAGAGAAAGGAAAAAAGAATAAGATTACAGAGAGGAAAACAGACACAACGACAGAGAGAGATAGAGAAAGAGCCACATTCCTCCATGTCAATGAAATGTGTGCTGTAAAGACAAATTACATCCTCAAATTATCTGTCACTGACCTAGTAGAACAAATCACATCAACTTTGTTAATATGTAAACAGTTAACAAATCAATTTTAATATATATACATACATATTTATTACACTGTTTGGAGGATATGGATCATTTGGGTTGAACATGTCCTAACTCCAACCTGTTCAGTGAAGTAATGATTGACTTGGTAATTAGGGTTTATCAGTAAAAACAAAAAAAGGTGCAGAAAAGCCGGGGATTTCTCAGAGCAGCTTTTTCATACATATATAAGATCTGCTGATGAGGCAAATGTGTCTACTAAAACCAAATAAAGTTCACCTGTCACAGTTGAAAGTGATTGCACCAAACAGGTTGACTGTAATCCCACAGGCCAAAGCTATGATTGATGTTTGGAACAGTTTGGGTCAAAATTTTACAGATTGACACTCATTAGTTTGTGGCCTGGTGCTGTAGGGAAAAAAAAACTGCATCATGTTTTGTTTTGTCCTGTCAAACAGCTTTTTCAATGTGGTTTACTGTGGCTTCTTATGCTATGCCATGTCTTTAAGTTAAGGAGGGTGTTTTCCAAAAATGTATTTTGCCTTTGGCATATATAAATCTAACAGTGGGACCTTCAAAACACTGTTTATTTCTCAGTTCACCTTAATGCTGTCACAGCGCACACTGTGAACCAAGCCTCCAATTACTGACGCTTAAATGTGAATCTTTAAAACAGACTTTTGTGAAAATGTCAAATTTAATTAAAAAAAAAAAACTGGCTTAATGCTACAGATCATTCCAAAATACGCGTGTGAAATTGGCCCCAGGTCTAAATAGTTAAAGCAGCAGTGCAAAACATTTAAACATAAATGAACTGCGGTTATATTCAAGCCATTAAGTTCACACATTGTTCCCCATTTCTCAGAACAGCAGTGTTTGTTGTTGTCCAGTGACATTCCCACGATTCATTTTACTTCAAGACAGACAGCGGTAAGCCAGAATTCACATAGCTTTTAATAGTGCTAGAAATGCAAGGTGGCTTAAGCAGGTTGGACATGGCTGCAAATGCCAAGAGGCACCCATAAAATGTTTCTGAAGTGATTTTTACTGCAGGAAAAAAAAGGTGGACATTGACTGACAAGATAAATGCCTCTTGCAACTGAGAAGCAGAGGGGTGGAGGTGGTGCAAGATCACCAAGGATTAAGTCATGTACAGGCACTACCAGTATTTTGGTAATTACTCAAAATACCTTGGGGGGAAGTTACACACAGAAGCTTTAACCTACTGGGTTCAGGATTACAAGTTCGGCGTTACAACCATGAAAATATGATTGCTGATTGAGAGTGCGAATTGATTAAGGCGTCCCATTAGATGATTTAAAAGGAAACCAAAGAACCCAGCAACCAATCAAACGCGAGCAGTTCCCTTGATTGTTGTTTGAAAAATGCATGCATGTGTTTGAAGTAAAAGAGTGAGAGTGGTTGCCTGCTCCCTGACCTCTTTCGTGTAAACATGGACACACTCGGGTGAGGTGCTGAATGGCACTGATTATGAGAGAACACACACACACACACACACACACACACACACACACACACACACACACACACTGGGATTTCTGCCAAGGAGGGAAGACCTACACAGCAAGGCTTCCCCTGGCTCACTGCCAACCGTCCCTCAACAGACAGAGGAGGAGAAGGAGGTCAGGAGCGACGGAGGGAGGGAGTGGGAAAAAGAAAAAGGGAGGAGAGAGAAAAGAAAGGGAGGGGAAAGCAGCAGCATTGGGAATCAAAGGGAATAGAAAAGTAGACAGTACTGGGAAAGGATAAACTTCTCAGTGACTGTGTGTATTCGTTTTCTAATCTGAGGATTAGAGTTGTGTTGATGGGATAAGACGGTTAACAAGATTAAAAAAAAAAAAAACTTAAAAACTTGACACTGTTATTGTTTAAATCAATAGCATATAATAATTGTTTATGAAAGCTGTAGCTTGAGGATCATACGAAATGGAAGACACATTAACAGAATAACAGTATCTACATTAGTATTTATTTTACTCTTTTAATGGTATTATTTCAGTGAATGACACATTTTAATACTCATAGAATAAAATCTGAGTGACTAGAATGACAAATGCATACTTCTGCCAAGGCACAGCAGTTATTCTTCACAGCTAAATGAGCTATCTCCTTCTCCGCTCATTAATTTAAACTAAACAGTAAATTGTCTTACTTGTGTTTATTTTGTTGTTGTTCCCTGGCTGGTAAATTTCACCTTAACGTGCAGTCTTCTGCAACAATAAAGATCTGAGAAGATGTACTTTCATGACTAAAATAATAAATAATTCAAAAAGAAAAGGACAAGCTACAAGAAGCTGTGCCAAAAAAAAAACATCTCTGGGGCACTCATCTTTAGGATACTGAGAGAGAAGACAGCTGAGTGTAACACACTTTTGAGAAGACAAACAGTCCGAGAAAATAAAAGGGACTAACAAGGACAGATAGACAAAGATCTCTGTCGGGGTCACGTGTTGTTTGCCAGGTCAGGCTTTTCCTGTCCTTTGCCCGTCTGGCCTGTTATCAGAAAGTGCCTCAGCCTGTCAGCTGACTACAGATGACCATGTGTTGACCCCTGCGACCTCCAATCAAATCATGCGATGACTGTATTTACCCCAGAACTAAAGGTATGACATGCTCATCTTTGTGCTTTGTACCAACACAAGACAACTTCATGAATCGACTATAGACAGCTGAGATGAAGTCAAAGCAAAAGACGTCTGAGTGGGAGACACTTCAGTTTATTGTCTTTTCAAAAGTCAGTGAATAATTAACAAAATATATGAGCCGAATTGGGTTTTACACCCAGCCCTATAATTTATCTTCTTCAGAGACACACAGAGTGATGTTAAGATTGTTTAAGATATTACACCTAAGTTTTGTGTTTGTTCTCTCTTTTAAACCGATAATACAGCTCACTTATATATATAAACAGAACATAAACAGAAAGACAGAAGTATCTACATTAGCCTCACTTCCTTTCAGTTTTACTATACATCTGTTTTTTGTAGCCTGAGTGAATGTCCCTCCTCCCCAAATGAGAAATAAGACTAATCTCTCTCTCTCTCTCTCTAATCTGGGAAAACAAACAGTTTTTATACGTGTCTTGAGCCTGAACATTTCTAGACCAAGTTTGAATGTAACAGACTAATTTGAATTTTTGCTGTCGTTCCACTTCAGATGCCACAATAATGGCAGAGTTATTTTGCTAAGGCAACTGGATAAAGCAGCTAAAATGTCAGCTGTGAAATAGAATCAGGATGCATTCATTTCTTCCACAGGGACTAATTTCGCTGATCATATAGACATAAGCCTCTCATACTCTATATATCCATCTCCCGTTTACAGTGCACCATACAGGCACGTCACCTCTCCATCATGGAACCCATGTTTTCTTACAGATGAAGCACCCTTGATTTACTTGATGTTTTTTTCTAAATTAAAAGCACTTCTGCACCATTAGAATGCAAGAGTAAGGGACATGCTAAATGTCACTTTCCCCCCCATTCTCTCAACTAAAGAAAAATAAAAGAACCTGCATCACCCCTGGTACAATAGCAATTCATATGGCGCCATGTTTCATCTTTTTCATTTAAAAGGCACTTCATATTTTCCTCACATGTGGGGATACTTTACAGGGCACTCTCTCATATTCTTCTATTGAAAGGGCACCCATGAGGGCCCTTCCTTCCTGAATGCCACACTATGTTATAGCAAAGGTTTTGCACCCAACAGCAGACAGGCCAGGAGATAAGAACCAGTAAAAACTGTTTATTTTACAATGAACTTTGAAAAGAGAAAGTCAAAGTTCTGGCTGCACAAACACCACGTTAGTGTGAAGAGGAGAAGCTCCCAGCACCTGGCAGTGACGATGGGCAATGAAGACGAAGATCGGCTCCAAAGCAGTGATAAAGACAGTGAATGAGACACCCAGATCCAACTATGACAGAGAAGACAGCGAGTAATCCCAGAAGAGCAGCAGAGCTATCAGAGGTCCACAGCTTCCAGAGGTGAGTCTCTGGCACAGAAAAAGCACAGGACTCAATCATGGAACAAACATGAGAAACACTAAAGAGATGTGTCACAGTCAATCCCAGAATTTAGAAGGCCGCGTCTGACAAGCAGATGGGAGACAGGTGCACCCCCCAGCACAGGTGAGCTGATTGCAGATGGTGTGGAGGAAAAGGGAAGGAAAAGCTGGCAGAGAAGGGGCAGAGTGTGACACACTATAGGGCACGTCACTCTGCCATGACAGAACTTGTTGCCGTGGTCATATTTTCTCCTCTGTGCCTTGGAAGGTGTGCAATAATGCTTCTTCAACTGTGGAGCACAAGAAAGGAAATTTGCACAGAATATGCAGTTTATTTTATCAGCCATTTCTGGATCGCAGCTTGGTCATTTAGTTTAACATTGCTCCCGTTTAACCATGCGGTTAACCATGTGTAAGACTTTGTTCGCTTTGTAGAATCCAGGGAAAAACAGACAAAATGAACCTTTCTTGGTCCACAGAACACTGCACCTGTGTGCATGTGTGTATACTTACATCTGTGTAGAGTTGTGAGGACCAACAAATTCATAAACCAGAGAAAGGACATTTTCTGAAATTATATTACACCTTAAAATGGCTGTTTGCGGTTTAAGGTCTGGTTTAAGTTTAGGGGTAGAATAGGTTAAGGTAACGGGCTAGGGAAAGCATTATGTCTGTGCATGTCCTCGCTAATAGTGCTATACAAAATGTGTCTGTGTCTGTGTTTGTGAGGTTGTGAGTGCAAAGCAATTCAAAGCTCAATTTCCTTGGATGTTGCCAGGCTGCACTGGCAGACTGCGAAATGGAATTTGACCTACGCAATGTCCTTTATAATTACAGGTAATTGACACATGGACATAATCATATATGCCCTTGCTTCCCCACAACCCAGAGCACTGAACTGCTTCATGTCCATGGCTTCCTTTACTTACAGAACAATGGCTGATAAGAAAAAAAACAACTCCTTAAAAGCTACAATGCCTGTGCCGCTCTTCGTAATAAATCATCCACATTTGGTCTTTTAAGTATAAATCTAAGAGAAACTCCCAGAAAACCTCTGTAACTAGTTCCCCTGCACAGTTTTAAAACAGGTTAGTGCCACTCATTAGTTCAGTTAATATACAGTAACCAATTTCTCCTTTTACCCTCCATTCTCCTCCCTCCCCTGCTGAGGGGAAAAATGTGTCTCATTCCAATTTAATGGATGGCCAATTCCCACCTCGACAGAGCAGTAATTAAAATACACACGCAAAGCCTCATTCATCAGCAAAGATGACAGTTAGAGAGAGAGAAGGAGAGAGAAGAGGTGGGGGGCAAACGGGCTGCATCGTTGTACCCTTGGATTTAGGAACAAAAACTGGAGTGAAACAGTGAGCGAGGGGAATCGAGACACGTCTTCTTCAAGACGTACAGCTTATTAAATGTCGCATTCCTCTGTTTACTATGTACAGCCCTGGTTATGCCCACAGACTGCATGTAAAAATGGACACAGTCTTGTTTGAAAAATGAAGCCCAGAAGGTGGGAGCAGTTAACCACCAGGGGGCGACTCCACTGGTCGCAAAAACAACTCCATTTGAATGGAAAACAACGGGAACGTTTGTCTAATTCTCACTTATGATGTCAGTAAATATCTTCCAGAGAAGTCTATAGTCTCATTTGCTAGTTTCATATCTTGTTTAATAGATTATGATTTTTAGGATTTTGGAAATGATGTTCCCATTAAGAGGAAACAGATGCTAAAGGATGGTAAATATGAGTGGACACCATTGGTTTTGTCACAAGGAGACTGGTTGCAGGTGACATCTGGAAATTTCTGGTTTCAAAAAAGTGACATGGAGCAGGTCAAACCTCAAGCCCCGAGGTGCCACGATGAGAGTTGATTTTGCCATCTGATTGATTTTCCCATTTTTCATAGAGTCTATGCTTATGCCCCACTCTCAGTAACCTGCAGACATATTTTTTTTATTAGCAGAGCACCCACTAGTTTAAGCCCTGCCCCCAGCATTAGTCATTTCTCCACTGCCTTATTAGAGCCCCCCACCTTTTGCACCCCATGGCAGATTTTCTGTTTGACAGCAGTCCTGCTGTGCTCTCTTGGCTTCAGACACACTCACACACACACATTGTATGGCCACGACCCTCAAAGAGCCCCGTGCATGTTCACAATGTCCTCTGGGGTGTATGGGGACACCAGAGGGGCTTCTGGGAGGTGGATGGGTGTGTGTGTCATTGTTTGCGGTCTCTGATTACGCACGTTGCCACCCAGCAGCTGTTTGCATGTTTATACTGTTTTCCATCTCCACATGGATGGGACCGAGTCTGGCGCCTTGCTGATGTCACGCTACTTTAATTTGGCTTAGAATCTGTGAAAAGGATTCATGTGGTGCCACCATTCTCTTTTAAAGGAAATGGTACAGTTGATATCCAGTGTGCAATCAGCATTTTATCTTAAACTTTTTTTCCCCCCCCTATAATACAAGAAGACACACCAACAAACCTCGCTTGCAGGGCCCATTACAAACTCATGAAGTGTAAGAGATCCCAGACAACATCACACAAAAACCAATGAATATCAATAAAATAAGTACAAATAAATAAAACAGCATACGTTCACTGATGGGGGCGGGTCATTAGTTTAAATTATAATAAAGAGACTGAAAATATAGAATGGTGGAGGGGAGCAAGACCACACATGTGAGCAGGGGGATTATCTATGCAGCTGATAATGGGTTGGCAGATTTTATGGAATGATTTAATTTTGTTCCTTAATGTGTAGGTTCTTTTTTCAGGGGTAGACAGACACAATCCATATTTCATGGTGATGCGTTCTTGACTATGACTAGAGGGACTGCTGTGAGTTTGATGGAGTGTTTACACTTGAAGTTAGATTTTGAGAGGCATGCCCAAAATAGGCAGATTTTGGGATCCAATGAGGAGGTCACACCACACATTTTGGATTATGCCTCATGGATGCCCTGCCAGAGATCATGTTCACTACAGTGCCAGGTAAAATGGAGGAAAGTGCGCTCCTCCTGATTGCAATCTAAAGCCAAATTCGAGTAAACTTTCAAGGCAGAAAAAGAAAGCATTTTAAGACACTTGTATATTGTCCTCCTCCTTGCATTCTTTACAAGCCCGTCATGGTGGCATATGTCCAAGGCCTCTTCCAGCCCCTTGTCACCCCCATCTCCCAACCTTCTCTCTGTCTGTCTTTTTTCTCTCTATCCTGCGGTGGACTGCACTTGAGCTTGAATGGTCAGAGCAGAGCAGGCAGCTGCCTGGGCCCTGTGCTCCAGAGAGAAGGAGGGGTAGGAGAGAGCCATGCACAGACTTTAATGAGATGCGCAGTGTCAATGGCCACTCCTTCTGAAGAGGGCAAGAAGAAAAGGGTGCTCTCCCTTCCTCCCCACTCCCCTCTCCTCTGTGCCCCTTCCTCCAGCTCCCTCTCTATCGCCTGCCCTCCTCCTCAGCTGGTGAAGAGCTTTGTTAGGCGCCAGATGATACCCCAGATGCCCCGGCCCAGCCGCCCCTTTCAGCTACATTCACCAGCCTCCCCTCAGGTCAGAGGTCACCACCGGGCATCTGAATTGGTCTCCGTGGAAACAGTGGCCTTGTCGGTTGAGAGTGGCAGAGGCTTTTTGTTGTTGCCTCGTTGCCATAGACATTGTTTGATTAATCAGATTCAGCCACACAGAAAAAACCGAAGTATAATTTTATGAAGAAAATGACTCATTCTGTGTAATAAGTGGTCACAATGCAAAGAGATGTGGTTGGTTGTTAATTCGTATTTTCATAGGGAAACTTATGTTGCATTTATAAGAATAAAAATTCACATTATGGGGAAATGAAATACTACAGTTAAACTACAGTATAGTAGAGAGACACTGATAAGTCTGTACATAGATGAGCTTGTTTGGGATTTTCTGTGATGATCATACAGTTTGAAGGCTTCAGCCCTCTGCTGGGCAAACATACAACTGCATGATTTAATGTCATCACTCCAGACGAAACACATTGATGAGAAAATCTCAAGGCATGTCATTGTCCTGTTTAAAAGTTTGGAGAAATGATGCGTGGTGCTGTTAGTTCTGTTGGTCTCACTTCATCTTTTTACTGCTGACAACAGCAACATTGGGGAAATAAGGATTATGTTTTATTATACATGTAGTGGAAGCCACTAAGGTGTTGCACCTGAATAACTGAATTGATGCACTGATAATTACAAAGTCTGATTAATTTAAGTCAGAGTTGGGTACTTATGTAAAGCTCATTTGTGACCATTAACTCTCTATAGTTTAGACAACATGCAGATGTGTGACTTACCTCACAGCAACCTGCAGCATCAGCAGTCAAAACTCTTCCAGGTGAAGCTTGACTAAGGTTCCCACCTACTGTATGCACAAAATACTACTAATTACCCAGGAGACCAACGTCATATAATGTATAAAAGTATTACAGTGGATAATAAAATACTTTTTAATGTAGAAAAGTCATTTGTCATACAGCAGATGTCATATAACACATTTCTGTATATGTCTCTAGAGACACTTGCTACCATTGTTTTGTGTTGATGTTTCCAGTATCCTAAAAAAACACATACAATGAAAGAAAGTGTTTTCAAGGTCTGGCATCTGGAGAAGCAGTTGATGTCAGGAGAGGCAGCAGAGGGAAAAGAGTGGTGAGGGGACAGAAGGGGCTCCATAAGGCTCAATACCTATATTTAACCTGCAACATTTTTATAAATGCAAACAAGAGGTGTCATGATGTATTTTAGAGGAAAAGCCTTCGGAGAAGATGCTGATGTGGGACGCAGCAGCATAGCTCACCTTTTTGATAGTACAACACATGAGTCACAGACTAATATTGAGGCAAACACAGAGTTTTAGCATCAGCCCAGTGAAAAATAAATAGAATTTTTTCTGTATTATTTATATTATTTATTTTTCATTCTTGCATTTCATTTAGGGCCTTCACAGATGAACAGTACCGAGTTTCCTCTGCTCTGTCCCTCGGCTCCCTTCTGCTCGCAGCCTCTGTTGGTCACGCTGTCTAAACAGATCAAAGGTCACACGATAAGGAAGGAGCGAACACTAGGACCCATTCAGCAACCAGGGCCAACAGCTTATAACACGTGGGCATAGAGAAACAGCGAGAGGAATAAGAAGGGTTTCGACCCCAGTGTGTTTCCTGACAAGTTCTTTGACAATTCTCCTGAACTGCTATATATCATTATTATGGAAATAATTTTGCCAGTGGGATAAGCAGTATTCGTGCATTTCCTCAGTGTGAGTGTGCATATGAATGTTTGCTAATTTGAATTTTGTGACCTTCTGACTTTAAGCTCTCAGGTAAACAGTGACTGTGTTGTTGAAGCCTCTGGATCTGGCCCCTCCCTAAAGCCATCACACCCTCAGATAACACAACTGATCAACAGTGGCAAACTGCACAGGATGACCTTACCACTGTCCTGCAGCCACATGAAAGCCGTTTAATGCAACTGCTGAATGTAATGTCAACAGTAAAAATGACTTGAAGTGTTTGGGGGTTGGTTCTCCAAGAACCTAACTGAATCACACTCAGTGGTCATTCATTATCTGTTGTATATCTGTATTGTCTAACACAACGGCCAATACAATACTGTAAATGCTATGCCATGAGAGCTGTTTGTGGTGCCTTTAGTGAAGGTTGCTTGTAATATTCTTTATCCTTAGACTGACTATCCATCACTGGAGCGGTTATACTTTTAGATTAGGTTCTACATGTCCCAATAAATGTCAGTGATTGGTGTATAGATTTTTCGCTAGAGTTTATATTATTATTTTTAACGACATTGCCAGAGTTAAGTACGAGTATTTGCAGAGCTACTCTCCAATGGGATGAAGCATCCATCTAAAATACAGTGAAACATTTATTTTTTTTTAATCTTATTTATGGTTACAACCTTATCATAAATGCCATTAACGGGTGTCCAGTTAAAGTTGAGTGCAGAAATTACAGTCCAGATGAAAATGAAGTTGCCAGATGCCTGACTGATATGGAAATAAAACATCCGTGATGATGACAGGGGTGAGGACAAGGAAGTCTGACATTCATATGTTGTTTTGTTTGCCAGTGGCTTCCCGTCTACCACAGAAACACACATCAACGCTGCTATTCAGGCCATGGCAGCCACTATTCCTGATTAGCTCAAGCATCTCATCAGTAGGCCTGACTGTCTGCTCTGCGGACAAAAAAGCCTTTCTACTCAGCGTCACTCCTGCCTGCTTTAATGACTGGAACAGCTCAGTGAAGAGTTAATTATTGCATAGCACATGATTGGCATACAGAGCTGCAGCAAGGCACCGCATGAATGTGTCACAAGACGTCCTGCAGTTTAGCACATGTGATGACTAAGAGCATGTGGAATTACAGTAAATGTTTGTAAAGAGAGACAGAGATCCCACCCCCCCCACCCCCCGGCCTTCTCAGTCTCAGTCACTTGACAGATACTGTATGACATAATTTAAACCAAAAATCAATTGGTGCATTTAGGATAATTTCTAACATGTCCACAATTTAAAGACAGAAACAAGCACAGGATGTTGTTGTGTATCAATATGAACATTGCTTCCCCAGTTCTTTAACACTCTTGGCATCGCTAGTCAGAGTCATGAAAACTCACTATTTTTGATTTGATCGTCCACCTCCCTTTTTTCTTTGGTACCGTGAGGTTTATTGTTAGTGTTGATTCTCATTTTATCCCGGCCGTAGTTCTCCAAACAACATTGACCCAGTGTCAAGTAGAATCACAGTGTTCTTGAAAGGAAATCCATAATTCAATGTTTCTACACATCCACTTTCTATTGGTTCAGTGTCATTTGGAGAACTCAGATTTGATAGTTTCTTGGGTTTTTTCCTTCTCTCACTTGTACAGTTTATGTCTATAGTCTTACCTGTCCTTGTCACTTTTTCTTGACATCTTTAAATTGACATATACATTTAATAGCGAAAGATCATGTTATTTACTTGCAGAATATGAAGAACAAGTGCGTTTCATCATGAAAACAAATGTTACCGTGACCATATGACACCAAAACAATTACATACAATTTCAGATGGATACAAACAAAGCGCAGGCTTCAGCTAAACTGCCATTCATAATTTGAGAAACAAAGTAATCCAAGTTACACATGTACCTTTTTTTTTGTCTAAAGGCTGTTTTTAGACCTTGGATGGGTATGTTTGACGAGCTGCACGCACACATATGCTCACACGAAACTTGAGTTTGAAACTCAGTGTGAGGCAATGGGGATTAGATCAGTACACCTGCAGGACCAGGGGGAGTAGCCATGACAGTCATTGATCTGATCTCATCAAAAATACATCAAGATGTTTCCCCTTCAGACATCTGCCGTGAAATATTAACTCAATCTAGTATTAAGGGTGCACCTATGAATAACCATCGGCAGCCTTTTTTTTTTTAATTACATCCGTTATGTTTTCATTAAAACCACTGAAAAATAAGAGATAAGCCCAGAGATACTGCACCCTCATTATGCCCCATGCAATGCATTGCAGGATGTCTTGAAGGCAGTAGTTAAAAGACGTAACATCCAGATTGCTAATAAAGAAGGAACAGCCATGCAGATTTTCCTAATTCCTTATCTTGGTTTGAAACTACTGATCAGTTCTTTTTCATTTCCCTCTTTTAATTATTTCAGGTGCTGCCAACAATAACAACTCTGGTAAAACCCCGCTGCCTACCAAGATCAATATTTTCTCACAACACCAGACTTAAGCACAACCTGACAACCATTTGAAATACATATCATGGTGCAGGGATCGACAGTGTATACCCACTGGCCCTCACTAGTGCTATGGAGCTCATTATCAGGAAACCTTGACATGGGTTATAGGAGGATATTGGCTACAGTTCGGTCAGTGGATTTCTCTGATACCCGCTTACATGGACTGCAACAGTCTCCTGCATCAAGAGGCTCCTGAAGAAGCTTTGCCAAAACAAGCCGAGCAAGTGTAGAAGCGTTTCCATGGTTAAATGATGGATGAATGGATTATTTAAAACATGAGGCAAACATCGGCGCCAACTGTGTAGATCGGTGGAATGATACAGAGCTCGTGGTAAATCTCGAAGAAGAAACGATCACATAAATAACTCAAATCAACTACCAGGAAATCTAAAGCTGTGGTAGTTCCAGCGTGGCCTTCACCCAACACTAAAGCAGGGGA
This sequence comes from Brachirus orientalis, assembly GCA_016785285.1. Lineage (NCBI taxonomy): Eukaryota > Metazoa > Chordata > Actinopteri > Pleuronectiformes > Soleidae > Brachirus > Brachirus orientalis. The sequence continues at coordinate 1,399,542 of JAFBJR010000190.1, forward strand.
CGAAAACTGAGAAGAGGGAAACAGTGGCTGCATTTCCACAAGGTCGTGAAGCTTGACCTTTGTTTCAGACATGTTTTCTTGTATTACTGTGGTATTTTAGTCACCCTCAGAACATTATAGTATAGATTATAGTGGTTACACACACACAGACACACACAATAACTCTGTGCCGCCCTCTGGTGGGCGTAGATATAAAATACAGCACATATATAGGAAGTTGCTGATCACATTATCAAACATTAACAGACATGGACTATATAACAGGAGTGGGACGATAAATCAGAGATTAAATCTTTTGTAAGTCATATTCTGATTAGCCCAACTGATCCACCACCAGTGATGATTAGGAAGAATGTTACTTCAAATACAAATAGATTTTTTTTTTTTTTTCAAGAAAGAATTGTATTTCTAGAACAAACCATCAGCATCAGGACTAAAACTGTAGTGATTAACTTTAGAAATGAACAAATGTCATTTTCATTCAAACCACTGTCAATGCTGATTATACCTATCAGCATCACATGACTGTTTTTCTCAGTGCAGTGGGATTTCAACACCAAGAAGATGAAGAAAATGGTTTACAGTAAAATTAATTTAATTAATACTCCCTCACAGGTCTGATGGAATTTGTAGCCTTTAAATAACGTTGTGTTGTTAGTGTTAATCCAAACAGATGCCGAGTAATAACATCACAGCATTAAAGTATTAGATCTTTATTTCATTTCATATCTTGTGCATTTTCATTCAAAAGGCATGAAGACAGAAAGGTAGAGAGAAAATGGTTCATAAATATAAATATACAAAGAGGCAAAATCTTTACAATCAGTAACATTACATAAAGGCTTACTAAGCTTAATATGGACGTGGGGCACAGAACTTTGGATTACAAAAACAACTGTCACCCAAAGCTACATTGGACACAGGAGGGTACATGGGAGTTAACACTTAACTTCATGCAACTGCCCAACATTCAAGCTGCATTTAATTCCATCACCAAACAATAACTATACTGTATTTATGTGCATTGTTTTCCCTCCCCTTTGGCAATGCTAAATATACAAAACACAGCCCCTAGTGTTTCCTGGTGTGCACCATCTGGAAGATGGAAACCGCAAAATACATATAATAATCTAAGCCTATACAGTCTCATTTACTATTTAAAAACAAGTACAGACAAGTACCATGCCACAGATCGAAGAACTCTTGACTGGTCCATCTAAAAGAGATGTGCAGTAGTACAGTCAAGAGGAGATGACAGAATAGGCCACATTGGTCAGAACAGATATCATCTACTTTGGCTACTTCAAGTATCCAATTACATTTAAAACCCCATCTAAAATTAACAGCTTCAAGAATCCACATTCACACTGAGTACAAATCATTTAAAAGGTGTCAAGATGCGAGTGTAATAATATGAAAATAATTAATATTAATTTAACATAATAAATAACAGAATAGACTTCAGGAATTTGGTATGAGAGGAAACGGGAAGCTTAAGTACGTGATATTCAAACACAAAGGACCATTATCCAACAGTTATCACTGGTGAACATTAACAAAGTCACACATGCATACGTGCACACACAGACACACGCACGCACACACTATGTACCAGCCACTCTACATTTGCACATGCTTAGGCACAAATGTTTAATACGGAATCTGATTTTGGTAATACTGGATCATGTCGTAGGTTCTACTCCTGTAACAGAAAAGAGCAAACGGTCATATGAGAAAAAAGTTCTCAGGAAACTTATATTAAGAAAAATATCAAATGAATATGTAAACGACACAGACCTGTTGCTGAGGAAGCAGTTCTGGATGACTTTGATGATGAAGGAAGCTGCATCTTTCTCACTCAAACCAGGGTTGAATCGCTGCCTAAATGAGGAGAAAGAGAGCAAATGACATATACAATAAAGTTCTTATTAATATTAGCACACACAAACACATGTGTGCACATGTACACAAATCCACATGCCTGACTCACTTGAGCAATTTGATGGTTTGTCCTCTGAAGCAGGGAAGACCAGTGTCCAGCATGAGGGTTACTAAGGAGACCACTCCATCCATGTAGGGCCTAATTTACCAGAGGAACGTGTATTAATTCAGTTCAGTTCATTCATTGTCTAGGTCTTTATCCTCCACATGATGGTCGCAGGTCACTGGAGCCAATCCCAGCTGCCATGGGGTGAAAAGGCGGGGTACACCCTGTACAAGTCACCAGTCCACTGCAGGGCCAACATTCAATTTAGAGTGTCTACTTCACCTCTGCATTTTGGACTGTGGGAGGGAACTGCATTACCCGGTGAAAATCCACACACACGTAGAGAACATGCAAATCCATACAAAAAAGGCCCTTGTTCAGACAGGGTTGCAAAACTGGGTCTTTTTGCTGCCATTATATTCAATAAAATTTTATTTGTATAGTGCCAATCAGAAAAAAACATTAAGGCAGAAAGCTTACAATATTATAGAGAGAGAGAAATGAGAGAACCCCACAGTTCACACAGTGAGCAAACACTAGGCACCAGTGGAGAGAAAAATCTCTGACAGAACCAGACTCAAAGATGTGTAGCAACAGCCTCAGCCAAAGGATAAATAGGGGACAGAAAGGGAGGAGGAAAAAGAATGAGGGAGGCAAAGAGAGAAACCAGAAGCAGATAAATGTCAGTTGAATTAAGTTTTAGTTTTAGTCAGGACAGTTCTGAATCGGTTGTGATATGTTTTTAGTACTAAAATGTCACAAGCATAGATTGTTGAAGAAACAAAATACACATTACCATTAGATATCTGTAAGACACAGTACAACTTCGATATAGCCCTTCAACATACTAACCTGACAGCCAGGTATCCTCTCACACACATTTCCATGAACCACTTGAAGGGCGTCGCCTCCATCTTCCCACCCATGATCATCACCATTTCATCGGTTAGCTTAATATCTGGCTCCCAACCGAGATTCCCACCGGGAGAACTTTCAAACATGAAGCCAAAATCTGGAGTCACACAAATAAAACAAGTTAGGATTTTTTTCTAAAGGCTTCGTCACATTTCAGCATGACAATTATGTCTGGCTCTATCAGTAATCATTCACAAAGGGAGACAAAAAGTCTTGTGAACACACTGTCGTTTTGATGCTGCCAACTGGTTTATACAAGTGCAAAAGAATCAGGTGAAAGAGGCTTTAAAAGTTATTGCAATATTTTATTATCATCATGTAGTGATGCAGTTGTCAACTTGTTGTCTTGGAAAAAGTGCAAAGAGGTTTGTTGAATGAAAAACACATACTGAACCATTTGTTTGATTTTGCCTCAACAAAATTAAGTTTTAGTGCAGCTCCAAACTGGACACACACACACGCTACACGCACCGATGTGGATGAGATGGCCCTGGCTATCCAACATGATGTTTCCATTGTGTCTATCTTTTATCTGCAGCAGGAAGAGCAGCAAGCTGTAAGCAGCCATACTGCGGATGAAGTTGTACCGTGCCTAATAGCACAAGAGTTAAGAGAAATGAATTGGAAAATGTTTTTCTTTTTAATAAACAGCTAATGACATTGTGAGATTTGTTATTTACCTTCTGGAACGCTAGTGTGGATTCATCTCCATACTGGTTTCTAAAATAGTCATACATGCCAAAGTCTGTCTGTCGACCCAGCTGATCACGGGACTTGCAATCTGGGATGCACTCGATCACTCCACACTGGTGGAACATTGAAAACAGAGGAAAAATGTGAAGTGTTTTGATCAGAGATATATTTTAAGACTTTAAGAAGGGATGTTTTCATCATCTTAAGTGAGAATTTGATACAAATAGTCAATCATTTCTGTCATGAAGTGACAAAGAGAAAGATAGAGGTTTTATATGAACTTACCCCGGGGGCTGTGGCCACCACCCTGTAAGGAAATACATAGAGGTCTAGGCCCACCAGCTGGAAGATGTTCTTAAACAAGCTGATAATTTGAAGAGCCAACATGTCCTGTCCAAAAAATGATTTTTTATAATAACAAGAAAAAAGACATGACAATGAAATGAATCTGAGACTACAGTGACAAAAGTAAAACTTGATGTGTGAAACTGAGACCTGTCGGCAGTCGTCTCCCACTTTAAAGATGGCTGCCTGCCAGCAGATTCTTTTGGCCTCTTCTTCGCTCTTGACTTCATCCACAGAATCTGAGCGACACTGAAGACCTGAGGGAAATATTCCAATATAAACTGCCTCTTTGTGCATGATTTGAGAAACCGAAAAAAAATGTTGGGGTTCCTTTTACAATGACTTTACCCTCTTTTTCCAGCTCACTGACTCCACACCTTTTAACTCTGAATTTGGCCAGGTAGGGCGCTTTGGCAGCACTAAACGGTGAAACAAGCAGAGAAAAGTGATTCATATTGTGATGTGGGAACTGAAAGAGAACTGCAGTAGTTAGTTCTGAGGCCCACCTTTGCATGGGGGTCCCAGACTTGTAGTCTATATCCAAAACGATGGCCTCGGGATTACTTGGAAGATAACAGCCAGGTTGGACTTTAATCTGTGACATGGCTTCCAGGCAGGCCCTCTTCCTCTCCTCCCCTTTGGGAAAAGGTCTGATGAAGACAAACAAAAACAACTTAAACACTGAGTTACCACACAGATATGACCGACTGGAACAAGAATAGCATGCATGGGTATCTGACTGAATGACTCTAGACTACATGTGACAGTTGGGCTCTGCTGTTATTCACAGAGGCAACTCACTGGGGTACAAAGTAATTGCAAATGGAAGCAAGGGAACAGTAGACATTTCTCCCGTGATGAGTTACAATTAGAGCTATAATGAGAGCAGGGGGGAATCTTGTCAGCCACTACTGGGCTGACAAAACACACTCTGTATAAGATAGCAATAATGAAACCTGTCACAGAGCAACTCATAAGCTGCAGATTGTACACACAGGCAGACAGGTCATCAGGGGCAACAGGCACACTGTGTATCATGTATTCCAGTCCAGTGCATAATCAAAGAGACAGTAGAGCAACTGATGACCAAATAAATGAACAACAAGGGGTTTGTTACAGCAGATCAAGGTGCGGCATGGCAGGTAAAGAACAAAACATGCTGACCCGGGGGCAAACTTGTTTTCACTTCATTAACATCTTAAAGATTACACAGTGTGATGTAATTCAAGTATTAACATCCAAATAAAACAATCAAACTGGAATGCAACTCTAAGGCCTCTTGATAAAGTTTAGTGTACAACATTATGTAACGTCTATGAAATAAGGAATAAAAAAATGTAAGAAAATTAAAAAAGAGTTAAGTAAAGCAACAACTCAAAAAGAAGAAAGACAGAATAGTATATACTAGCTACAGACACAAAAAGAGAGGACAAAAAAAACAAGATGCTAATGCTGTAGGTAGTGAAACACAATTCAGCTGGTGGTTGCATAAAAAATATATGGCTGACTGAACTTCTTTCAATCAAATCTAAAGCTTGTATATTAGGGATATGTGGTATCTTTGGAAAAGATGTATCTCTAGAGTTTACAAAAACAGCCTTCACAAAAAGAGCGTCATACTTGATAATTGCTGATACATTGGTGATCTCATTGAAGAAGTCAAACTCTCGCTGGTAGAAGTCTTTGGCTGGGCCAGAGAGCGAGCCAGTGATCTCCTCCACCATCTGTTCCAACAGTTCGCCTATGTCAGCTGCAGAGAGTGAGGGACAATCTGTGTTCTGTATTTTTTTTTTTTTTTAATCATGAACATCCAAAAGAGATTCTCAATTAGAGATATCTTACGGTCTTTTTGGTGTCCTTCCTCATCCAGGTATATGTTAGTTTTCATGTTCCAGATGAACTGATGAGCCAGCAGCTGTGACTTCTGAGCAGCCCAGAGGATGTACTCTCTCACATAACCCATCTATACCAGGAAAGGTGAGGGATGCTGTACTTAAACAATCTTTAAATGAGCTTTTAAATACATTTAATGACAAAGGAATCTTATATTTACCTTGTCGTAACGAAGTGCTTGGACAATTTGAGGAATATAAAATAAAATAGCATCCTAGAAACAGTGAGGACAAAAAGGATCAGATTGTTTCGGTGCTATTTGAGGGTCAATATGTAAATTAGCACATTTTGTCAAATGTTAGGCACAATAATGCCTGTTGGTATTAAATACCGTATGCTTCTTCATAAACAATGTGACTTTGGTACAAAATAAATGTTACAAAAACTGATAGTGTGTATGTGTACGTACAGGAGGAAAGGAGCGGAGAACTTTGACCCCATACTGAGCTGTGAGGGGGTGAGGAGGATACAAGGAGGAGAAGTAGGAGAGGCCAGTTGGGGGATCTGCTGGTGCCCAGCACAGAATATGACTCAGCTCTGGAGAGTCAGCATCAATAGTGTGCCATGTCACCAGGAACTGGAGAAGAGAATATGAAAAAAAATAATAATAACATATATTATATATTAGTGCTTGAATAGGAGCTATAACCAATGCAGGAGCCATTATTTCCAAATCAAATATGACATAAACCTGATTGACACTATTTTTGTCTCAAGCCTGATTGTGTGCTACCTTGCCTCCAAATTAGTCACTACAGTGACTGGAATAAACAACTGTGAGATGTCAGACAGGATTAGCTGATAAATTATAGAAACCTTTGAGGAGACTGTGCCTCCCATGCCTCTTTCATAAGCACGCACAATGCTCATTAAGAGGTTAGTTAGTAAGAACTAAATAAAAGGAACTGGGGGAAACAGGAAGGAAAACCATTACTTACAAAACATAGCTTCCAAGCAAACCATTAAATTACAACCTTTTTCCTTTGTGTGACTTCAATGTCAACTTCAAAAGTCCAGTTTAAAATAATTAGTGACCTCTAACGGTGAGACTGCAGAGTGCAACAAATGGAGGACTCCTCTGACCACATACTTTCCCAAATGTGTTGGGGAAACTATGATGGCTTTCACACACAAGGAAGGATGTAAAACTGTTTCACAACTTTCTGTCGTTTCCGCCTCTTTCCTGTTGTGTTTTAGTGGTAGGATTTATGTGGGCAGATCCATTCCTCCTTGTTTGTATAGTAAGCATCTGTTTCAAAATGCAAAACAGATGTCTATTCCGGCTGCTGTGGAAACATGTAGGTCCAAGATGATGGCCTCTAGAAAGCAAAGCCTGACTTCAAGTACATATAAAAGGGTTACTCTGAGGCCACAAAAACATTGTATTATTTTTAAAAGACAAACTTCATATACAAACACACATTCAATTTCAGCCAATAAATGTCCCCAAACTAGACCTTTAACAGTTTAACAGAGTTGTCCATGTGAGATTTCATAGTTAATGGAATATTATTCATAAAATAAAGATAACGTTTTATGAGTGACTGAATGACTTCATGAATGACTGAATCTATAATGGTGGTTGTAATGCTCAATATATTGAAATGCAAATTAGACCATGAAGGGTTAAATATGTGAGTAGAGTGGAAAAAAAAAACTCGAAAATGGTACAGTGGAAAAGGCAGCTTATGAATTGTCAGACAGAGGACCTCACCTTGACCGCCTCTGGAACATCACACACAGCAGCTGGATCCATTCGCACCAGACGCGTCACCTCAGAAACAATAGCCTCTGTGTTTTTAAATCTAAAAATCAAATATGAAACAGAAAATTGCTTAATGGGTTGAACTTGCATTGAATGGAACATTCATTTCAGGATCATACAGTATTATGTGCATATTAAGTAAATAACAACTCATTAAGACTGTCTCGATATTTTAATTCTGCTGAAACTAGTAGCTATTTCGACCATGTTTCTTGTTTAAATCATTTGGCAAAGAATGCTACAATGTGTGTAATTTGGCTTAAAAAATTCTTTTACTACCTTGTTTGGGTAACTTTGTTTAAATAAATAAATTTTTCACATTTTTCTGACACTCATGTTCTGGTGTTGTTAAGATATACAGTGTACTGTTTCTCTGTGCACCTGGTAGGAAGCTGCAGGGCAAGGTAAGGTGCTATGCTCCATGCCAGGTTTACGTGGTCTTTCCACTGTTTTTCCGTAAGACTGATGTATTTGGACCTCCAGTTTGCAATGCTGGTCTCCACTGACTGTTCAGTAGCAATAGCGAGCTCTTGAGTGGATAACGGGTTGTACCATATAGTCAGCCGTTCAATCTCGCTGGCCTGGAGAATCAAGACAATAAAACTGAGACACATTTCACTGCTAAGGCCTAAAAGCACTGCTATAAGGAGTTTTTGGTGATTTGTGTATCAAGCCAAAAATTAAAGAAAAAGTACTCTATTTGTGAAGATAAACAAATCAGAAGTAAATACCAGTAATGCTAGTAGTAGAGTCCTGCGTTTCATGTAGTACTTATGCAACTGAGAGCCTCTGTTGCTTTTTTTGGACAGTCCTGAAACAGAATAGGGGCAATACGCATGTCAGAAACACACCACAACAAAGTCAGGAAATGTGTTTTAATGCTGATTTATTAGTCATTTCTATATGTGTATATGTAGTTTCACTGTGACTGTTTTGGCAGCAAGTAAATTGGTCCCAGCATAGCAAAATTAACTTGTGTGTGTTTTTATTTACCTGACTTTTTGGATATGGTGGACATCCCGGAGGACAGAGGGTAGGTGTTGATCCATCCTTGAGCCACCTGCTGCCTCTGGCCCACTGCTGCATCTAGATTACTCCGGCTATCTGTCACCGTCATGACAGACAGGCTGTTCACTGACATGTCTTGGGGATCTGTGGAAAGAAAAATGTCAATATATTACACAAATTATCCACTCACCAAGGGGATTAATTGTAATCATAAATAAAAAAGATAATTTTTTAAAATTTATGCAATAATGCAAAATCACAGCTGTACCTGGGGGAACCAACTGGTTGGCAGTCAGATACTTCTTGTCAGACAGAAGACTGGCATAAAACTTGATCATGATACTGATGTCTTCTCTCAGCCTCTTGTCTGTCTGCGTGGGAAATTTAGGGGTGACACTAGACAAAGGCAGAGATGGCAAAGATATCAGTGGTAACAGAGAAGACTAAAAATTTCAATAAAATTGTTTTGTTTTTGGTCAACAAAATAGCTTTGATTTGTTTTTCCTACCTGAAATAATCAAAGGCCGTGGAGTAAATTTTTTCTCTAAGTACATTTCTGATAGTAGCATTTGTCACAACATCAGCATGCAGAAGAGTCAGACCCAGAGTAAGCAGTCTGAAATAAAGTGATAGCACAACAGACATCAAATCCAGGATTATTTTTCACAGGTAAATAATGCAGCATTTATGATTAAATCAGTTTGCTGGTGTAATACTGACACACAGTACCTGAATCTTGGTCCAATGGCAGCAACATGTCGGTTCAGACTGCTTTTGGGTCCACCAACACCTAACGTCAGAGATCGCTGCAAAATAGTGGTGAAAATCTCCACTTGATCAGCACTGCTGTACTTGGCTATCTCAAACCTCTGCACTAGAAACTGGAGGAAGAACAGAAAGAAGTGATGAAGAGGTGAGAGTTTCCTACTCTTAAAAAAATTTTACAAGTCATTTTTATGGAAAAATTAGTCTAGAGCATGCCCACTTTTTATAGCCTCACAGCATTTGTGTGTGCTTTACTGTGATTAGGTTAGTTGCGTGAAATTTAAAGCCACTTCAACAGTAACACAAATTGAAAGCGAGAGGACACTTAACAGCAGTTTAAGTCTCAGTGACTCTGACCTCTATCCAGAGAAAGTGAGGGATGACATCAGGTGCACAGGGTGCCGGCTGACTCTCTTCTGAGACAGCAAGTGGACCAGCCTCTACTTTAGTCTCTGAAAACAAACCCATCTTCTGCTCTACTGTCATCTGCCAAGCACCTGCCATCTCACGCATGAACTATAAAAACAGAAAAAAGAGGATAAAAATGAGTGTTTTAAAATATAGTATATGTGTAACAAAGATAAACAAAATTAATTAATTTACATACTGGCACTTCCATGCCATTGTGTGCAGCCAGGAGCCATTCCCAGCAAGCGATAGCAGTTTCCATCCCATGTTCTGTAAACATCTTCAGAGGAGACCAACACAGATGGTGCAGGAGCTGGGGATCACAGTCTGAAAGACAAAAAACAGAAAATTACTGTAGCTACCTGAAAGAAGACATTCTTATAAAATCAAAAATGAGGCAGAGCTGCTCACTTTTGGTAATGATAAGCAGAGCAGCCATCTTGAACATGGATTGGGTGAAGGCCTCCGGGTCTTTTCTGTCCAAAGCATTGGTCATCTGATGAATCATCAGCTTGTTGAGGTCTGACTGACTGTGAGTCGCCTCTGAGAACTGTATCATACCAGCCACCTAGATGACATTTAAAAAGAAATTAAAAAAGAAAAGAAAAAAAATTATGATCAGTGCGTGCACAAAGTCAAGGAAAGCCATCTGATCTTCATAGAAATGAAATTAACACCTCTCCTGTGTAGCGGTTGCGCAGGTTGAGTGATGCCATGAAGTTGGAGTAGTCCTTCTTCACACATGCTGGTCTCTCCGTTAGCTGGGTGGTCTAAAAACAAAAATTTTTTAATTAAGGCCACAAAGTTCTGAACAGAAAAGTTGTTATGTAGCTGTGCTGTTATACTTCTGGATATACTGGAAGGTATCATGCTTGAGCCCTCTGTCTATAGTAAGAGTTCCGACCAACCTGAGGGAAAGCAGCCTATGGTTGGCCACATGGTGAGGGACACCAGCATACCCAGTAAGCCAAATGGGTACCCAGCCAACCAACCCACCCGTCCATAGCAGGTAAGTAACCAGGTAACCAGCACATCCGTAAATCAGCCAAGCAACCAGGTAGGCAGTTCGATGCAGTATTAATAAAGACAAAATACAACAAATGAAGCAAATAAAAAGACAGATGTAGCAGGGACAGCAAGCCCAAGAACACATATAAAATGCACAGCAAGCACAATAATCATGCATACATGGGCATACATATAGTACTGAAAACAACTAGGGTAAGATACCTCCAGTGTTTACAGTGCTATAGAAAACATACAGAAGAAAAAAATATTACACATTAGACATGTAAGTGCACAAATGATACAAGACACATCTGGTCAATGCCAACATGACCAAAAAGAGCAGCTAAACAATACCACAAAACCATTAAGAGTCATTTAGTTTTTATGTTTGCTTCATGTTCCAGTGCTGGGTGCCTCTTGATATCTCATTAATTGACAAGAAAGACACACATATTTAAGAAGTGTTGACTATAAATAAAATGCTGCTAAAATGTCTGGAATAATACAGAGTTCTCAAGGTCATAATAGATGTCTGCTTTGTAGTTCTGTCTTCAAATATGCTTTCCTCTGTGTGGTAGCTATGGATTAAGACATTTATTTCTAACCTCACGATTCATTTAGAGAATGAAAGATGAATTTTGCCCTACCCATAATCTGGGCTAAATGTGAATGTTACAAGACAATAACTAAAGTGTTCAGAAAGCATTTTTGTGTAAACATGTAAAATGGGCCATGTATGTGTGCCTGTGACTCACGCCCAGAGTAGTACTCTGTCTGTTGTAGCCTGCAAAGTGCAGTATGCTCTCTGTGGCCATGGCAAGGCCAGTGTGCTGCGACAGTCCAGACATCCAGTTCTGATGCTTGTTCAGGTACTCCTGCATTGTACATGAAGAATAGTGAAAAAGAAGGAAAATTCAAAGACAAAACAAAAATAAACCAAGAAGGATGGCAAATATGCTCTATAGAGAGAAAATCACATAGATTTATTATTATTTTATAATAATAGTATTATTTTATTTACAATAAAACATCTAAACCAAATCAAATACTTTATTTACATAAAATTACACACTTGATTCATAACATATTTGGGTTATTTGCTCAAGGTATTATGGCTAAAGTAGTTTTGCTTAAACTAGAAGCACAACTAATTTCAAGTATATTTTCTAATTCAAAACTCTCAACATTAAGCATTAGCACAAACAAATTTAGTTTAGTTTTTTTTTTTTTCATCAAAATAAAGTATTAACTAAAAGTTTTCAAATCAGCCAGGCACCTCTTCAACTTAAAAGGTAAAAAAAAAACTGACCTGTAAGTGAGACTTTGTCACTGAGGGAGCCCATTTCATTGCCTCTTTAAGAATCTCACCACACCGAGCAGCAAAGTCCTTAACTATACTCTAAGGAGAGTAATGATATAATGTAAATAAATAAATACATACTACTACATGCACTTTACTAATGGTTTACAGTATATTACAATCAACATGATAAATAAGTATAAGTAAATAAGTATGCAAAACACAGTTTTATTTGAGTAGAATTTCAAAATTACACTACTCAGTTAAGTAAATGATTTTATTCCACAATCACAATTAGATTAAGACCAAGCAAGGGCAGAGATCACTAGTGTTTACAACTGATACTGTGCTGTCCTCTAGTGGACGCATGTGTAAAAAACAAGCAAAACTCACTTCTCTGGCTTCATATGTGTCGGGAACAGTGATCCTGTAGGGGGTGTCTGGAATGTCATAATACGGCTGATCTTTGTGAATGTCCTAAATAAACAAACAAGAAACATGTGTTGCAACTGAAGCTTCTAGTTGCACCTACTTAAACACCTCGTGAGGTTGAATAACAATCATTTCAAACAATGAATAAAACTCTGCTTGACTTCCACCATAAAACTTGTGTCTAAGGTTTTGCTTAAGAATATTCTGTATGTACAGCAGAGTTTGTTCAAAGATTCAGCAACCTGGGAAAAATACAATGACCCTCTTCTGATACTCACTGCACTTAGTGACAAAGACAACGTCTGCAAAATATCCAACATGGTCTTAAGCACACGACCACTCCACAGCAGATGGGGGAATCTGATTGAGGTAAAACAAACATGTAAAATGATGGAAAAAAAAAAGGAGACAGCTGAAGTTTGTGAACGATAAATACTCACGTCTCAGCTAAACCAGACAGGTATTTGTCTGCTACTCTGCGGATCCTCTTGTGGGTATGATTAAAGTTGATCAATAGGAATTGGGCATGACGCTCCAGTTCTTCCTCATGCTCTTTGGTCTTTGGCTACAAAAATGAGGAATACACTTTGCTCTTTATTCACTGGTAAGGAAGAAAAAATTCTGAAAAAAATCAAGACATGTAGATAAAATATCCATTACCAGTAATTTAATGAAAAACCATGCTACTTACCTTTTCAGCCATCATTTGGAGGAAGACATCAAACACCTTATCACCAACACAAATAATGCACTGCATCATGCCTGTAAATAACAAATAGGGAAATTTAGAAAAATAATTACACAGTTTACAGGAAAGAAAAGCCTGCCATAGACCCCTCACCAGATTTATCCTTCTGGATGGCTTTGTCTTCAAAGTATCGAAACATAACCTGGAACCTGTCGGGATCATTGGATCGAAGCATTCTGTATGAATAAAGAGAGAAACCATATAAAAATGCCATAGTTTAAATTCCTTTTTCTGCTTGTTCAGCATATCACAGACTCTTCAAAATTTGACCAATATATATTTGCATAATTTTGCTGACAGACCTGAGTAAAACAATAACCTACTCGGCAGAAGTGGCAATTGTCAGGCATATGTATACACTTAAATATGCAAGGCTTGATGAATCAATTTCTTCTGTCCATACAAGCCTCTAAGTATCAGTTCTTAAAACAAGTCAATGTACAGTCACTGGTGAATACACTCCAATATGAGGCTTCAGCAGTGAAACACAGTCAAATAAAGTGGGGATCTTACAAACTCAATGAGTTACAGAAAGCTCTATTAAAGGTCTTTATGAACAGAAGGAATGATTACAGAAATGCTTCACAAAAACAGTGAAACTATTCTTAGTTTTAAAATTATGATAGGTCATAAGACCAGGATTTGTTAAAAAAAAACTCAGTGGAGCTGACCTCATGTATTCTAATCTGTAGACTGAGAGCAGATATGTAGACATGGCAAAGTCAAGTTTGTTAATGAGGGCAGATCCTTCAGGAGGCGGATCAAGGAGGTTACTGATGGTTGCCCGCAGTTCGCTCAACTCAGCCTAGACAACAAAAATGATTAATCCAAACATAAGACCCAGCATTGATGCCTTGAAAAGTATTTTCACTAGCTTAATGTAGAAAAAAATATATATTTTGAATACTATACCGGTGTTACTGTGTCATTTTTCAGAGCAGAGTTGTATTGCAGTTCAGAGCGAAGAGGTTCTCCACTGGGGAAGGTAAGAAGTGGAGACTTCGTGGCAATCTCACATACGCCTTCATACCATTCCTCTGGCCAAAGCCCTGTAAGGCAATTTAGATGTGTTTATACTGCATATGTATTTTTACAAATGCAGAAAGCCACTAAAGTGCAATTAATAACATGGGTGTTCACATGATATTATTTGCTAAAATCTCTAATTTGACTTGGCTGTCAGAGAAGATATTAATAAAAAAATCAAAAAAGTTTTCTTTCCACCTTTTTGGTGTGAAATAATTATCTGTAAATACTCTAAAAACATTCACCACATTATCACACAACTACATATTTTGCATAAAAAAGAAAATCCTAAGAAAATCATAAGAAGTTTGAGTTTGAGAACATCAACACTGTTTAGGGGATTGGTGCTCTGACAAGCAGAAGCTGCTGACCACTCACAAAAAATAAGGTATGTGCCTTTAAATATCACTACCCTCTCATTTTATGAGATACAGTCTAGAAGTTTGTACTTAAGATGCAGTATACTGTGAACAGTAACAACAATTGCTCACCTGATCCTTCTTCAGCAAAACCCATGACCACAGAGTACAACCAGAAATCCCTGAACAGCTTCTGGAGGCGGGGCTTGGCCTCTTTGATTGGCGGAAGTCGCCTGGTCAACTGTAGGTTTGAAGAAACAGACACAATGAACAAAGGACAATGTGAAAGATGTAAAGTTCAGCTCAAGTGATTCTGAAGAAAATTTCAAAATTTAAATGCCTTCAAACAACTTAAATGAAATGATTTTGGATACTGACCACCCACACCAATAAAACAAAGACACTGCAAAACATATATGTTACCTTACACCTAGCCAGTAGTCTTGTTATTATATTCTTTACAGTTGAATCGTGAAGAGTTAAAAATTTTAGTCAGTCACAGCACTTTTTGGTCTGTTTGATCTGGTCTATTTGTTCAGGAGGAGCTGACATCAAAGTTCAGTTTTGCATTGAATTCTTTGCTCAGTGTCCTACAGACAGACGCAACACAGCACTTACCACCAGCAAACACAAACGGTAAGACATTTGACAGACCAGAACCTATTTTCTTTGGCATTTTAGTCACTGAAAACTTTGTTAATGTCTACAGGTTCATTCCATCATATTTGAATCAAATCTACTACATTCTGATCAGACCATCAACTAATTCTAAACTGTCCATTCTCTCTGCCTTAGCCTTCAGGATGTGGGTCATCGCCGTCACCTCTGTGGTCTATCTGTTGGTCAGTCCATGTCTGGGTGGTATCAAAGACCTTAACTCTCATTTCAGTGACCCTAACCCAGACCCTAGAGGCTTTGAATCAGATGGAGCAATGAATGTGGAGGCAATTCCCTTGGAGTTCCACAAAGAAAACACAGTCACCAATGACCTAGTTTTTGACGGTTTTGAGGATGAAGATTACATTGATTTTGATAAGATCCTGGCAGCAGGCAGTGATGACTACATGTATGTTTTAAGATTTTTACTGAGTATAGTACATCCGAAATTTGATGCTATACAAATACAGACTTTTTAACATAACAGTGCTGGGTTTGATACTTCAGATTATAGTTAATTGAGGTTATAATTATTGTTAATGCTCTCTGTTAGGGTTAGTTTAGTTACATATTAGATATAGTATTATTTGTGTAACATATTTCATACACTTGGGCAACTCAATGTGCTTTACATAAAAACAAAATAACCATTATAATAACCAACTTGGTATGTTAGAGGATGTAAAACATAATGTATGTTTGTGTTTTAAGAGTTGGTGATTCAATCAGTGATAGGAATCTTAAGTATGTATTAATTAGTTTATCTGCATCTACTACATAGGATTTACATTTGCTATTACACAATTATAAAATGTGTTACTTACAATGCAGATAAATCTAACATGCTTAATAAATTGTATAAAATTAAGCAAAAACAATCTTGTTTGATCCAACTTTTCAGTATGTATGTATGTTTTTCAGTGAAGGGGATGAGATAGATGAAATTGCCACACCAGCGCCAGACATCGACATTTTTGCTGAACCCTCCGACCCAAAAATCCGTCGTGCCAGACTCCTTCGGCTGTTTCAAGGTCGCTCTCGCCTTCAGCGCCTTAACATTGTCAACGCTCATTTTGGTTTTAACCTCTATCGAAGTCTTCGCAACGATGTGAACCAGAGTGACAACATTTTGCTAGCACCTGCGGGGATCTCCATTGCTATGGGGATGATGTCTCTGGGGGCAGGACCTGGAACTCACGATCAGATCTACAAAGCTCTGGGATTTGCTGAATTTGTCAATGCTAGCCACCACTATGACAACACAACAGTGCACAAGCTCTTCAGGAAGCTTACACACAGGCTCTTCAGGAGGAACTTTGGGTACACGCTACGCTCTGTAAATGATGTCTACATCAAGAAAGATGTCCCCATAAAAGACACTTTCCGTGCAGAGACAAAAGCTTATTACTTTGCAGAGCCACAGTCTGTGGACTTCAGGGATCCTGCCTTTCTGGATAAAGCCAACCGCCGCATCCAAAAGCAGACCAAAGGGCTGATCACGGAACCACTAAAGAGTATAGACCCAAATATGGTGCTGATGCTGCTCAATTACCTGTATTTCAAAGGTGGTTAAAAAAATCAAAATACTGTTCGCATCTAGTTTCAAATGATGCATAGAATTTAATATAGAACTATGGGTAGAATGAAATCTGCCTTTGTTTGGTTGTCAGAGAGTGATCACATGACTATACTAATTTGCTTGTATAAACAGGTACATGGGAACAGAAATTCCCTAAAGAAATGACACACTATCGCAACTTCAGAGTAAATGAAAAGACAAATGTACGTGTGCCAATGATGACCAACAAAGGAAATTATCTGGCTGCTGCTGACCATGAACTTGACTGTGACATCCTACAGGTGGGTAGCTTTGAATTAATTTGGTGTCTGAAAAGCTATTTCAACCTTTTCCCAGCAAAGGTCAATACATATCAATAGACAAGTAAGCTGCATAATAATAACTGACATGTTTTCAGCTGCCATACACAGGAAACATCAGCATGCTCATTGCTTTGCCAAGGAAGATCACTGGTATGAGGACCCTGGAGCAGGAGCTCTCCCCCACTGTGGTTAACAAGTGGCTCAAAAACATGACTAACAGGTCTGCAGTAGTCTTTAAAATAACTGCATAAATAGCTAATTTTATGAACTTTTTCAACTGCAACACCTTAACAGATGTTACTTAGGATCAATGCTGAAAATATTAGGCCCTGGCATGGACTAAAATTTTTCTATTCCTCCTTGCAGGACACGTGAGGTTGTGTTACCTCGGTTTAAACTGGAGCAGAACTATGACTTGATTGTAAATTTGAAGGAGATGGGCCTTACTGACTTGTTCCAGGAGAGTGGCGATTTCACTAGAATGACTTCAGAAAAGGTTGTCATGAACTGGGTGAGTAGGATATAATCGTAAAATCAAACATCAAAACAAAACAGAAGTATTTAAGTAATTCATGGACACCTTATCAACCACAACCAATAATCCTCACTATTTTGAAATGCCCTCTGATCTGCCTCTGCAGCTGAAGCACCAAGGAACTATCACAGTGAATGAAGAGGGGACAGAGGCTGCTGCTCTGACCCAAGTGGGATTCATGCCCTTGTCCTCTCAGATCCACTTCACCGTGGATCATCCGTTCCTCTTCCTGATCTATGAGCACCGCACTGACTGCCTTGTATTCATGGGTCGGGTGGTCAATCCTTCTCAGCACTAAATTTTGAAAAACAGCTAAATTATACAATATAGGTTCCGTTCGTTGGTTAAAGCTTCTAACTAAGTCTTAATGAACCCCAAAAAAGTTGCTGATTTTTATAGCTGAGTTTTTAAATAATGAATTACTTCCTTTAGGCACAACATATAAAAATGAAGTGGATCGTTATATGTAGTGTGTCTCCACTGAACACTTAAACTTTTTCATATTGCTCAAAGTGCTGAGATTGTGTGAGTGACTCAATGAATTCTTGTTATCTGTCTGTTAATGTTTTATCCTTTGCAGTGAGGGTAGACGAGGAGCATGCTCAAAGAAAAAAAAAACATCACCGTCAGTGCCCTCATGCTGTTCTTTAACGTAATAATTACAGAAAGATAGATAAATGTTATTATTGACAAGGGAGATCATAAAATAATAAATAACATTACTGTACAAGGTACAAGAATTACTCTTATTGGTTGTACTGTATTTTTTTTATAGAAGAGAGTGCCTAAAGAGAGAAAAAAGAAAATATATACTGTGTGTGCGTGTGTGTACTGTACACTTGTGTACCCTGCTTTCTTTGGCTAGATATCAGCTGGAATATGGATGAATGGATGAATGGCTGGTTGGACAGATGGATGGATGGACAGAGCGATGAATGTAAATGAATGGATGATTTAAACCAACTCAAAAGTGAAAACAAAACCACTGATTATCAGTGTTGTGTGGGATTATGAACATCATTAATGTTATATTATGTTAAAATACATTGGTTCAAAATATACTGTTAAAATGTGAGTTTAAAATAAAAGTGCTGAGAGATATTTGTACTGCAGCTGACGGAGTAAATATTTGTTCATCGAGTTAAAAGCTAACTAATGGCCCAGGTTTGTCAGTTACAATTCAAACACTCACGTAGATCATTGAACTGCACTCTATGTGGGTGCTTGCTTTGTTTATTTGTTTTGATTTGTTTTTTACAAATTCTTGTACTGTCTCTAAATGGGAAAAAAAGGTATCCCAATAGGATATCACATACAGGATAGTACTCACCACAGCAATCACTGGGATAAGGACTCCAAGATTTCCAGCACTACTTGAAGCCTATGGGAGATAGAGTCGTTTCCAGTTTTTAAGTTATGATGTGATCAGTTTCCTGTTGTGATCATTCGTTTGTGAATGTAAACATGTACCTTCAGCGCTGGTCCCTTGTCTGAGGCCCGCTCACTGGCACGCTTTCCCTCCAGGCCCAGTTGGACAAACAGTTCTAAAAGGTTCACCATTAGTTCATCAACCAGCTGCTCCCCCTGCAGGTTGGCTGCAATATTGGCCAGAGCATTTATCACTGCCAGCGAACAGTGCCTTGGAGAAGAAAGACACAGAGGAGTTAAACACCATCATATTCTGTGTAAACATATTCAAATGTACAAAAGACCAACAAGTCCCCCTACTCTTGATGATTTTATTATTTTTTTGTACTTTTTAACTGAAGAAACTAATTAACTGAAGAAACTAATGTAACACAAATTTGGATAATGTGCATTGGGGGGCCATTGTTATCAGGACTGGTTTAAATGCCCATTAACAGAAATATCTAACAGCCAATCATTTTGCAGCAACTCAACGCACTTGGGCATGCAGACATGGTCAAGACAACCTACTGCCATTGAAACTGAGCATCAGAATGGCAGAATGGGGAAGAAATTTGATTTAAGTCACTTTAAATGCGTAGTCACGCATAGTCATTTCTTGGGTTTACAGAGAATGATCAGAAAAAGAGAACCTATTCAGTGAGTTCTCTTGGTGAAAATGCCTTAAGGATGCCAGAGGTAAGAGGTGAATGGCCAGACTTGTTCATAATTATAGAAAGGCAAAACTAACTCAAATATCAAATTCAAATTCACTCAGGAGCATGCACATTAAGATTAGACCATTGATTGCAACAAATGGAAATACAGTTATACTTGGCACTGATGGCTCTGCTGTATAGTTGCTCCCTGCATTGACCAAGCAGTATAATAAGCCAAACGGGGAGTGCAATGTAGGAAATGCTTGACTTCGATCTGTAAACGTGGAGGCTGGGGAGGCTTTACCAGCAGCAGCGGAGTGATGCAGCTTTGGTGTAGCCACAAATGAGTAGGAGGGAATCTTATTTAAATGAGCTGCCTGGGAGGCAGCCATGAGAGTGAATAATACACTGCAGTCAGCTGGCTGTTAGCTTATTACAGCTGGACCATATGACCATGTGTCCTACATAAACTATTGCAAAACTTACAACCAGGGTATGAAGAGGACAATCACACAAGACCACACCCAATACTTAATTAGGAAAACACAATAACTAAAGAAGCGGCCAGAGAGCAAACACCAGAACTTGTGTTGCAATTTCTCCCAACTACATTGTCTCATTTTAAACAATGGCAGTACAACAGGAGATACTGACCTGTAGCCGTGATCCCTGTAGTCTTTGGTAGCTGAGTAAACCACTGAACTGGCCTTCACGCTGATCTGCTGGAACAGGTTCCATACCTCCTGATAGATGTATTGCTACAAGACAAAAAGACAGGAAGTGCCCAGGATTAAGAATGTACATGAAGCAACAGACCTCTGGAGAAAAAAGACAATTTTCAGCTCATTACTTAAACCATTTACTTTAACATACAAATACAAATATGGAAGATGTCTATTTATTTGTACGTGCTACAAACAGTAAAACATTTTTCCAGTTCTTTGTTAATTGTAGCCTATCAAACTCTGGGAACACTGACTGTTTAAAACACTGCTTTACACTTGCCTGGTGTCAGCTGGAATACTGGAAGCTATTGTTAATGTAAAGTATAATGAGCAAGTAAACAGCAGCCAGCAGGCTTATGCTAATTACAGCATGTCAGCAGCTCTGGATTTAGAAAAAGTGTTTACTTTGCTTCTATTTTTGCAACAGAGTGCACCATCTATTATATCCATATTTTTCTACAACTATACTAATAGTTTTATTTCTCTTAAATGATCCAGTTGTAGCTATTTACTACCATCATGCCTTTTCAGTCTCAATATATCACAGCCAGCCAATTTGTAAATACATTGCCTGTGATGACCATACAGCCCAGTTGGTCAATGATGAGGACATCCAGCTGTGAAGGAGGCTGACAAAACTTTTGTTGAAGGATTTGTAAAATGTGCTCCATGACTTTAGGTGCGTCTCTCAGTGCCACAGCAATGTGGCCCAGTGCCCGAATGGTGTGCTCTGGGATTAGGTGGGCATCCCTGCCAAAAAGACAAATTCTATTTTTAGAGAGACTCTTCATCATTGCAAAGAACAATGGAATTCAGTGGGGAAGCTTCAAAGTTGCTTCTTCCAAATGTAAATGTTGCTGACTTCTCATTTTCTTGTGAAATGTATAGACGATTGGACAGACTGGCTAGAAAGGCCTCTGCTATCACATGGTCCATGGTCAGCCCAGCTTTCAGACACCTGAGACATAGGAAACACAAAAAGATTGCATTTTGTTCATTGTTAAAACAAAAAATGTGCAAACGTATATTTTAATTTTTGCTGTGCCAGTTGTTTGTGTCTGACCTGCAGATGTTGTCGATGGAAATGTCTCTGAGCTGTTCATACATGGACGGCTGGTCTTTCCTGTTTGAAAGGACATTGAAGGTGGACTGAGAATGCTCATTGGTCACATTAATCCTAATTTCTCCTGTGCCTTAAAAAGAGGGATAAAGCACATTGAGGGAAACATAATCACAAACGATCTTATAACAATCATTTAAATACTGAACATTTACTATACAAATTATGATCTCGCACAATAAGGAAAGGGCTCAGTTTAGAGCCAAATAAAGCATGTTATCTGTCATAACGTTAGCAGCTGATCTACACAAGGACAGTACAATGCGGAATATGGAAAAAAAAAATTTTATCTGCAATATACACTGACTCTGCTGAGATCAACACTGAATGAGAGCTGGGGATGACAATGACAGTCATTGAAGTTAAGGTATTATCAGACACACCATTTTGTCCCTTTTATTTTTGACTCTTAACATTGGTGCTGTACTTTTTTTGAAAAATGTTTTTTAGTAAAAAAACTATTAAATCTATCCTGCAGTCAGTTTTAGATTAGCTTAAGTCTGCTTTCAAGCAGTAGTTGCAGGTTTTCCAGAACTGAACTGAATAATAAGGAACTGGACTTCAAGTTAAGCTAAAATTAAATCTTTTGATGAAATTTGTACCTGTACTGTACTGACTGTGATACTTGTAGAGTTTTATGAGAACGGGTGAAGGGACCACCAGGAAATCTCTGAGAGAAGTTGTGGCAGAATGAGCAACTACTGGAAACCTCTCACACAGACGGCCCAGACCCTGTGAAAGAGGAAAATATTTTTAAAATGGGTTACAAACACCCCACAAAATCAATTGTTTTGTGCCTTTATCTAGTGCCTTGTTTTAAGCAATTTGTGCAGTGCTCTTTCTACCCTACAACATTCTACCTGTAAGCAACAGATGAGCAGGGGCATATGTGCAATGATGACTTTACTGGAGGTTTTTGACTGCAGCTTCTCAGACAGTTTGGTGCACAAATTCTCTGCTCCTGGAAAACACCAGAAAAGAAGAGTAACATAACCACCGTAGATCAATACATTCTGTACCACTGTGGTTACAACATTTGAAAATACAGCTCTGCTCACTCTGTGCTACTATTGATCACCTTGCTCATCTTTGACAGCCCACACCATGAGGTCCACGCATGCAGCGTTTGCTTGGCAACGAAGCTTGAGAGGGCTTTGTTCCCCTGGCAACCCCCCTGCATCATGTAGTACACGCTGCAGCTCTGACTGACTGCTGCTAAATTGCTCCAGTACAAAATCATGCACTTCCCTTACGAACGCTGGCTGCAAAGCTGAGAAACAGGACAAGAGTATAAACATTTTACAGCATAAAATACAGCAATGGAAACCAAAAAACTGTGTGGTTCTATCAACTTATGCATAAAATTGCTTTACCTTTCATGTAATATAGTGTGTCCCGCAGCATTTTGAACACACACACATAAAGAGGGTCACTGATGGTTTTGTAATAGAAGTTGATTCCAGGATTCGACTTAATAACAAACAAAGGAGACAATACCAGAAAAGATTATTTAAGTGATAATGGCACAAGTATAACTTTGACTTTTAAGTATGTTTAATACACAAACTGATTGTATAGTTATACACTATGTTTACAGTTACCTCTATAATTTCCAGCATGATGGTGTCAAGAGTTTTCAAAAAAGATTCAGAAACAAACTTCTTCACCTGTAAACAACATGCAGAAACACTGATAAAAATGCAACACACATACATACATACGTGCACTGGGTGGGAGACAAAAGTGGAAGATACTATTATCATACCATGCCAAGGAGCTGTCGGAGCAAATCAATTGGAACTTCCACATCATTGTCCCCTATCCCCAAGAAGAGAGGAGACACTGAAAAACTGGAACTGACTGTGGAGAAATAGTAGTCAGGGTCCACTGCACTGCTGTCTGGAAGGTAAGCACCTGAAATGAAAAGATCAGGCGGAATTAAAAAGTACACCAGAGGTTGGACAACATATGACTGGTTTCTGGAAGGGATATGAATGTAATTTAAATAGCGGAAAATACTTCAGTTTACCGCGGTTAATGATAATGTTAAAATTAACAACTTTCACTAATGGATGTCTTCCTCCGCGACAGCTAAAAGTAAATTATGCTGTCACATCAATTCAGGTTTGACCACAAACATTTAGTTAAAGCAGCACTGGCATAAAAAAACAACAATTGTTTCAAGCATGGTAAGATAATAGTCAGGTAAGTAAAGGATATAGGAGTTTACTTGGCCATTTGTCTTGAAAAGTATCATAAACTGAGGGATGTTTTCAAGCATGTGCTAAGTTAAGGTGCAAGAATCCAGGTTTACAACATAAAATTTAGTCACTGTTAGCCAGTATTACCTTCAAAATAATGAGGGCCAGGAGCAGTAGGAGAGCAGGGTGAGTGCCCTCCTGGGTCTGTACACACCTATAAGACATCATATTTCATAAAGTTTATTTAGCAACTGACTAAACATAATCAAATGACAAAAGCATGTAAGAACACAATAACTTTGCAGTTGCATCTGACTGTCCTCCTGAACTCGGAAAACACAATCACAACAGTTGCACACACCTGTGCAGAGGAATCCAGGTTTGTTCCGGTGCGTCTGCGCAGAGTGTCACTCTGACAAACTGTCAGCAGTGAGGATGGCAGGATAGAACGAAAATCATTGAAGGATCTGCGCCGCACTCCCTCTGTTTCCTCTGTGACACAGCACGTCTGGGGTGAATCTTTGGGGAACAACTTGGACAACAGTGCTTCTTCTGTGTTGCTGTAGCGGCCAAATGCTCGAGTCATGCCAAGCAGGGTGGGAATAATATATCTGCACAGGTAAACTAGAGAAGAAAGAGCATCTGTGAAGCTTTTCATTTAAATGACTAATGTTATGGACCTTTTTGGTTTGAGTGCATGATGTGTACCTTTGTCTTGATTACCAGGTGTTTGGCACATCTCCTGCAATAACTGCATGACCTCCATTACAGTGTTCAAAATCTGGTGGGGAATAAATAGAAACAGTAACTTAGCATTTAACTCACTTACACCCTATATAATGAATTATACTACTACTTCATGCTGACCTCATATCGGGAATCTGGGTCTCTCTGAGCCACATCTGACAAAAGAGTCACTAGACAGAAGCTGAAGGTTTCTGCGACGGGGAGATATTCTGAAGCGCAGAAATAGATAAAAACAGTAAGTCCACAACAATAAACAGAATAACTAATATATTCATCAATGAGGGAAGAAAGCAAACCAACAGTAAATACTAGGGCTGCAACGACTACTTGATTATTAATCAGTTACTATTTTGATAATCGATTAATCCGTACTAGTTAAGTGGATGAACTCTCTTTCATAATATATAATGCTCAACTGTCATATCTGGCCACAGTTATTTCACCCTTTACAAGTAGAAAGCACTGTTTATAATCAAATTGCTAATTTTGGATTAGTCAGCTCATTTGAGATAATATTGAATATGGGCATTGAGTAAATTGAAGCCATTGTTAAAAAAGGTCAAACTATAAGAGGATTGTACATACCCCTTCCTTTCTTTCCCAAGTTCTCTTCAATCCATTGGACACGTGGTAAACCTTTCACTAGGCTCAGCAAGTAGGAAACAAGAATGTCTTTGTGCTGCCAACGTGAAGCAACAAAGTAAACCACAAACACAAATGGTTAGTGGCAAAAAACTGATTTTTCTTCGTCTAACGCATAATCATAAAACAAAAATGTTTTTTTTATTCAAGCAAAGCCAAATTTGGGCAAAAGAAAAAAATTAAACATTATTTTAAGCTGCCAGCTCAACATAATCAGATGACAGGAAAGCTTTCCACACGCTCAGTCTCAGTGTGATGTGGTTAAAAGCTTTGGTGGCTGGCAGCATGCCTAATTGCCTACTTAATCAGGTTAGAGAAATACAGAGAATAAGATTATCAAGGTGATACTGTTTGATACTGTGAGGGGCAGTAACCAATGCAGACTAGTAGTATTAACAACTTGAATACTAGTAGTAATATTAATCATTTCTAAATATATTATCCCCACTGTATTCCTATGTAATAAACAGTAAAACATGTACTATGTGCATTTTAAATCCACTGCTACGACAAGCCATAGTGCAAATGTTTTAAATGATGACAAAAAAAATGCTCAACAGCTCCACCCATTCCTGATCCTCAATCACCTGAAGGCCGGACTCCACCAGAAACACAGCCAGTGCAATAACAGCATCTATGCGACGCACATCCAGAGTGAAAACACCACGCACTTCCAGTGGACACATACATTGTAGCTTCTGGACCTAAAAAAGCACAAAGTGAATTTCTAGAATACAACATATATCCAAAAAACAAACAAACAAACATTGCAGTGACACTAAGCTCACACACTCAATTAAAAGACATTTTGGCATTTCTACACTACCAGTCAAAAGTTTGGACACACCTTTGGACCACATTAAATGAGAAGGTGTGTCCAAACTTGTGACTGGTAGTGTATGTTAACCTTTTTACTATTTGTACATATTTTTCAATTTTTATATTTTTGTTACATACTTTTAATTTGTTAGCCAATTATAATTGAATTAATTGGGTGAATATTAATTATGTACAATGACAATTTTTTTTCTCATAAATTCAACAAGTGCTGATAAGTCAATGGAAAATTGGCTGCACTAATCTGTTAAATTAATCTGTTAATCTTGTCTGTTAAGTGCTACTTATACAGAATACAGATAAAAACCAAAAGAATATAGTCAGACACCCTGTTTATGTCTACAAATCTAAAAATGATCTGTTTTAATTGGTTTTTTTTTTCACAGTTAAAATTATACAGTGAATTGCAATTATTTTGATCAGGAACACGTAATGCTCACATTATATTAATAATAACAATAATAATGCATTTTATTTGCAGCGCCATTCAGGACACCCGAGGACACAGAACAACCATTTAAAACAAATTAAAAACAGCAAATGTCTGATAGAATGATAGAATGGTTATATAAGTAATGTTATTGTTGTAAAATACCGTTCCATCCTTACATGACAAGTTTTAATGATATTTTCCACACAGTGAAACTGTACATTACATAACATGTTGCAGAAATGTGTGACCGTGTCTTGACTGCAGCTTCCTGCGTATTTTGTTTGATTTAACCTCATGTAATCGCTGCGTTAACATATTAACTGTTCCTGCACTGGCAAAAAACACCTCGTTTCATTCACACCTTGTGATTAAAACTATACAAGACAGAGCTGCTAGTTTATCTTTATTCTACCTCACGCTTTACTTCATGTAAACCTGTTTGACTGCAATGCTGATCGAGCCTGACCACACTCACTCTCCGTGAGCTGCAGTAACAGGCGCCGAACACGGAGCTATGCCACTCTCTCCTGCGTTTCCTTTTTATTGCGAGTAAACTATCGAGAGCAGTTCCATCGCCACACACGCCCGACAAACGTTAGCGCGACTGTCATCATGTCAAAGATCAAAATAAACCACGACTGACTGGTGCGGAAGCGGAGCTACACCCTGAATGAACTGTTGCTTCACGTTAGCTAATTAACAGCGATTATGCCTTCAAGCGCTCACTCGCTTTTCTCCTTTCTCTCACCTTCTCTGCTGGTGCGGGCCGGTGAGCGGCTAAAGAACGGGCCAGCGACAGGACTGTGTTGAAGTAGAACCCCCTCGTACCACCTCCCATTACGGACATGTTTGCCCGAATGCCAAACGAGGAAAACTCGGTGGAGAGGAAACAGCCGAGCAGCTGGTGGTGGCACAGCTGCAGTACGGCAACTCAATAGGGACAATTCTGACAAACATTGGCCGTGTGTGAAATTGACCAACACAAGTTACATAAAGAAAACACAGGGCAAGCGAGCATAATAGTTTTTTAATAATTTTCTATAATTTTTAGTTTATAATTTAAAACAAACAATTTTGATGGAGAGGTGAAAAACTGACATTTTATAGGTGTGTTTGTGTCAATAAAATTCAAATACATGATGCAGGATTTATTGGCTTTAATCGAAAAAGAATAACAAAGGCCTGCACTAGTGGAAATGTCAATTGACGTATGTACGTAAGTATACTGCTTGTCGGAGGTGGTTCTGTCAACTTCATTTTGATGTGCAGGTCGTTATATGCCAGAAGACAAAAAGTCATATAGTTATTATTATTATTATTACTAAAATGAATTTTGCGTTTTTGCTGCGCAGTAGTAGCCGTCGCAACAACTCGCGCTAACGTCATTGAACGTGATCGGAAGTCAGCCAGTCATCGGAGCAACATCATCGTCTGAGGTTGTGACGGTCAAAGGTTTGTCTCTTATGTTGGTCATTCCTTATTTTATACAGTTTCGTTTAAGATGGGATCACAGCTAACACAGAGAATCACCAGTGCGGTACAACACCGTCTTGTTGTGGTTGACGGATGTTGTTATTTGGCTGACTTTTTACTCTTTGCTAGCAAGCCAACACCCCTCCACTATCTTTAGCGCCTGAAACATTACAATATCTTTTGTACAGCAACCTAATGTACATTTTAGCAAGTGACCAATGAGTAACACTGTGACAGAACACTCGTTTTATTCCAGCCAAGTGGAGCCAACTATCAAAGCTAGGCTCGTCTGACTTGATCTCATCGTAGGGAAATCCTAGTGACAGTGACATTCAAATTCAAAAACTTTATTTGCCCACAGGGAGTAATTCAAGGGTTTATACAGCAGTCATTGAAAAAAAGTGTAAAAACAAGAAGAATCATGAACACCAAGTAAACAAGCGCATACTAGAAGTGTGTCCTAACCTGTAACAGGCACAGATGCACTGCATCATCCACATCCCCATTGAACCCGGTAAATATTTGCTCTGTTCAGTGTGTAATTTGAGATCAATATTTATAAATCAATTTCAAAATTGTTATGAATTATTGGGGAAAAAATACTCAAGCAGTCAACGTTTAATTTAAGATAAATTTATAAGGTAAGGAAGAAAAGTAACTGACACGTGTAAAATGAACTTAGACTTCAGCTTTATTTACTTTTCACAATACAACAAAACTCAAGGTGCACATGCAAGGTGTGCGAGCATCATCTTAGGAGTAATAAAAAGTTAATGGAATGTCATTTTTGACTTCAAAGGATTTGAGCTGCCTTGGAAGAAATTGCTTCCTGTGTGAACTTCCTCAGTGTTAGTGGGGAATTCAGTGTTGTATCAAAATTCAGATTTGTGGAACATAGTGCCAAGGTATTTATATACCCCAATTTATATACCCCAACCTCAATAACCTCAATAATATATTTTGCCCAAATAATTAATATTGGTGTATACAGTATTTTGGATCAAGTCCTGCATTTTAAATTTAAAATTTAAATCTAGTGCTTAATCAATCTGTCAAGTCATGTTATTAACTGTAAATATGATTTCTTATGTAATTTTCTTCATCTTCTGCCTTGGTGTTTTACAGCAGGTGACATCCATAGTGTTGCATTTTTGCCTTCATCTCTTTTGAACATCTTAGCTACAAGTACCTTATTTTGCTTTGGCAAGTGTATTTTGCATGGGAATGGCAGAAATAGACCTTTTAATTTTTTAATCCTTTTGTAGTTAGTTGCAAGTCATTACGGGAGAGCTGAGCTCACATAATAATGTAATGTCACATTACCAATGCCAACTACTAATTATAACTCTACATGTCTTCTCCACAGATGGCCTACCCTAAGTCCCACAACCCATTTGCAGATGATGACGATGAGGAAGACTTCAGGCCTAAAAACAGGGGTTTTGATGATTGTGGTGACAGTGACATGAGTGATGCAGAGACGAGGCAGCGCTACCTCCAGCAGGAAGTGATGCGTACAGCTCAGTCTGCTGTTGACAGCAGTCACCGCTCCCTCAGCCTCATCTACGAATCAGAGAAGATGGGTGTGGATACGGCAGAGGTATGTCAAGCTAAACACCTTTTCTCTTGGTAATAAAGGAGCTCATTGTCTGCGTGTGACAATAAACAGTAGGTCTCTCTCCCACTCATGAAAAAACACACTCTCACACTTTCTGAATATTGTCTCTGTAGGAGCTGATGCGACAGGGTGAGGCTCTGAAAAGGACAGACAAGATGTTGGACAACATGGATCAGGACCTGAAGACCAGCCAGAAGCACATTAACAGTATAAAGAGTGTGTGGGGGGGGCTTGTCAGTTACTTCAAAGGCAAACCAGAGACAAAGCCACCACCGGAGCAACCTACGGCCTACCAGGCCAGTGAAAAGTGAGATTCTTATTAGTAATGAACCACAGCCTTGTCAGATGAAAGCAGTTACAATTTCATTAAAAACCTGTCTGAGAACCAGACACATGCTCTAATTGATAACACGACTAACCAGCAAGGACAGAAGCACAAGCAGAATTTTAGCCACCTAACAAAAATATATTTGCCACTTTATCTCACCGTAGGAGCTCCTATGTCCTTGTAAGCTAAAATACTGATTTAGACATAACATTTAAAATAGGAAATTGAGCAATTACAGATATCAGTTTCCGTTTGCAGAAGGCAGTCTAACAGCAGATCAAGAGGCAAACATTCGAGATATTGGTGACTTGAGCAGTTGTCATTTACTGTGTGTGAAAGTCAGTTTTTTCTTGTACCTGCTGGCAATGGAAGCAAAGACATGAGTGACTATTTTTCTGTTGACTGGTCTACTGCGGAGTCAGTGTTAATACATCACTAGTTGCTCTTACTCTCTTAGTATCTGCATTTTTAAAATATTTGTAATTTCCTCCTACTTGTCATTGACTACCCTTAACTTAATCGTTAAACAATCCTTATCTGTCTCTCTTATGCTCAGATTACAGAATGCCTTGTCCAGCAGCAAAGAACATGAAGATAAGTACCAATCCAGTCACCCCAACCTGCGAAAGATTAACACAGAAGGTAAGAGTTTGCACAAGAACATGAACATGGTACCCTAACATACTGTATAAACCCCACATACACATACTACAAACTGGCTGCCACTCTTTTTGACCTCTGTGTTGCAGGATTCGGAGCTGCTGCTGCTGCTGCTCCATTGGAGGACAACTCATCTAGACAGAATGGATATCCCAAGAATAGACACCTGAGAGAAGCTCACCATACCCTCGACA
This sequence comes from Brachirus orientalis, assembly GCA_016785285.1. Classification (NCBI taxonomy): domain Eukaryota; kingdom Metazoa; phylum Chordata; class Actinopteri; order Pleuronectiformes; family Soleidae; genus Brachirus; species Brachirus orientalis. Next base: position 1,430,311 of record JAFBJR010000190.1, read on the forward strand.
GCAATCTAGGTAAAAACGAAAAAAACAATTCTGTTGTAATTCCTCGTTTTTATTTACAATGCACAAGACACAAGGTGGTGACCTATCAGACTTTACTATTTTAAAATGATGTTTTCTTTGCTATAATTTACCTCACATTACATCATCATTATAAATAATGATGTATTCTTTCAACTATTAAACCATAAAATATTCACTGGGTAATGTAACCGAAGTCCAACACTGAATATTCTTCAGTCAGGTGTAAGATGTTACATGTCATTCATATGTCCTACCGTGAATCACTTAGATGAGATGTCCGATGGCCTGAGAAGACTAAAGAACCTTGGACTTGGTCTCCAGTCTGAGATTGAGAACCAGGACGACTCCATTCATTCTCTCCTAAATAAAGTGGACAAGATGGATGCCAAGATCCACAACACAAACCAACAAATCAAAAACCTGAAATAAAACAAACGCTAATTTCACAGAGACACGAACAAATTGTCATCCTCTTGCCTGGTTTCTATTTGGGTCTCTTTTGAATACACATGTTCTTTGGTTTAGTCCTCTTTTGCTAAGGAGATTATGTTTTTAGCTGCATACTATATGTCTAGAGTAAAGGATGGCTTTGATCAAATTTCTATTCAGAATATAACTTTAGTAGAAAAGCAAATTGACATATTGTCATCCACATTACTTTCTTGTTGACTGAATTCCCCATTTATTTCTCAGATTACTTTTTTGGAATTGTCCTAGCACAGAGTTTATACTGCCATGTTATATTGAATTTTCAAATTCATTTAAAATGGTATTGTTATCTTCAAACTCAGTGGTTCTGTCTTATTTAATCAGACAATTTTCCATTGATTTTCTAACTATTGTATCCATTTTGTATGTATGAGTTATATCTTTGACCTTCCTCCACATTTGTAGATAAATGCTTTGCACTTGATGTTCAAGTCACCTTTGCCTTACATTAATGTGTATGGAGAAAAGTAGCTTTTGGTCCTGTGCCATTCTTCTGTCTCCACTCGGGCATGTTACAAAAATTCTTTTTACTCTTTTTAAAATTCCTCAGTGTGACTTTTTGAAATATGTTTATGTCAAGCACTTTCCATAGCTTTATATACTGTCTGCGGGTTGTTATTGTGTATTGTTTATCATGGTGACTGCTGCATAATGTGATTGAAGTGATTATAGTATAAATAAGTCAGCTGTGAATGTACAGTAAATCTCTAGAGATAAAGACTGGCGCAGAATTTCAAAGGCACCACAAGGTGACGCCACAGATCTTCCACGGGAGAGTTTGCCTCAACTTCTGTAGAAACCACTGTTTAAAAAAAATGTATTAGTTGTCATAAGACTGGCCCATATTGTTTTAATTTTGTATTGAAATCAATCAAAACAATGATATGCACTAAATCAAGTGTGTGTTATTTGTTTATGAATAATTCATCCTCTAAGTATAGGCATCACAGAAACCTTCATATATGCATTAAAACTTCCCTCGAGCCAGGTGATTAAAGCAGATGCAAGAGCAGAGTTGTTTCACTCTGCCTAATATATAATGCTACTTCAATGAAAATATTTAGTTTTGAATGCGCTAAGACATTAATTGTGAGCTTAGATGGTTATGATCCTTCGGCTGCGTGATACAGTGTTTACTATGCTTCGTATACCTTTTTACATCTACCAGCTGCGTTGCTATGTGTAGGTCATGTCCAAGTGTCTGCTTATTATCATTCCTCGACCGATGGACCAGCTGCTCCTACATGGTCAACAAGCCTTCATTAGGATGACTTGCTAATTACAGTACACACCCTGTGACAACACATACTGTACGTACACAGCACTGGGGAGAAGGAAGGAAAACAGTGATACCAGCTCTGCAGGGCCCTGAGCTGAGGGAGGCCCCTGCACGCCCAGACTAAAGGGTATTTTTGTAATACCTCAGGTATATTTGTCAATATTGAAGGATTCCAAATGACAGTATATTTTATGTTCCTCATTTTTACTTAATACAAGGCTTAGCTGAATCTTTCAGAGCTAAAAAGCTGAATTCTCAAAAAAAGGGGGTAGCAGCTTTTATGCAACTGAACAAGAACATTTCAACAGGTTTTTAAACAAAAACTACTGTACTAGTAGGATACCGTAGAGTGTAATTTTCCACGGAAAAGAGGAGAACTTTTAAAAACAGTTAATACTAATTGTACTAAAGCTTCTGGGCTGAAATGTCTCATGTTTGTTGAGTCGCATCCCTTATTTCTCAAACTTTGACTTCCTTTCTTTTGTAATTGATGACTTGTTCTTTATATGACCGGTGTAGTCTCACCATAATGTGAGAACAATAAAACTGAAACTGATTACAGATGGATATGCTGAGGAAGGGACCTCAGGTTGGAGTTTCTACCACATATTCACTGACACCGCCAATAAACGGAAGTCACCTCTGGGTTCTTTACCTTCACGCCATCCCTGGGGCTGCAAAGGCTTTGAACAGCGGTCTTGTCAAAAGTAAACAGTGGCTGTGCCATGACAAAGGGAGCTGGTGCTGGAATACACCCCTTTTCAGCGGAAGTAATCCCAGAACACACTGCTGTCCGAGCCCATCAGGCACTGGGCCAGAGATGTCCCTTCCTGCCCTTTGGAAAGTGGGTTAGCACCAGAGACATCACAGCCGGGGGGGGGGCTGTTCATATGCTACTGTGGTGGTAAGAGAATATAAAGAGTCGCGCTGACGAAGGGGAGTTTGTTAGGGAGCTGCAGAGGAGGCAGGAAGTAGGTCGGAGGACAGAGAAAGAAGGGAGGGTCACTGCTTAGGACCATTTTCCTGTTTACAGTGACCCGACTAGTGTAGTGTACACAGTGGTCAAGTCTTTGGAAATTGTTGTTTTCCATTTTCATCCTAAAAAAAAAAGCACATCATCTATATTCAGCAACCATTAAAGCTAGGGTCTGTAATTTGTTTCTGAAAAGCTTTTTTTTTATCTTATTTGTTGAAATCATCTTCATGTTTTGATATTCATTAATAAAGTTGTCTGAAAACAAGGCAGTGTCTGTATATGAACAATCATATATCAGAATTAGGCTCTCATGATATGAATGGTTGATACCGGTCTTGCTTGCCTTTGTGCATCCAGCCCATCCTTTCACAGCACATGACCAAATACTTCACAACAAGCCAAAGAGGCCAAGCTCAGCTGTAGCAGACAATAGACAAAATTTAGCAAGTGGAAAAATGGCAGGGAAAAGTAGAGTCAATCTTTTGAATTTCACCATAGACAACACGTTCAGTGTTTTGGGGCAGAGCTTACAGTATGTCAGAGAGTATTCAGTTAGTGTTTCCACAGTTGCATACCAAAGCTTCAATGTTCTCCCAGTGTCATGTTTAAACCTCAAATGTATCCTCATCATCTTTACCTGCTTTTGGTTCCCCAAATACCAGTGAAAGATGTATTCAGCTGTCCAGTGCCTTACACCTCTTGTTTAGTCTGTCCACACTTCATATCTGGCAGTTACATCACAAACACAAACCCCAAATTGCGGGAGAATGTAACTCGGGAACATAATTATACACATTAGCTGTCATTTTGTTAGTTGTCATGCAATTTGCACCACAGGTAAAAATGTTAAGAATGCGGCAGAAGTATGTTGATGGGCAAAAAGTTCGCCTTTTAACTCCGAGCTGTTTGCGTGTAAACGCTGGTCAACCTGAGGGAAGCTAAAAATGTTACTGTTAAATCAAACAGCAAGTACCCACATTAGAAAATATGACAAGAGTTGGGGAGAAATTACAGTATAGTCGTTTATTTTCTTTTACTAATGGACAGTGTACAGAGTATGTTGTGCTGCACAAATGAAATCATCACTGGTTTACAATAAATAAACACACAAATACAGACACAGACATGGGAGAGAAAGTCACTGCTTCCCATTGAGTAAAGCCTTTGTTTTCTGGCACTACCTGAGTCCTCGTCTTGAACCAGCAGTACAGGGGATGTGGCAATCTGCGTGAATCTACAGTTAACGTAAAGGAAAACACCAAGTCAGTAGAGACAACAAGAGGAGGGGAGAGAAAGGAAGTGCAGGTCACGGAGCTGTGAAACATGCAGGGAGGAAACTTTAATTAATAAAAGGAGTAACACAGCTGTATGTTTGTTCAATTGGATGATGTTCTGTTGGAATTAACCCCCCCCTCGTGAATTTGATGGGATTTCTGAAGAGGGCCATAGGGAGTCAGAGAAAACAAAGTTAATCAAGCAATTCCTCTCAGTTTTGGACACGGAAGACAACCAGCCGCAGAGAAGTTGTCGTAAATGTCTTACTTTTCCCAACAATAAGAGGTTTTAAACAGACGGGACTGATTTCAGCTACGAGTCACTTTAAATTATGCAAAAAAAAAAAAACATCAGTGACATGGTCGACAAAAACTAAGCACCTGAGAATCAGTACCTGATATTCACCTTGACTTGCTGGATAAATGTTTTGTTAAAAATAAATTGACTGCAAAGTACACTACATTGATATATTGGCCCAATAATTAGCAGCAGTGAGGTGCATTTTGAATGGTCACGTTTTCAGCATCACTGGCCTATAGGTGATTCAGGACTGAGGCTTTTCCACATAAACAATTGAAAGTAGAAAATGCATAAAGCAAAATAATATATTTATAAATGTTTACATTATGCCTTAACAAATGCAGTTGCATTGACGGAGGTAGATAGCAAAGATTGAGAGGTAAAGGGGTATATAGACAGATACACTGTATATGTTGCTGTGCTTTAATAGGAGAAAAAGTACATAATGTGGTTATAAAATCTGAAATTAAATGTGTGCTTAAAAGCAGTTTATACAGTACAGAGAATGAGGTGAAAGAAAAGGTGGCAGGATGCTGCGGATCTCCTTGAGTTATTTTCGAGAAATACGGAGCGGAAGGGTCTGACTTTGCTTGGCAGGTCTCTCCACAGTGAACAGGAGGCAGTGAGGGAAATCCTTTCCCTGCATATGGATGTCAGCTCACACAAAGAGCAAAGAGTAGGGAGGACAGCGGCAGCTCTCTGATGACGACTCTCGTACCCAGGAACCGTAACAGCCTGGGACTGAAGCTGCTGTCCAGAACGTTCTGTGAACAAAACAAGACAGGCGAAAAACCGTTTTTGCACATGTGTAAAAGCAAGTTGGTGGGTTTTCATGTGATTAAGGCACGTTCAACATTATTCTAATGTAATACAGTTATATTTGGTGAGACAATGAAGTCGAGTGATGCATGTTAAAATGTAACCTCAGCTTTGGGGGGGGGGGACTATTTTTTCACTATTTTTCATGAAGTCCAACGCGAGACCAAAATATTATGCCTCTTTATGACTCTGCTACACTTGATGGTGAATGGTATGTATTTTTTCTTTTAGCTTAGTTAAGGTTATGATTGTCCAGGGTCCGTTAGTTGAACCAAGTGTGGAAATTCTTTGAATTCTTTTTATTTTTTTATTATTCTTTTTATAATTCGTTTTATTTGAAAAGTTGCTCATCCCACAGAAACAGAATATACATATAAATAACTTCTAGGTTACTCCTTAATAATAAGATCTGCGTAGTTGAAGTTGTTTCCCTTCTTTTAAAAACATGATCTTACAGATATTAAAGGATGGTGCTAAGCAAACTCAGCATATACAGTTAACAGTTACATGCAGAGACATTAGCTCATTTAAGGTGCCTTGCATTAACAGCTTGCTTGTTGTTTTACCTGGTGCCTTCCAGGCCGTCACCTCCACAGCGCTCTGACTTTGACATGGCGTCACCTTGACATTCTGCACAGACCAGCCTCTCTCTTACCAGCTGAGCACTCCACAGTTTGAGTTTACATGCTGCACTGACCTGTTTCAGCCGCAGGTGCACACAGTAACTGCAAGCACAGTGAGAAGAAAGGAGAGATATTAGTAATATTTTGCTGTTCTGATTACATTTCAGATCTGGTCAAGATCAAAGTCAAAACAACCAAGAGCCAAGAGAAGACTCAAGAGCTCAGCATGCTGATATTCTATTTTCTGGATGAAGCTCTGCACTCTTCAGTCATCAATTCACATATGCCTGTAACAAGTCAGGTTCAAATACACATGCAAAGGTCCCCCTGGCTCTACCAAATCAGTCCAACTTGGCTTGATCTAACCCGGCAAGGTGCACATGGCTGAGATTATAACCAGACAGAAAATCAAATTTATGTCCAATCTGAAGGTAATCCAGCAATGTCATGGTCACCTGCTGTGTCATAGTATAGGCACAGCCTGAGCAGCGGAAACAATGATAAAAAGTATTGTTTTCTAGATCATTGTGTTCTTGTGTTGTTTTCTTTCACTTTAACCATTTCTGTCATGAGTCGGCCATAAATTCACACCCAAATGCTCTTAGAGTGTGAATTATGCATACACATTCTTTTCCTTTTCTGTAATAGACTTCAACATGTTCATGCTGCAAAATCTCAAATGCTTTAAATCTTTAGATGTTGCCCTCAAAATAAACATCTTTATACTTCTATAAAATCCATGGGAAATCTAATGTCCTCTCCAAGAATCCAAAAATCCTTTCGGTCTGTCTTAATCCCATATGACATCTGCAAGATAACCTGCAAGTACTATATCTGTGAAATATTTCACTGTAATAATAATATTTTCACTGAGAAAATGACTGCTCTGATTATCTTGACCTATCATTTCCTGGGTCAATTTCCATGGGAACACAGCAGCCTACCAATCAATGCACCAGATGTCAACTTTCTCACATTTATGAGTAATGTACCTCTAGTTCCCTCATGCTTTGTGTTTCAGTCAAAACAAAGGTTTCCAATGTCACTTTTAATCAGCATGAAAGTGCTGTCAGGAATCCAAGCCTTACTTTATTCCCCTGCTCACTGATTATTCCACACCAGATCAAAGGCAAGATCTACGCAGGAAGGGTTAACCTTTTACGTGAATTATTGGTGTCTTATCAGTAAAAACCATTCAATGTTGCAAATATTCAGTGAAAGTGGTCATGTTACACAGTCATAGCAACTGCAGGGCTCTGTGTGCAATGGCAACCTTGGCCTTGGTATTCTCTAATCTTTTGAAGCACAAAGTTGATCTTGCACTGACCTTTGAAACTACAACAAAAAAAAATCTGTAGAAAAACTTGAACCGAGAATAAAATCCATCTGATTTAGACAGGCTTAAACTGGAATAAAGCTTAATTAAAGAGGTTTAATGCCAGATTTTTTTTCTAAAATCAAAATTAATCTTTTGGTTTTCCACATTTTTTGTTACCATGACTACAAGTTGTGTTTTAAGTGCTCATATCAAATGTGGGGTTTGTATTTTGTTTTTTTGAATAGTGAGTCTGTATATTTCCTACTTTTTTAATGGAGACCATTATTGTAACAAAATCACAGAACCTGCCACATGATCATTCAACACTTCACCCACTTCATCTGTAATTACGCCCCTCCCAGCGCTGATTGCACATGAAAGCCAGTTCTAGAGAGGAAATCAAAGTAAGCCGGGTCAGTAGTGAGTACTGGGTGTTTGTTTGCAGTCTGATAATAGAGGCTTTACCTGGCCTTCTCTTCCTTCACCATCATGTGTGGTCGTCTCCAGGGATCTTTGAAGTTCCTCTTGAAAGAATCAGGCAGGATCTTTGCCACCTCTGAAAGTCAGAAGTAGAGACAAAAGGGTTAAAAACAAAGCCTCATAATTTACAGAAAAGCATCGAATAATACTACTATCAGTGATATCTAATACATGAAATACTAAATGGACACCCATTAGGCAGTGATATCAAGCTAAAAGCTACAGTGGAACAATATGGTAACATAATTTACAAAACAGACATGAGATCATTAACTATCCCACAGAATTCCATTAAAAATTTGTTATTTTTGCAACCAACAGAGTTGCCCCCTTGTGGCTATTCAATATATAGTTACTGTTGAGAGCAGGTTCATGTATACATGCATAAAAAGAGACGTGTGGAAAAATGTCATACTGACCTTTTGCAGTGCTGCATATGACATTGTTTCCAAAGCATCCTCGCCGCTGTTTGAGGTCTGGACATGGTGTGCCTCCATTTCTTGGGGGAACAGACACCTGACGACTCCTTTCTTTGCTGCCAACTCCACATGGAACTGAACATGATGACCAAGGACCCCAAGATCCAACCACACAGTCAATGGCTGCTAGGGAAGCAGGAAAATACAGAGATCACATGACGGGTTGCGCAATACTTTAATAGAAATAATAACAATAATTTTTATTCATGTTATTATTATTCCACCTCTCAAAACAAAGTTACAAAGTGCTTCATAAATAAAAACACAAATACACTGAGTCATGGTAGTAAAATAATAAAAAGATAACATAATAAAAGATAGCTGAGGTCTGTTCTGAATCCAGTTTGTCTATGGGTGGGTAAAGATGATTGCGAATACTTTAAAGACATAAGTGTAAGAGAAACCATACATTTTATGAGCCTGGCAAGCTTTTCCTAACTGTGTTATCTTCACATTTTCCCTTATCAGTCCTGCTATATCTTACTGCACGACTAAAAGTTTGTCATAAAGCACACACCCCGATACAGTCTCGCACAACATTGCACTGTGTATTTATACTCAGGTAAGTGGGTGTCAAAGGATTTGGTCATTACCATCCACAAATGCCAGAACAACCAAACCCCAGACTCAGGATGTCTGTGACCCAGGTCATATGAGTGGGGGCAGTTTAAAAGAAGGACTACTTCTGTATCCTGTTCTCCCTCTAAATACAACACAAACACATAAACACAGTGGCATTGGCAGCAATCAAGGTTCCTGTTCAGTGGGCATTGCATGGCAATTACATCAAGCTAAAGGAAGCAGTATTAGTTAGATTGCTGCTCTGATCAAAGCCAGGGGTCTCCAGCAGTAATCAAGGCTTGTCCAACACAGAGATTTAGTAGTGGTGACCATTTAACAGCATGGTTTTAGGAAGGAAGTGCACCCAGATAAAAGAAAAAAGGAGGGAAAATGCAATAAGGCTCACACAAAGTCAAGTTTACAAACACCACACTGCAGGAAATGAAATTAGTGGTGTGATACTTCATATTCTTTCACTTCAGACAATGGAAGCAGGTGCAAACAACTAAAAATTAGGTAGAGGGTAAATACTGTATGTGAGAAATAATCGTCAACTGCCATTGAATGAACAACATTCTCTCTTATGTGTATGTATGCATTCAAGGTAATGCCCGTTCGGTTTATTCCCATGGTCCTGGTGGGATGTCTCAGTGACACAGCCGATCCACAAAGCCACTGTGGAATCTCTGCATTCCTGCACATTAGTGCTGCCCACCTGACACTTGTCTTTCCCAGATCACCACATGTACGCAAGCACACACAGGTTTGCACGGATATTCTTCGGACGCTGCACTGACTTCCATTCATTATAATCCAGTAGTCCATTATGCCAGAAAAGTACACACGCACACACGTTTGTGCCTCTATGAAAGTGAGGACCCACATAAATATAATACATTCCCTAACCTTAACCATCACAACTAGATGCCTAACCCTAATCTAAACCCAATTCTGACCCAATCCATAAAACCATATCTTAACCCTGAAAAAGCCCTTTAAAGAAGTGAGGACCAGCCAAAATGTCCTCAGTTTTTAAAAATGTCCTCACTCTGTAGGGTTGATATGATTTTTTTGTCCTCACTCAGCAACAAATACAAGAACACACACACACATCAAGCACCTGTCAAATAAACCCACCCACTTGGGCTTGTTCCATCTTCAGTCATCACCTTAAAATATAAAGACGTACACTTTCCTCTGTGTAGAGTGACATGAAGTTTTTTGGAAGACCACTGAGCACATATCTACAATACTTCCACCTCTCTCCTCTGCTTATCCTTGTGCCCGTCTCCTTGCCTTTCCTTCCTTCTCCTATATCCTCTGACGTTCATGGGAGTAGCCTCTATGTTGATGTTTTCTCCCTCACAGTGGGAAAAACTGAGCGTGCAAGATGAAAACATAACGTTAAAGGTGCTATATGTAAGAAACAAGAGATTAAGGAAACATGCTACAATGGAAAACTGGTTTTACTGAAAACAAAGGTGCAGCCACTGTGTTCACAAGAAAATACATTTTTATTTGCAGGCTTCAAACTCTGTTTTGGTCTGCTGTGCCACCGACACATAAATCGCAAAAACTGAAGAAGTGATTTTTGTTGAGAGTGTTGCAATTAAACCAATAAAGTCAGCAGGTCCGGCACCTTTGACGGACACAGACAAACACACAAACAGGTCTTAGGCTGTCTGGAAGTCTGTCTCCCCCTGCCCCCGTCACCACAGGTCACAAGGTAATTACCCCACTGTGGTGGTCCAAGGCTCTGTTTCTTGTACCACCAGTGCCACAGTCCCATTGGCCACATGATAACCCTGCTGACAGGCTGACGCAGCTTAAAACCACTGTTGTTCCAGCAAGTTGATCTTTTGGGGGTTTTTTTCAATGAGCTAAAATATACTTAAAAAGGGTTTTGTAGAATTTTAAAACTTTTAATTTAAAATATCTGACAGCACTAGGTTAAAGTTATCAAGTACTTTTAAAAATGCAGTATGTAACTTTTAAATGTAAATAAATATTGCATTCAAACCATTAATCAGCTCTGCAAGACTCTACGTTTCTCAGTATAGCAGTGTCTACATCTGATATTGGCAAACAACATTCCCACGTTGAACACAGCAAGTGAATGGATTTAGTGTATGTCAAGACAGAAAACAGAAGGAAGTATGACAGAAAACAGAAGGAAATGCACACAGAAAGTTTCAGTCGTTTCCAGTTGTTCAGCAATTTGAAGGGATAAATGCCTCTTGCCTCATCCCACCACTGAGGTATGATGTCAGGTCTGATAGTATTTCTTGACAGAGACTTTTCAAATGAAGGACACAGCATACAAATAATGTTAGATTTCTATTTATGAGGACTAAACAGTGGTTCTGCCACTGTTTAGTCCTCATAAATTAACATCATCATCAACAACAACAAAAGTCATCCGAGGTTATGCACTGCAGCATTAAAGTCCTTGAAAAGACATTTTATAAATCTGTTTTTTTCTGTAAATGAGAGGATCCAACAAACCCAGTTAAGAGTGATTTCCATGACAGTAGGCAGCGTGTCAGACAAACACCACCAACTGAAACACATCACTGAAAGGTGCATCCAACATCAGTGCTATTATCTGCCGACTTGTCAGCCAGTCTCCAGTCACACTGGCTGCAGTCAGATAATAGACAACCATCTAGCTTTTTAGATTTACTTTCCTTTGCTTTTTTCTCACTCTCTGTGAATTCTGCTTCCATTTAAGGGTTTCATAACAAAAGAGGTATCAGTCCAGCCCACCCAATTTGCTTTATCTTTCTTCTCCCTTTCACTTTGTCCCACACTCTTCCTTGTTCTTTCTCCTCCATCTGTCTCCTTTTTTTGGACCTGCTTTTCACTTTCCCTCCCCCTCTGTCTACCCTCCCACCTCCTCTCTGATGGGACCCAGATGTCTAGCTGTTCTACAGGACCAACGCACCTCACAAACCCCCACTTTCTCCTTCCCTGACAAGAGGGGACCCAGGCTCTGGTCCCATCAGACAAGCCTTATAATGTTTGGCAACACAAGGGAGAACCATGAGCCTGTTAACAGGGGTGAAGGACATGGGACCAAGCCCTAATAACAGGTTAGTACATAAATGTTTCCTGTAGACACCTTGAAAAGAGGAGCCAAACAAACCAGCTAATTTAAAGGAGTCATTACAAACACAGCTGAGACAGATTTTAAAGAAATTTTTGTTGCATTTTATTATAGCTTAAGGATCTATCACATAACTACAGACATAACATACAAACTCAATAGACGGACTCAACAAAAGCAGTATATATGGACATTCTCCAGCAGCTGGCTCATTTCAGTGAAGCTTGGCAAAAACATTCACTACTCGTAGAGGTTCAGGATAGAGGACATGTGGGAAGCAAGGAAGAAAATCAGGGAGTGAAGGAAGATAGACAGAAGTAAACATCATGGCATGATGACATACAGTGTACCAGGGGAAAGGAAGAGAAGCAGAAGACCCTGCAGGAGAGACAAATGAATGATGAGCAAAGCCCAGGTGTAACAGAGGCAGAGGCTGCAATACGTCATCCCACTCAAATGAGAATAACCAGACTCCACAGCATAAGCAGGGTGAGGAGCTGCAGAGGAGTCTATGAAGAGGCGAGGCAATTAAAGACTTATAAGTATGATAAGTATTTTTAATTTCCCAAAATGGATTACTACCACTGTCTGGTATTATTTGTTTTGTCTAATTAATCTAGAATATGTTATGAGGTGAAATGGTCTTTTTGGTGCATTCTACCCCCTCCTTCACTTCTACATTTCACTGTCATTTCCTGTATTTCCCAGAATGTCTTTCTGGGAGTCACATAGAAATAAAAAACAAATGAGAAGAAATGTATACACATAAACATATCAATTTCCTTGGGCCTTTAGGGGAAGTTTGAATGAGGACCTTTATCAGGTCTTTCTCCAAATAAAGCCAAGCCAAACATAACACTACTAGCATATTTTCCATTACTGCAAGTAAAACGTAAAAGATAGATTTTGATTTATTTAACTTTGATTTTGAAATAAATTCTTTTTTTGTGTGTGTTTGACACTAGGCAGCCTTGGCAGAGGTCTGTGCTCTCTAAGTGTGTTCACCTGGAGTAGATAAGACACAAAACGTTGAGCACAGAAAGTCTTTGTCTAGAAAAATATCTTATTAAATACATGTTGTGGGGAGGACGTTTTCCTGCAAATATTCCGCCATAAACTCCACTTGTTCTAAGTTGACACCTCCCAGCTGTTAAGAGCAATAACAACTGATATGTGTCTCCTGAAGTGCTCATGCAGGAACATCCTCCACAAACTCCTGCCAAACATCCCTGGAGAGAACAATATCACATCCTGAAGAGTTTTATGTTTGGGACCAAGTGATACAAACAGCCTGCTGTGTTTTCTGTCTCACCTCTGATGTCACCCACTCCCAACTTTGTGCTTGGCTGCAGCTGCAACAAGTTAATTACAGACTGTGGCAGACAGTCCCATCAAAACATTACAGACCTGCAGGATCAGGATCAGGTAAGGGCTTAGACTGAATGAGGGTGAAGAAATATCAAGGTGCTTTGATTGGGCTGAGCCAAGCCTCACAGTACATACTGTGTTATACTTCAAATATGCTCAGGAAGTCAAGGTGCTTTGCTGAGTGTCACTCAGTGCTGACTGGTCCATACAGGGTTCAATCGTGATCATGATGCTTCATGTCAAAGAATGCTATATGGATTTAAAAAATATATCCTAATGGTTTTTTAAACCAGAGACACGTAAATGGCCATAAATCAGTGACACATGAGGTCCACAGTGTTAAGAATCCTCGTCTGGCACATGAGTAAATCGATGCAGTGGACAGCTGTTAACTGACCTGTGTGAGACCAGCTGCTGTTAAGCAGCACTGTGATGACTCAACGCTGACCTGAGGTCTGTCCTGTGCCTATTCTGTTCAGTTTCAGCTTGGTAGACACACGAGATGGATAAAGTGACTCCTGGAATCCACTCCAGCCGGCTGCTGCACAAATGCTGTCTGAACATGCATCTTTGACTGATTGGTGGATCTAAAAAAACAAGATGAACTTTGCAAAGCTCTTTTAAAGTATTTGTACTAAAATGGTTTTGGCTAAAACTTGAAAATACATAGCAAATACATAGCACAAATATACACTTGACTATTTATCATGAATTTGCATGTGAAGTGCTATAGTAATGTATTGGAGGGTTTTACTCCCTTTGTTTGTCTACAAGTCACATTTAATCTACAGTACATTAAAGCCAAAATCAGTTGTAATGTTTTATATTGATTATTTAGTTTAAACTAATATTAAAGCATCTTCAAGTTTAGTATAGTTACATGCTACATAAGGTCAGTTGTAATGTTTTATATTGATTATATATAATTATTGGAGTAAATCAATATGTGCAGAAAAGTACATGGCTCAGTTACATATATAATTATTTTTACAGTGGTAGCTAACAGTGAGGCCTTTAAATGTCTAATGCTGCTTCCATCAGCCTACTTTTGTACACACTTGAAAAAAGCAGCATATGTTCAGGTTATCACAATGAAACAATTATCCACTAAAACAAAGGTTTTCTATGTAAGTATTATTGTGTTTAGATGTTTATTTCAGTGCTCTTTGACCCGTCTAATTAATCCCTGTTTGAGTTTGTTAGTGTGAACTTACTGTAAGAGGAGGAAAACTCCCTGAGTGCAACTGTACAAAGACATTCTCCTTCCCCTCGTGAACTCAGTAAGAGCAGCTTTAGTTACAATGCAGCTCCATTGAAATTCTGACCATCTTTGGCAGTGTAGTTTCCATGGTGTCCATCCCATCATTTATCCATATATGGCAGCAGCTGGGGGGGATATGTTGGAGAGGTAACCCTATTTCACATTTCAGTGAAAAACTTAACCTAATTGTCACAATTCAAAGAAAATGTATTGTCACTCACCCCAGTTTCCTATAACTTAAGGTTGTGCAATATGAAGCTTTGATGTGAGGGTTAAGGGTCAACACTACAAACTCAAAAACGCATACTGCTGAGGAGAGACTTACAGGAGAGATGGGATAACCCTGTAAGCACCGCAAATGGTCTCTTGTTGACCACTTAAAACAAACAGTCATTATGGGCGCACTCAAGACAGCTATGTGTAGTATGTCTCACTGTCTCCCTGTCACCTCAATGCCAGCCATCTCTGGCTCAAACTGGACAACCAAGCAGCAACACTCGTCTCAGGACAGGACAAAAACTCTGCTGCCCAAACTGAGTGCTCAAGTTTCAAAAGCATCAACAGTGTCTGAAGTTTACGTTAGATCTCAGGGGCCATAGCAGAAGAAACTCACCAGATATTTGGCACACACGCTGATAGTCCTCGCAGCAGTCTCTGGTTTTCTGACAGTAGGTATCACAGTAGCACACTGTCTTTCTCTGGCTGTACTCAAAACATTCGTTATTCCGGCCGGTGCAGCAGTTCGGGCTCTCCCTCTCCCTGCAGCCTGCTTCGGCAATTTCCACGCAGAAAAAAGCAAGGTATCCACAAACGATTAACCCAAGACGCGCTGCGCTCCATCCATGCGCTCCCATGACGGAAACTTCTCTGCACGTGCTCCACGCACTCGCACACACTCAAGTGCTGTATGCTTCACTTCGATGGTGCTTGACACGGGATTATGCTTTTTAAATACACAAACAAAAACGTTCTATACAAAATCCAACATCAACATGGTTCTATTTACGGAAAAGAAGGCAGCTGATGTGACTATGACACTTACACGAACAACTAACTGACGCGTAAATGCGCGCACCGGCTCTCTTCTATCCTTCATTTGGACACCGCCCCTTTACAGCGGGTTAGGAACTACTTACAGTAGCCTTCCTCTCTCTCTCTCTCTCTCTCTCTCTCTCTCTCTCTATCCCTGTCTAACTTGCGCAATATGTAAAAGAAAAAAGCAGAATTGGCAGAATTAAGGTATAGCTTAATCTTCAATGAAACCACTATTCCTGCTGAGATAAAAGCACGAAGCAAAGCAATGGCTCACTCGTTTTGGGTAGAGACCGGCAAAACATATGAATTAAGACATTTACTTTGACTTGGACCAATGTTCAAATTGGAAAATCCCAAATTGCTTTAAGAACAAGTGTAAGAGAAAGCACTTCGAATGTTTCCACTACAGCTCATTTTTAGGTTTCTAATCGGGGAAATCACCTTCAGCACCACGGACAGCGGCGCGGCCACTTCATAGATAAAACGTGAATTTTGAATAAAAACAGAATTCAGTCCTTTTTTCATCAGCGGCTTCATAGCTGCACTGATCTCGTACAAGTCTCCCCGTTGAGAGAACTCAGGAGAGCAATAGTATTACTTACCCTTCAGTGGTTCTGAGTGAATGGAGGCTGGAGGAAAAGCTGAGCGGTGGATGGCTACTGTATCACCAGGACCAGAAAAAGAATAAAAAAACAATCTCTTATGCTTAGCGGTAAAGAAGGTAGTCAGATAATTTAGTTTAGTTCAAGGTAAATGTTGTTAATGTGAAATGTAAAGTGGCTGTTTTAAGTTGTGTTTGTAAAAGATATAATGCAAAACTACTGCTGACAGTAGAGCAGGGTCTACCCACTTGAAACAGTTAGGCAATCGTGAACCAGATAGCTGTATGAGCCAACGAAACACTGTATTTTTTCCATCAGTGAAAAGCAATGAGATGAAAGAATGAACTTGTGCCAGAAGTTAAAGTACTTTTACCTCAACTGTATGTAAGTATTTGAGGCAAGTGTGTAAGAGCCTTTTGCATTTGCATCATCTGCCATACATGTGCGTAAGTTACACACTGTACCTTTAACATTCAAGTATAGGACTTTTAACTTTACTCACTGTACTATGAAGATGCTTTTTGTTTTGTTTTGTTTTGTTTTGTTTTGTTTTTTTTTGTTTTTTTTACAAATTTGATTTTTTTACAAATTCTTTTACCAATAAAGGAGAGGTGAGAGTGAATGATCATGTCAGGATGAAGGGAGGCTAGAGTCTGACCCTCATCATAAAGCCCTATTGTGCAAATATGAAGGGAGAGAGGAGGCTTCTCTCATCACTGTGTGTGTGTGAGCCACAGGAGGGAGAGTCAGGCTCTGGCAGTTCTAGCTCCCCCTACTGTTTAATACAAGTTCCAGTCATGCATATTTTGTTAACGTGTATGTATGCTGTCCATTTTAAAGCACTTTCAAATGACTTAAGCACATCTAAATCACTAAAGTTTCCGTTTGCAGGTATGGTGCAGATTTAGAACAGTAAAATTGAAATTCACCTGTGATAATATGGCTACTACACGGCATATAAACTACACAGCCTTATAATAAAGCTTTCATGACTAAAATGGGCAGTTTTGATATTTTAGCTGCCAGAAGTTACATAACTCAGGAGGATGAAGACATATTGTGGTAGTGTCACTTACTTTATTCACATCTTAATGAAGACAAATTAAATGATCAACATATTCCAGAATGATCCTGTGTGTGAATCAACACCTCTGTAAAACTTGATGAATCCTCAAAATGTGTGAAACTGACTGAAAAGAGCAAAAAGAGTGAGAGGTGGTTAGTCCAATACATGAATCATCAGCCAAGACTGGAACAATGACATCCCTGTTCGATTCCTCCACTCAACACCTGCCCCCTGTGGTTTGCCCCAGCATGATCTATTTAACTAAAAGGACAGAAAAACAGATGAATAAAAGAGGGAGGAATAAAAACAACCACTCAAATGCTTTCATGTTGCCAGATGCTTTTTTTTTAAAAAATGAGTTTTGAAATCCCCACACAACACTGGGCACAGTCAGAAAACGGTTTATTGCACAAGATTCATTATAAAGAACTACACTCACACACATACATGTACATGTACAGTACACACGTGACTTTGAAATACATTTATCACCAATAACAATAATATGTACTATTGGATACTTGGCAGTTAGGAACGCAAACATTTTCGTCCAAAAAAAAATTATTTCAGCAAGTTGAGATATACTGCATAATATTTCAATACAATCATTTTGGTGAGACATTTAGATTCACATCACTATTGATGAAACAATGAAGGAAAATATTAGTAACTGTGGAAATGGATAAAGAGCAGGTTGATCATAGGTGAGGACATTCCTCTATAAACACAATCGCAAAAAGGCACACAAGTGAGAAGCAAAAACCCTGAATAAATTGGAAATTGATTTAAACCCAACATTCTTAACACTTAAATGAATTAGGTCAAACGTAAGTAGGCAAGTCCTCATTACACAGTACAAATTTTATTTGGAAGAAGATGCGGCAAAGAGTGGATTCCTGGATAAAAGTAAACAAATACACAGAGCAGAGAAATATTTTCTCTATGTTTTAGGAGGCCTTTCTCCACATCAGATATTTTGACATGTTTTAGCACATGTGTCAAAAACCTAGTAATTAACAGTGGCTTTGGACAGTTCCTTCAAGTCAAGACAGTGTGGAGGAGGAGCTAAATGGAACTCAGCCATCATTAACATAATTGTTTACACCTGTGGCTTTCCTACTGTAACCAAAAAGCTGATATGTGTGACTCAGTGTTGTTCAGTCATTTAGATCAGTAAATCAACTTAAACATAGAACTGACAAAAATGTCACAAGTTACACTGGCACAAGGGAAAAACATCTTTGTAAAACCCTAAATTGAGTTTGGCATTTAAAGAAAAATCATATTGTATATGAGATTTTATTTTCAGCTGTATCACCAGGCCCTGCAACTATAATCAATCAGTTGGAGTAGTTTTAGTTTGTTTTTGCTACACTTTTTACCATTTTATGAAAGTTAACTGACCTTTTTTGATTTTATTTGTTAAGAACCTAATGGATGTATAAATCGATAATGTAAATGATCATTAGTTGCAGCCCTACTTTCAGCCATATGGATAATAATCCTTCACATTCTAATAAATACATATATAATGCACATTATGAATCATGCACTCTGATGGTTAAGATCATAAACTTTTGTCAGCATGTTCTTACTCTAAACACACTTTCACAGTATACCAGGTTCAGCATTTGGCACATCAATGAAATATATTATTCTCTACAATAAAACTATAAGGTTGGTAACAAACTAAATAACAATCTACAATGTATAAAAATAACTGGCACATTATAATTGGAAATCTATTCTCTCAGGAAATGACTGTTTACACTGCAGTTTACAGTTGCATAAAATGCAAACAGCTGCAGTCTGTGTTGTCTTTGTTTGAAACCACATTTAAGGACAACAGGCGTCAGAAAGCAATGCAAACTCAAGAAATACAGCAATATGACGCCTGTATACTTGCAGTAAACCTTAGTAAAACAGCTGTGAATGGTGGGAAATAATGCTTTCACTGAAGGAATTGCTCTTAAGAGCCTTTTAGCCTCCAGGAGACACTGGTCTAAGTTTAGTCCCACCCCCTCAGTTGCTACATTTATGATACAGGAGAGGTTTGCAAAACTTGGATCTGTATCTAACGCCTGGGAAGCAGGAAGCCGACGCCCTTTATGTAAGTCAAGCAGCTCAGTCAGTCTTCCAGACGGCATTCAGAACCTTCACCACCTCCTCATAGATGATGAAAACTATGGCCACATCCAGACACACACGGCCAAGACGAGGGACTGTCCCTTTATAGAAACTACAGATGGAGAGAGAAAGAGAGAGAGAGATGAGACATGAATGTTCAGTAAAGTTAAAAAAAACTTTTATGACACACTGTATGTTTGATAAGAGGGTTGATCTAAGGCCACTAACTGCTTCGCATGCAACGTTTAAAGCATCACTTCTAAGCTGTGAAAGCAAAGGAGGCTTGTTGTGATTTAAAAAATAAAGGGAGGAAGCCTGCTGTGACACCAGACTAAACAAAGTGGAGGCGTACTCACGCTGCCAAGCCCTCATATTTCAGGATCTTCACAGCACAGTCAAGCGTGCTTTTATATTTATGTGCCTCCAGACCCTTCAGGAAGAAAAGGAAAGACACTCAGTATTTGGCATCAACTTAAGTTCAACTTGTGCTTTTTACATAGTCCTCAGATGATGTACCTGCATCCGCGTCTTGATAACATCTAGTGGGGTGTTTCCAAACACACTGGCTGCTCCTGCTGTGGCTCCAAAGAGTCCAGTCACCAGGGGATTGATAGCTTTGTTGGGGTTATCACCTGGTGAATGGAAAATGACAGAAGAACCAAGAAATGTAAACTCAACCCTTGTTTTGAACGAGTGGCAGATACAATAAATCGAAACAATGCAGCCTGTGACATCATACTTTGTTTCTTAAAACCTTGTTTTTTATGGTGGTTGATTTTATGATCTGTTTAAAAACCTCATTATTTATTAAACCTTCATTATTTATTCTTCATGTATCCATATATAACCTTCATCCTTATTCAGGTTCTTTATATCTTGTTTGTCTTTTGGAGACACGCTGTTCTAAGTCCACTGCCCACTGACTGACCTTTGTACCAATTCTTGAGAGACGTCATCACAAAGAACCGAATAGCCTGGTTGGAGCCTTGTTTGAGGACTGTAGCAGTGAGACCCTGGTATGTTCCTCTTAATCCTGTTCAGATAGGAGAGGAGACTGTACATTACACCTTGCACTGCTTATAGGCTGCACCACCCTCTATGGCCACGAGATGGCAGATGAATTACATGCACTGAAACTGCTCTTTACCTTGAGCTCTGATGATTTCTCTGACTCCATGGAAGAAACCCTTGTATTTTGGGTTTGCCAAGGTCTGGTCATGGATGAATTTAACCTTGAGGGATAAAATAGGAACAAGACGATCATCATCCCTCACAGAAAGTGATAGTTTCACAAAGAAAGCTGTTGAAAACAACACCAGTGTGTAGTCTGGCTCCCATCGCAGGCCTTTCAAAGAAACCAAGTTCAGAGAATATGCAAGGTCCTCTGGATTTGTCAACTAATATCTAAAGGTCGCAAAAGTAGTAATGTAACTGGCACTAAGATGACATGACTGAAAAGACAATTTTTTTAAGGGGAAACTCATCAGTTTGATATTCTATGCAGAAATTATGAACTCTACCATCACAATGAGAGTCTGTTTCATGTGCATTAATTCTGACTGGGTACTAAAAATCAATCAGATCATCATTTGACCACAGATTAGTTAGTAACACACCTTAACAGTTTCCATGGGACAGACCACCAAAACAGCCTCCATCACGCCAGCACCAAGCCCACACAGAAGGCCTCTGGTGCTGTCCAGTCGCCCGGACTCATCCTTTGCCCGGTTACTAAGGAACTCAAACACCCCAAACCTGAGGAGGAGAAAATGAATGGGAAAAGTCAATACACTAGTATTTTTGTGAAAACAGAAGTTAAGGGGCATGTTGAAGCACATATTCACACATATTCTCAGTCTTCAACATTTGAAAGTTAAAAAAGTTTCAAATGTTTTGTATTGACATGTTTGTCACTGTTAGAGATTTATTTCTTTTATTTAAAAGTGAGCTATTCAATCACTTTGCTTTCATTTATGCAAAAATGTTCACTTTACTGTGTGTGTTCAATACAAATGCCAAAGTAAACCAAACAAACCAATGATGATGATGCAGGAAAAACATATATAATTTTTTTTTTACTGTATTTTGATGTTATGGCAACACTTTTAGAAAAAGATTAAACGGTAAATTTTGCCTTAATTACAAGAAAGAAAAACGAGGTAAATAGCAGATAAACAAGGGTTAGGGTTAGGGTTAGGGTTAGGGTTCCTTCAAAATACAAATAAAGCAGAACCACAGATGCAAGTCAGAAATATTCTTCTAAACCTCAGATGTACAGAAAAACTGCAGAAAGCATTTGAGGCATTTCCTTTACGTTGCTCCCTGCTGTCACATTAAAGATGCTCTGATAAAAAGGCAGCCTTTCAGGAATCAACGAATGACTAGCACCTGCTGCTATGGAGGAGAGACCAGAGAGAGAGAGGTGGTATCTCTGCTATCAGAAAAGGTTGAACCAGCCAGTCCTTTACAAGAAGGTTATTTATAGAAGAAATTGAATTGTGGTGAAGGGAGTGTGCCGCCCTGTACCTTCAGGAAAATGGCTGACTTGATTAATGCTTTTGTCCCTCTCAGTCTGCTTGAACAACAACAGTGTACCTGCCATCGTCACAGGTACGGACCGAATTCGTCACATATTCAGCCCGCGTCACTCTGCTTCTATTCCCCATCTGACTTGCCTTTGAAATATTTTCCTCCCTTCATTAACCGTCCACATCTGTTCCCCCCCACCTCCCTTCTCACACAGATTTAGTTTGTTTTGAAAGATTTTGTGGCACCCATCTCGTCAAGCAGAAATAAACAAGACACAAAAATAAATTTAAAAAAGGGGTCCCCATCTTTATTCACAGACTGCAGAGATGTTTTTAGATAAATAAAAAGTCATCTTCCTTCCATCATGCTGAGACGGCACACAGATGGCAGTGCACATAATAACTAACTAACTAAGCGTCTAAAACACATACTATTCATTAAAAAGTGAAATGTGTGATTCCACTGTCAGGCCCTCTCTATTGCCAATTTATCCTCCCTATCAATTTAACAACTGAACAGTTTAAATGGTTAGAATGTGAAACGTCATGTTCTGGCCAACGGTCCACTGTAAGAGATGAGTCATAATGTGGACGGCATCTTCATTAGTGGGTCTTTCTACAAGGTCAGTTCTCCTGATGAGAAAAGTGGCTTGAATAAGGAATAGTAGCAGGTTTTTGACAGGATAGAGAGATGTAGATGTGGTTGAAGGATAAAGGGGAGAAAAAGGTCAGAGCCTCTCGTGTATGTCCCTCTCATACCTCCCTAACAACCCTCCAGCAGATTTTATAGGGCATGGTGGTGCACAGCCAATCAGTTAATGGGATAGGAGAGGAAGAGGAAAGGGGAGGCAACAGAGCAATAGAAAGGGGGGATGGGAAGGAAGACAGAGGAAGTAAGAAGTGAACAGTTCGGACTCAGTGATCAATGGAAACGTGCCATGGTTTCCCAATTAATAAAACCTGCTTTAATCTAATCTGAGATTATTTTCTTCCACATTCCATAAAGCAGCAGTTTCCAATCTTAGGTTTAGGGAACATTTATTTGTTCCTCTAAGTCCAGCACTAAAATATCTAACAGAAGCCTAATTATTAAGTTTACAATATGTCCACTATATGAGCAGAAAGAAAACAAACCCCTAAAAAAAACCCTCTGTGCTCCTACATGTCACAATTCCTCGGAGAAATGAGTGAAGAATTAGAACAAAAAACAAGAATTAAACAAAAAAATCAGACTCTGTCTGGACGGATGCCAAAGGCTGATTGACACACAAACATGACACACACATAAACAGACACACACCCACACAACACAAGCCTCCCGTTGTGTTCCTCTGTTGAGACCCTGTCTGAGTTTGAGTGACATTTTTGCTCCGCCTGGCCGAGCACGTCTCTACATTTATAGACCGAGTCCATCCTCCAGCATTACACATATAAAGTGTAAACACACGCGCACACACACACACACACACAGAAGGAGGGGGCAGGGGGAAATAAGGAAAGTGTTCACAATAAAGGTGTCTACCTTGTTGAGTTTTCTCCTTCACTGTGTGTGCACATGCGTGTGATGTGCACACTTGTCTGAAAATAAATGTCACTGCTGTGAAAAAACTAACAAAATTACACCGAAGGACGGTGTGGCATTTATTCCTTGCATTGTGGGTAATGGACTAGAGTAAGTACAGTGTGTGAGTAAATGGTTCCATGATGGATGAACTAAAAGTGTCTGGTTTATTCCGGCTTTTAATGCGCACATACGCAATCATACTGTATATACAGTGTTTATAATAATCATTAGAATATGAACTGAGAACACAAAACATACTAGAAATGACATGTAAAGTGCCAAAGGATTGAGATCGATTAACATCAAGTCCAGAGCTTAGATCCATCAAGGCCAAACGTGCCGATACGTCTGTGTCCATGTCCGTGTACATGCAGTTGTTTATTTGTGGTGACTGAATAACACATCAGTTGAACACAAGGATTTTTTTTAATGTAAATTTTTTGAATGCATCCATGTTGGGTGTGTGTCAGTTCTGCAGCTTCTCTTTATTTTAAAGGTCACACATTGAAAACAGACGTAAGACATTACAGTACAAAACCCAGATTAGTCTGAATTACCAGTGTTACTTGGTGCACTTCATTCAACAATGTTTAATTATACTAATTAGTTATGTATAGTAATTATACAGTACATAAATCATGCTAATTGAGTGTGTGCGTCAGTTTTGCCCATCATCTTAGATGTCTGTTTTACTTGCCTGACTGCAGACTTGGGTATGGAGCCATACAGCAGTGAGCTGAGTCCTCTGTAAAGTCCTTTAACACCGTGACTCTGTACTGTTTGCTTCACACAGTCACCTGAAGAAACACACACACACAAAACAAAAAGCAGAACAGTATTTTCCTTTAATAATAATAATAGTAATAGTTTTATGTCATGGTTAAATATAAACACAGGCTGATTTCCCCAAAACTTTATGTTAAGTGTCTGACAGTTTAAGTCATCGGTCCAGTAATTCAGCAAAACCTGAGCAAAATAAGCAACAGCTGTCTTGAGCACTCATTACGATGGTCTCCGATCCTTGTGTGTGTGTGTGTGTGTGTGTGTGTGAGTGTGTGCATGAATGGTGAGCGTGAATGTGTGTATTTGGTCTGACCTGCATCATATGCACAAGCACAGTGACAGCCTGCTCGAATCCCTAACGTAGACGGGGATGATGGGTAATGAGATAACAAGCTCCTGAGAGAGAGAGGGAGGGAGCAGAAAACGGAAGACAGACAGATGGATACTCACCTATTCCTCTGTATTTGGGTGGATTTGCCTTCTCATCCAGCTGTAACTGTGTCTTGACATACTCTGTGGGGAATGTGATGCAGATCTCTATACCACCTGCAATTCCACCTGAAGAAAAAAGGAAAACAATACAAACAATTAAAAATAAAAGAGCAAAGAAAAAGACAATCTATCTATCGATCTTTTTTTTTTCCCCTAACCTTTGCATACCCACTCTGCCTGGTTACAGCCTAAGTAAGACAATGCCCTGTCCTCTTTTTGAATTACAAGGAGGCACAATCACTTCATGGCCCATGGATCATTACAGTGACTCCACAAATGGCTTTCCCTCCATAAACATTAAAGTGCCGCTGCTGTGGGAGGAAGAGTAATGATCTGAGCCAATATGAATCAGCTGGCCCTGCTACAGCTTGTGAATGTGCTGTCTGAGGATTGAACGGAAAATCAACACAACAACAGTCTGTGAGCTGGAATTTTACCGCCGCATATTTTCTGGATTCATTCCTGCACCATAAATGTAAAGCGAGCCCAAGCGTGTGCTGAGAAAGTAAGAAACAAAGCCAATAAATTGAGTCAGTGCTAGAGGGTGCAGCTCAAATCCTGCCACCATTCATAAAGAGATGAGGACGAGTTTAAAAAAAAAAGCAAAGTGGCTGCAAAACACATATGAGTCATGGAGGAGGGAAGAAGAGATGGCTGACATTAATTAAATTATCCAGTCAGTCTGTAGGGAGGGGCTCCGTTACCCAGGCCAAGACCCTCCATTATCTCAATGACACAAACACACATGCTGGTTTCCATGCTTTCAGAGGACATTGCACTGACTTACATTCATGTCCCCACAACAACATTTTACTGTACATGTGTGTGTATCCACTTATGGTTTACTGAAGAATAACTGCAGCCTCGTCCCAGCTTGCACAGGTTCTTGGTTTATGCACTAGATTGCAAATAACTAAAAACCAGTAGATGTTGGATTGTGTTTTTGTCAAATCTGATCAGTACTGTACTACTCACCAGAATTTTTTTTTTTAAATCAACATTATAGACACATTGTGATTTGGTGTTTTCTATTTGAAGAATATCAATATTGATTATAATATAACAATAATCGTATAATAATCGCTGCTTCTAATCATCATTATTTATAATTTCCTCAGTGCATTTTTGAAATTTCACCTTACTAAATCCAGAGCCTTGTGTATTCTGGGCCTTTTAACGCATAATACAAATTTAACAGAAAGACATTGGTTATTATGGGTTCCTATGGCGACAACAACAGTTTTTGCTGTAATTTTAAGACACTGAAAATCATCAAACCTATTTTGTTTTAAAGAATGGTTCAAACTAACTGCGGGAGCGACTACTTGGCTACATATGAAATGGTTAAGGGGAGAGAATATATTTTAAATCAAGTCCGATGCTCCTTTTTGCCACCAATAGAGTATTTGTGTTCTAATATGTGGCATTTGATGTAACATAACATAAACATTGATTGGTCAATTCAGAGATCACATGTAACTTTAAATGTAAGACACTTTTTGGTTGTACTGCTGCTCCTTGAATGTATTTTTCCTTATATTTTTAAATGTACAGCGAGCACTTCGTACCATATTTTTAGGGTTTGTTGTGCTTTCAAAAATATAAATAAAACGAAAACTAAGCACCGCTTAACTGAACTGCGAAATGAATGTGAGTGAAATACACACACACACACAAACAGGAGTCACATGTTCCAGTTACCCTGATCCAGGATCAGTGGGTCAGTGTGTCTTGGGAGAGAAGAAACAATAAACCTCATTCCTTTGTTTTCAGCCAGGACAGAGCAGCAGTCAGCGACTCAGCGACAGATTTAAAACACACGATCAGTCCTCATCAGACAAAGCATCTATGGAAGAGAAGCACCTTGAATGTCTTCTACTCCATTTTTCAAACTACATTACACACACACTCACAGCTGACACCATAAATGACTCCCATTTTGCTTCCAAATTTGGGTTACACGAACCAAACCCGTCATTAATCTTTATCTGACTCTCCTCTCCTGTTTTTAGGCTTCCCCTCACAGCACATTCCTTCCTCTTTCCTAACCCAACAACTACTCATTTCTGTGCTGTCATAAAATCAATTCATATATGTAGGTCTCTGACAGTCAATATAGCACGATAAGAAATGGAAATGACATTGGAGTCATATGAGAAACGAGATTAAAATGCCGCTTTCTACAGACTTGAATCCTCCATATTTGTAGCAGCGGTTAAATAAATCACATACAGATTTAAGTACTGTTAGAGGTAACAGTCTCAGGCCACATGAGGTGAATTCATGATAAAACAGTGGTATGTGGAACATGTGCATTTCAAACTTCTTATTTTATCAAAATTGTATATCTGTACATTTCAAAAACTGATATTCCATAAGTGCAAATCCACTTATTCACATATTCATAGATGCCAGATGCGCACAAACAAAATGAAAGCCGCAGTTTAAAAAAAAAAAACACCAAAGGCTCAGGGGTAGACAGGTGAGCAGGCAGACAGGCAGCTGATGGTAGGGAGACGTCCTGAAATCCTGTCCTGTCTCAGTCCTGCTTCAGTGACTCTAATGAGCAACCAGCACATCTGGTCTACTCGGGAACTAATTTTAACTTAAAGAATGAAGGAGTCACTAATGTGTTTGTGCTTAATGATACACATGTGCCAGCAAAATTAAGCAATTTGGCAATAGTCAATCAATTATTTATGCAAATGTTCCTCAAAATTCTCTGGAGTCTGAGGGAAATGTGTTGTCATGATGTCCATGTGGAGAACATAGCCCGAGGACTGCTGTGCTTCAAACATGAGGTGACCTATAAACAGGGTCATTATATTTCTGTTTGCCTTATGCAAAAACATGAAAAGAATTATTAATCTAACATCTGGTCTTTTAGGCTTCCTCTACTGAACAAGACTTGTTAATGCTGTTTAATCACGATGAATTTTACATGGAAACTGTTTGAAGTACTTTCAACCCTGCGGCATACAGAGTGTATATCAATTCACATAAGAGAACAACTACATACAGGTTGTTTTGACAGCATGTACTGTATACAAACTGTACACATTGATGTATATACAATGACAATAAGCTATTTTCCCCAAATCAATCATCAAAGTGATTACAACAGAGGAGACAACACAGTTGGTCTTCCTAAAAACTGTTCTTTCTTTGTTTCATTTAGGAAACTCAGTCCTGGCTGTCATTATGTCATAAAGACAACTTTGAATCCCACTGGAAGGCAAACTTCTGTCAGCTCTTTGTTTTGGTTTGTCAACAATGAAGTAGATGTTTTCAGTTAAAAGAAAGATGGAAAGAAAGAAAGAAAGAAAGAAAGAAAGAAAGAAAGAAAGAAAGAAAGAAAGAAAGAAAGAAAGAAAGAAAGAAAGAAAGAAAGAAAGAAAGAGCTTTTAGACCTCTGTCTACACTACTTTGTCAGGACCAAGAGGCGGACAGACAAATGTGAGAAACTTTAGTGGTGATGTGTATTTCATTGATAAAATAGGTTTTTCGAACTGATGTTGGTTATCAATCTGTCAATTCTGACCAGATAAATACTTGAACAGGATTTGGCCTGAATACATAATGAGAAATATCGCAGAGAATATTATAGTGAACTGTGTGAGTCGCCTGTGGCATAAGGAACAGGCCGTGGTTAGACGAGTCCTCTGAGCCTAGAGAGGAGACAACCACTCACAAAACCTAACCCCCTGCCCCAAGGCTGGGGGGGGGGGCGGGGCGGGAAATAAAAGAGAGCAGGAAAAGTGACAGAAAATAAGGATGTCACTGTTGAGGAAAAAACAAAAACAAAAATCATAAAATCAAGACGAAATAAAGGAAGTTTCTCTTTCTTTTTATCCGTCTGCTGCTCCCACACGCTCCTGAGCAGACTAGTTAGAAATGAGAGCCACGGCAGAGTAGGCATGAATGGCCAGCCACCACAGAACGGCCAGAGAGCCATTTAGACCACTCTCTCTCACCCTCAGGCTTCACAACCTCTTTCCGTGTCTCTCGTTCATCACCAGTGGCCCTTCAAAGGAGACTTGAACTAACCAGCAGCAGCAGAATGAGCTCAGCAGCCTCTAAAAGCTTTGGAAATGTGCAACATCCAGCGTTCCTCCTCTGTCTGCTGTGTGAGAGGTCTCTATTTCATTAAGCTTTGACCTTCCACTTCTTGCTTTGTCTACTTCCAGCCTTCAGGCACGTGCAAGCGCATTGCTCTCTCAAAGGAGACGTGCTGCAAACTAAAACAGATGGATCTGAAGGAGCACAACGGCAAAACCGAAAGAGGTGTCAACACCATTTATGAAGACAAGAAGAATCACTACTCAGTCCGTACAAAGTAAACGATCAGCTGTGTTTCATAACGGACGGCGTGTCAGGTCCGATTGGAGGATTATCTATCGCTCAAGTCAAGTCAGCGTCAGCTCCGCCACCCTTTCGCGCCCAAAACCTTTGCAGGTCTTTACTGTGAGGCTAAAAGGCTGCTGCACATGTTTGAGTCAGAGAGAGAGAATCTAATTGTGCTGCTGCTGCTGCAAAGCAGGACAGACAGGCCTGAGACACACGAACTGCCACAGGGAGCAGAACCGGGCCACATCCAGTCAGTCAGGCTGCACAGGACTGAGGGGGGGAGGGAAAGGCCTCAGCACAGCCACATTTCCAGTTGTATGCGGCTGACAGGGTGACACGGGGGGGAGTTAGGGGAGGAGATTTTTATTTTTTTCTTTCCTTTTTTCCTTTCCTTTCCTCCCACAAAAATATGCTACAACTCTGGCACTATAATTAACTTTTACTTATACAGATTCTTTTTTTAAATGTGATTAACAAGGGTTTGATATACGGGTATAATAAATAACTCAAAATATGTGGGGCATTAATTAAGACTATCTACTTCTATAAACTACACATTTAATCGTAAAACAATCAAAATCACAGTCGCAGTATATAGATAAAAAAAACAAACACTTATTTCAATTATTTGATAAAGAGTAAATATATGTCAAAACAGAATTATGATGAAATCCTGTAGGGCAGCGGGGATTCATCAACACAAAAATCTTGCTCTTCAGATGAAAATAAATGTTTGGTTTGTTGATAGACACCAAAAATGTCAACGTTTTATTAAATTTGATAGGCAGAAATGATGAGTCATTTTCGATAATGATAATCATGATTTTTTTTAAGCCTATAATGCAGATTTACTATTGTTCGTGTTACTACTGTTGCTGCAGTCAAACTAATATCACAGTGGCCAAAAATCTGTTAGAAGATGATTATGTGAGTATGAGTTCAATGCAGAAGAAAACATTTTTGCTATTTACAGCTGCCTCAAGTAATAGTTCCTGGTATCATTTATCAAACTGTACCTTTACAATGTTTTGTTTGTCATATGATACTAAAATAATTAGTTTGCAGTTTCAAGTGCAACTCTAACAAGAATATTTACAGTATTTAAAGGTCGGTCCCAGTAGTTTCTTATACATTATTCATGTATATTTTTTAATACATGAATCAAAGGGAATTATTTTAGAAAGATACATTATTCAGTATTTTAACTGTTAGTGTAGCTCAGTTGTGTGCTGCCAAAAACCAGCCATGTCCAAAATATAATGCTCCAGTTTTGTGGCAGACATGTGCACCTCTCACTCATGCCTTTGACACGTGACGGTTGTGGTGGACATCAAGCATGTTGTCTGCATTTAGTGAAGCATTTGCACCATATTTCACAATTTTAATTTGGTTTTCATTCTTTTCAGATACTGATACCAAGTATCATATCTGCTCATCCCATTTAGTTACAGCCAAAATGATGCGCTGAACAGAAATAATGTATAAATGTGGATTTGGGTGGGTTTTGGACAAAAAAACATTAAGGTGGTCTGGAAAAAAAAAAAACTCAAATTTAGGGGAAACCTAAATATGGTAAAATGCAGAGGTTATGATCAGCAGCTGTGTAAAGCATTAGTGTTGCATTTTCTCAGTTGTATTTGATGCTGACACACACACAAACACACACGCACACACACAAGTTCACACCGCTAT
This sequence comes from Brachirus orientalis, assembly GCA_016785285.1. NCBI lineage: Eukaryota > Metazoa > Chordata > Actinopteri > Pleuronectiformes > Soleidae > Brachirus > Brachirus orientalis. The sequence goes on from JAFBJR010000190.1 coordinate 1,460,902, forward strand.
TTTTCTTCTAGATGCATCGCTGAGTCATTCATTCGAACAGTATAGCCAAAGCCTTGTCCATAACCTTAACCATAACCAGTTAATGCCTCACCCTAACCAAACCACAATTCAAACCTTCATCAGAAGAGGTTCTGCCTTATTAGGAGCAGGTTCTGGTCTCCATGAGAAATACTGGTCCTTACAAGGACACTGTTTATGCCAGAAAAGGTCCTAAATAGGTAAGAAATACAAGCACACACGCGCACACAAACACACACAGACAACTGAAACCCTGCAGAAACGGTTGCAGTTGTTTCAGGAGTGAGTAAGCATCCCCTCCACCACAGCCGGCCTCACTCTGCTTTAATAACATTATGTAAATGTGATGTTTAGATTAAAGTGATGGCATCACATCAGTGCAGCAGTTACGATCTGACCTTTGTAGGCCAGAGGCTGCAGGACACAGACAGAGACTCTTTTGTAGGAGCTTCTAAAAGGTAACAGGGAAGATGCAACTGTGTTGAACGATATTTCCATTAACTTCAAGCTTCCAACGCCAAAATGATCAAGTGGGAAGTTTCATTCTTATGCTTCTCACTTGTGACACAGAAGACATTGTCTCCTTGTTAACACAACTGGCTTTGCTATAAACTACAACACATTCTTAAAAAAGATATATTACCTGTAACATTTCAACAAATAAGAGCCTTTATGATAGAGGAGAGGAAATTGCAATTTAATTAACAAATCACAAAGGCTCTGTCCTCTGTCCTTGTTCTTCTGTCCTCCTCTCTTGTCCCCAGCCTCTTATCTGTCCCTCATCTTTTCTAGTGCCATTTTTACATTTTTGGTTTTATTGTGGAGTCTGTTCAAGGTTGCCTGTCTTATTGTTGCTGTGTTGTTCTTTTGTTGTTGGTGATTTAGTCTTGTTTCATAAATAGAGTTCTCACCCTTGAAAGATGTGGCGTGTGGTAGTGCTCCAACACGTTTACATCCGGTACTGAACAGGGGGGGGGGAAATCGCAGATTTTGTCACAGAGATACTATGTCCAAATCGCTTGGCCCGACATTATGATCTGTGTCGAGTTTGCCGTTTGTTTTCACGGCTGTTATCTCTCTTTACACAAGAGCCCAAACTTCAGCTTCTTTGTAACTCATATAAGCGCCAACATTCTAAACCAACATCCAACTTTTCCGCGAGAGCGGCGATAATGATGGACTCTTACCTGCCAGGATCGCCTTCCCCGGGTGTGTTAGTTTCGCTTTCCCCGCAGGAGCAGCTGCGGCCAAACACCGCGGTCTGTGAAATGGGCTGATAAACGTATTACTCTGCATAATTACAGGATAGGAAATAAAAGAGGGAAGCCCCGCTAACAGCTTGGTTAATATTTGAATGAGTCGCTTGCGGTTTCACTGGAGCGCGCACCACATGAATGGATGGATGGATGGATGCAGGTGATCTGAGGTGCGTCCTGCAGGCGGATCGGTCTGTGGACATTGGGCGGACACTGGAACTGTCAACGAAGTTTGGATCCTCAGTAATCCAGCAGCTGTTAGTTGTAACTATGGTAACGATGTATCGCGACAGTAGTGCGTAAGAGAAAAAGGCGAGCCCGGAAACGAGGCGCGGCGAACAAATAGGAGTTGTCCCAGTATCCTCCTCCACCTCCTCTTCCTACTGGTGCTGCAGCCGCTACGTGGAAGTTTATGAGTCAATCTCTCCCTAAAGCAGAGTAAAAGACGCCCCGAGGCTGATGTGAGACCGAGGTCTGTGCTGTGTGTGTGTCTCACTGGCTGCTTTTATGAGAAGGGACAGGCCACTTTGGCACCAGAGGATGGGTGGGGCGCAGCTTCTTTCTATCTGCCTGTATTTACATATAAATGCATCACAGCGAGGATGATAATAAAAAAAAAAAAGCTGGATCCTTTCTCCTCCTTTGTCAGTCATTATTTTACTACTAGAACCTTTAAGCAATACTCCAGCAGCAGGCAGTCAAGGAAAAAGGTCCAGCCCACCACACCCTCAGCAAACAAAGAGGCTGCATGCAGCTCCCACAGAGGCAGGAACCATCCATCAGGTCTCAGCAGCGCGAGCTCAAACACGAGTCCTGCAAGAGTGGAAATAAAGGTGCAACAGACGAGGAAACCATGTGCACAACCGGAGGAAACATCCACATAAACGTGAGGCTGACTCTGCCAGTGAGATTTCATGGTGCCCGATTTTATCCTGACGTGACAACGTATGAGGAAAAACATTTGCAGTGTGTGTGTACATTCATTCCTCTTTCAGTTTGCAGGACGTACAGTTAAAGGGAGTGCTTGTGTCCAGATCAGTTTTTGCTTACTTTCTGCTTTGATAAATCCAAAGTTGACACAAATTGGGGAGACAGTGCTCAGTGTAGCACACATGGCCAGGGGTGTAGGAGAGCACACACAGTAAACAATCAACCAGACAGGCTCCACTTTGAGCAGCCTCACCTCAAGACCTCCGCTGTTTATTAGCCAGCTGTTTTTGCATTTTGTCCTTTTCTTACAAAAATCATTATGCTTTTTTAAGACGACAACACACTATAGACAATACATATGATACTCCATAATATTTGACTTGTTTGAATAGGTAGGTATATCTCAATTTACACACTGCTTTCAATGCAATTTTGATTTTTTTAAGCAACTGGCACCAGGACGTGAGCTAATATTTCCCTGTTTTCACCTAAAGCCAGAGTTTCATCACTGTTTCCTGTTAGATCAGAAACGTTCACTGTACATCAGTTTTGGACACGACATTAGTAATACGTGACAAACCTTAGTGTAAGATGAATATTGTGCTCCTGGTTGCAGCATTATAGTTTGGCGGCACATGCACAGACTATATAGTATGTAGCATTGGTTTCCATTATATCACCTGCTTCCTATTTCTTTCATTCTTTTGTCTTCTTGCCACATTCATTGTGAAACTCCAGGTGTCTGGTGTCAGAGTCCATAAACCAAAATAAAAACGGACACGATCACCTGCTCCAAACCAACAATTGGTTTTCTGCTGCGAAGGAGAAGAAATTTGATTGAGCGTGTCTTGGTTTGGTGATGTATCCCTCAATGGCTTTAGAGGCTACACATACACTCAAACATATGCACACACATACACACACACACACACAGTGCCATCACCTCGTGAACAAGTGTTCTTAGTCTGTATACAGCAAACGCTTTGTACCGGTTGTGAAATGACAAACTATTGCACAGTAACTGTCTTTGTAATTTGAGCACAAGACAGTAGTGAAATTAAAAACAAACAAATTAGGCTGTTTTTTTTCCTTGTCACCTTCTTAGAGTATATAAGGCCATAGCAGTGCTTCAGGAGGGAGTGGGAGACAGACACACACACACACCCCTCAGTAACAAAGTCTCTTCCTCATCACTGCTGAATCGATGAGAAAAATATTAAAATAAACCTATGTGGAACAGTAACACGACAGTGGTTTGTTGTCACTATATTATCTTCAGTATTTCCTTCCTCTAGGAGCTGAGAGGTGACGTCATGCTGTGTAGATCAGTGATGCAGTTTTAAGTCCTAGTGGAGAGTAGAGAGTAGAAGGGAGGGTCAGTGAAACTTGATGCACACCTTTTAAAATGTATGTGGAGAAAACAACAGGTGACGGGTTTCTATTGCAGTTTCACTGAAGTGGGGAAGAGTCTCATTGTGGAGAAGACCCAGTTCAGTGTTGGAGTGGCACAGTTCATTGTGGTTCGGGTCTAAGGTGTGAGAAAGAGGGTGGGGGGGGGGGGGGGGGGGGGGGGGGGGGGGGGGGGGTTGGAAATGTATGTGGAGAAAACAACAGGTGACGGGTTTCTATTGCAGTTTCACTGAAGTGGGGAAGAGTCTCATTGTGGAGAAGACCCAGTTCAGTGTTGGAGTGGCACAGTTCATTGTGGTTCGGGTCTAAGGTGTGAGAAAGAGGGTGGGGGGGGGGGGGGCGGTTGGAAGAGGCAGGGTCAAGCCTCTACATGTTGAAGCCATAAGCAGACTGTGCAGGATAGCCTGCAGCGGAGGGAGCCTGAGCAGGGAAGCCCGCTGCGTTGGCAGGGTAACCATAGCCTGCGTATGCCGGCTGGGGCGCCACAGGAGCAGGAGACGCAGTCAACATCAGCTGCTGGCCTGATCAAGCAAACAAACACAGGGTTTGCAGAATAAACAAGAAAATCCACTGAGGTTCCCTCTCATGCTGCTACGCATATGCAAATGCAGTCTATTTATAATGAAATCTAGATACTTATTGTTTTTTTTTTAAATTATCAATACTTATTTTAGAATTATTCCAATTTTCTGGTACAGTGTAACAAATTTTATGTGTTGCACAAACTCACAATAACAATAAAAGCAACTCTGATAGATTAAAAAAAAAAACTTTTTTACAAACAAGCTTTCTTTGCTTTTTGTTGTTATTGTTTTTCTTGTAAAGTACTTTAGAATCTGATGACCAAATTTACATGATGCAGTTTTTTTATTCAAATGAACACTAAAGATTAAATGGGATTAAATCAAGGCTGATATCAACACGACTTGAAATCACCTCAAACGCTAACACACATTGAAAGTTTACAGTCTTAACCCGTTTATACCGTCATCATTTGACACAGCGAGTATACTACAGCATGTAATAAGTCACAGATGATAATGTTTAGCTATATTTTTCTGTTTCCAGTAAAATTTCTTTCTGGAATCAACCTTGCATATTTGTTCAGGGTTGGTGTTCATCAGTGCTCATGTAAACATCCATTACCATCCTGTAATGGATGAACAAACAAATGGAAACATTAAATAACAGCCCTAGAGGATTTTCCTCATGTTTAACCAAAATTTGAATTCAAGAAAATCACCCACTAAAAACTTAGCTTTAGGGCAATATTTATCATTAGGAAAGTATGCATTATGTAAACAATATTTATTGAAATGTTATTATCTTATTATACCACCTATCAACAGAAAAGCAAAATGTGAATTTATTTAATTTAAAAATTAATATGCACAAAAGCAAGCACAAAAATATAAATGAACATTAGCGGAGCCCTTTAAAAGTAAATTTCCATCCTTAAACCCTCATCAATATTAATATTTTTATCCAACTAAAACATCCTAACATTATACAGTTTCTAAAGGCAGAACAGGCAACAAAAAAACAGTATTCTTTGTGGTTTTTTTTGCTGGTTACACTGGTGAAGACAAACATCTCCTGTCCATCCCTCAGGTCAATACCTACCAAATACCATCGGCTGTGGCTCGGTCACCTCATCCTCTTTTTTCCTTTGGCTGTCTGCCTCCTCCAGCTTGTCCACCTGAGGGAAACAAAGAACAGTGGTCACAAACTACACAGAGTAAAAGAGAGTTTGATTTTATACTGTGTAGGTATCCTGCAGAAGTCTTCTAACTCTATGTACTATGCTTGAGTTTTATTATAAGCAGCCCAATTTTTATTTTATTTTACTTTATTTTTTTTTAAAAAGAGTCTTTTTAAAAAATTCCAATGTGTACGACTGAGGGAACTGCTCGGATCAGAGCTGTTAATTACAATGCTCCAACTCAGATGTTAATGTGCATGAACTTGCAAGGCCACACGTGCAGCACACACTCATGTGCACCGCGAATGTCTGGCACACAAAGAAGGAAAGACACTCACAGGGCTGGTAAACACTTCATGAGCATTGCCTACACGAGCAAAATTGATCATAGTGAGAGAGAATTATAACTGCTATGGTAACATGGACATAAAAATATGCCAGTTGTCAATAAAAAAGAAAGTATACCGAATCAAGACATTTGCTGGACACCTACAAAGTAAGGATCAAAATAATCTACACTGCAGTTTTATTCAAAAGACAAGTTTCTATTTGATGTACGACATAAAATCTAATGTGTCAACAGTATTTTTTGGAATCTATAATGAATGAATAAACAATGACAATAAAACTAGCTAACTAATTTATTATAAACCAATTGAGGAAAGAAGTAAAAGCTTCACACAGTAAGTCACAGTTCAGCTAGGGTTACTTGAGAGAAGGTGCCATGCAGGTCTGGTGATAATTTCTGATACAGCTTTAGGTACAAATGTTAATGCAACAATTTACGGGTTAACCCAAAATACAAAAATAACACTTTATCCCTAGTGATTTCTAACCATGCAGATATTGACCGCTGCCCAAAACATTAAAAAAAAACTCAAACATTATAAATCAAATAATTCACAGACCTCACTGTCACCAGTTTTTACAATTTCGTTCCATTTAGTAGAAAACTATTCCAGTGAAAACCGTACATAGCAAAGTCTGAGTTTCTTTTATTTTATTGCTTATTTGAAGTTTTGAGTATCAGAAATAAAGGTTGTTGAACCCTGGAGAGACAGAGCAGCAAGATTTTACACCAAAACATCTTCATGGCTACATATCACTGTTGGGAAAGTGTTATTTTTCAGTATTTGTTTGAACTGACTAATTGTAAGTAGAATTATATTAGAATCCAAGGTTAATATAACTATGTCTATACGGTGAGACTACATTTCCAGACATCCACATCCTAACCATCCATTATCAATAACTGTAAATTATATGATTCCACATGCATTCGATTCATGGCTATTAGCTGCTCCCTGGTGTGTATTTGATTCTGCTGGACTCAAATCAAGCTACAGATTAGAAGCTCACATGTTAATCATTCTTGCCAGACAAACTGTCTGCACAGTGAGTTGGTTATGGTAGGAAGTGTCATTTTCATTAAGTGCAAAGACATAATAGGGCATTGTGCTTCAGCTGTGGAGACAGATGAACAAAAAAAGAGGTTTCTGATGTAAGTGGCAATCAATTTAAAAAATGATTCAGCTCAGGTACTGGAGATTACGATATTGTTTCAGTGTTATCAAGTAATAATTTTGACTGATGGAGAAAACGTTTGGGTTAAGAGTGAAAATATCAAATAATATACAAAATAATTTGTGAATTTCATATTAACATATTGAATGCATCACACAGAAGTCAGTGTGACCTCACTGTTGTCAGTGTGTATATACGTACAATAAACTTTGCTAAAATAATTGTTTCCACAGAGACAGAACAGGAGGACTTAAGTTTTCCTAGCCCTGCACTCATTTTATTGATTTCTTTGCAGCATTACAAATAATAACAGATTTGACATATTATACTACACTGATCTACTACATATTCAAAGGAAGCAGTAGCTGGTTTGGCTGTGACTATCATACTAAAACTATCAAACTCCTGAATCTGCATCAGCACAACTGAAATGAGACTGCCACTGGACAATAGATGCAGCCGCAGTATAGAGGAGTTAGAAGGTGAGAGTTAACATCATCTTTTTTCTGATCCTGAAGGATGGTGCACAGGCTTTGGCTTCAGCCATCAACACAGCAATCACCGTTATTAGCTCTACACTAATCCAAGACCTCCTCTTACTCACACATTATGTCCTGAATACAGGACATATCGGATTTGGGTTATACGTCTCTCCCTTCTTTCTCCAAACATAAGCAATGTCTGTATGGACAAAGAGCTCTAGTTAGGTCTCATCTGAACAAAGGACCTGTTTCCAGTATGCAGAATCTTTGTCCATGTTGTCCTTAACATACTTCAGTCTGGCTTGAAGGTTCTGTGCAGAGTTCTAGTAATTGTCTTCTTTGAGACTATAATTCCTGACTTGGTTAAGTTCTTCACTAGTGACTTGGCAGTTGTTCTGGGGTCTTTAGACACATCTTAGTCTTTGAAATCTTTCTCTTCCTACCTCTGCCAGACTTGTTCTGTAGTGTGTTTCACTTGTGATGATGCTTCTCACTCCACTTCTTGACACTAGGAAACGCTGTGATAACTTTGTAAACCCTTCTCCTGCTTTGTGAACATCAGCAATCTTTTTTCTCAAGTATAAACTGATTTCATTTGTTTTTGGCATGATGCTTTCTTAAGTGACAGCCCAAACCCTTACTGAACTGATTTTATACTGGGAGATAACCCTCAGTTTTAACATTACATATTACATATACATATATATAACATTACATATACATATTAAGTTTTAAACATTACACAGTTAAGCGCAACAGTGGTTTATGCTATGGTTCAATAAAAAGGTAATTTCTTAAGGAGGCAAATAATTCTGAACGTGGTACTTTTGGATTTTGTAGAATAATTTCAAAGCGTGCAGCCAAATAATGGAAGCATCCCAAATTAAACCAGGATGTTTGAAAAAGCTGTTAAAAATTCTTTGCTCTGTTTAACAGCATGGGAGAGATATTTATAAAACAATGACGTTGTCATGGGGGGGGGGGGGGGGCTAATAATTTCATTCTCAACTGTGCCTACACTTGTTGCATGGTAACCATGCAATAGTTGCAAGGTTATGAATTCTGCATAAGATTCAGTATTTCATCTTCATAACCAGTGTCCATTTAGCCTGTTACGTATTTTACTCTAAACATCAGAGGTTGCCTGCCCATGTACCTTTGTCAAACTTTCATGAATTTATATCTGACTGACTCCCAGTAGCATTTAGGAGATAAACATGATTCACTTTATTAAAAATGTGTTGAGTGCTGGTGATGAAGTAGGACAAAACCTGGCGCACACTGCTACAGTTCTCCAGGACCAAAGCGAATCAGGCCATACTCAGTCTACAGTCCATGCTAGGATCCTACATCAGAAACCCAAGAGATAAGTTACGACAAAAACAGACAGACAGGACACAAAGGAGGAATATAAAAAAGGGCCAGAGACCATCACCTTCGCTGCAAACAGATCAACCTGGAAAAGAACCCAAAGACATGACCTCAAGAGACCTCACATGTGTTCAGGTCAAAATAATGATGACCAAAGGAAGTTCACTATTAAATAAACTGTAATTAATGTACACCTTTCTAATTTCTTGTCTTATTAAAATGTGGTAAATAAAGTTGTTGGTATGACTGTTGTTTTGATGCCTCTACAAACCCCTCTTAAGGAAATTAAACAATTTAAAAAATAAATGGAGGAATATGAAACTGCATAAATGAAAATACAAGAATGAAACCTACATTTATGTTAAATATTAAAATAAATAACAACTTGTCGTGCTCTTCAGTAAAGCACAAACCTTTGTGAGGTACTCTCTCATGACCTGGATGAAGTACGGCATGGCAAAGTCCATGATGTTGTGTCTCCAGGCTAACTCCAGCACCACATCAGGGTGAAGCAGGTCATAGGAGGCAAACAGGCAGGCAGCGAAGCACTCCTTCCTGCCCTCTTCCAGGAACCACTGCAGCAGTGTCTCTGCCAACTCAGCATCCTTAGACTCGGCAGCATACAACATGGCATCCTGGGTAAAAGACAAATTGTCCAAACAGACATTTCTGTGAGGAAGTGGGCAACTAGCATGCCTTTATTGATCTTCACTTGCTGCTAGATGGGTCATATTTGTATAAAAAAAACAAAACAGTGCCATCTACTGGAGCAAAGAGTTCATCACTAAATGTAAGAAACATATTTTGGCAGTCCCAATTTTAAACATTGTCTGTAATTATTATTACCTTATAGAGTTTGTCCTTTTTGCAGAGCTCTACACTCTGTCTCCAGCGGTTGTTTCCTTTGTACAGGTAGGCAGCAATGCGTCTAAACTCAATCAGTTCATGTCTCTCTAACCTCTGAGCCAAGCAAATGGTATCAAAGTTGTCATAAGCATCAATAGATGCTCTCAGTCCCTGTGGATAACACACAAACAGTGTAAAATACTACATGACAGACAAAATACAGCACTGTGCAAAGGTCTTGACCACCATGAGACTTTTTGTTTTAGCAATGCTATAATGACCGTACAGTATATTTACTTCATCCACAAAACAGAGGAAAAAAACTGCTTCTACAGGTTAAAGCAAACTGGCGGTCCGCATGCCACTTGGAGCCTCTCAATCGATTACGTGAACAACAGCACTTATTGATATTTTATAATGGAAAAAATGGCCCAAACTTCCTCTTCCTTTGAACACAGCACGAGTGGCTGAGGCAAAGCTGCCAGTGAGGTGATATATATTAGATAGACTATAATTCAAAATACGTTTGTTAGCAATGTTTTATAATCGTAATAATAGGACATTTGGCTGTAATTATCACATTACTAAATGTATTACATTCAACGTTACATTACATATACAGTACATAAGATTGTTGACTTATGTTGCATCATAAATATGTTACTATTGTGAAGTATGCAAAAAGCACCACCAAAAACATTTTGAATACAGAGCAGACAAATTGAACCACTGACTGCAAGCAGGTGGGTTCAAGTCCATAATCTCATCTTGTTGATTACTAACACTTTTTTACCGGAATGACTGACTACCTGGTAGTCTTCCTCCTCAGTCAGTAGGTTGTTGAGCGCTTCATTAACAGACTTGTTGTTGTGGTTCTGGACAGATCTCAGGTAAGGTTTCACCAGCTTCAACTGATTAACCTGGTTCAAGCAAAAACAACCAATGTCATGACACATCAAACATGTGTGGGGCACTGTGTTTATTCTGCAAGTAAAAACTTAAGGATGTAATTCATGAAAGTAGACCTGATAGCAGGTTACCTTGCCGAAGAAGGCAACAGCTCGGCTGTGGTCCAACCGTGGAGACAGAATAGTCAGCAGGTCGTTCAGTAGGAGAGGTTTGTAGTCCAGATAGAAGGAAAGAGATTTGTAGTACAACTCCACATTAGCAACCTGAGGACAGGAAACACAAATGTGAAGATATTTTAAAGTTCGCAAGGGAATAAAAGCGTCCAGTCACAAACCACTTGCTACACTACCTTAGCAATAATGTCCTTGAACAGGCCTTCTTTCCAAGCATCTGTTGGATGAGACATCATTGTGAGGACAGCATTGTCGTACTCCTCATATTTGTCATAAAGGAAAACCAGCTCTGCCCATAAGTGAGATTGCTCGGCTGCACGAAGAACCTAGTGATAAAAATACATAACAAAAAGTACACTCAAGGACTCTTAAACATGACTCATTTTCAAGGGTATTTAATTTATTAGTATCCTCCTGTAAATGGAAAAGACCTAATCAGCTCTACAATAAATGTACAGCACTCCTGTAAAAATGAGTATTGGTTCTTTAGAATTCAAAGTGTTACTTGATCGTATACATTACAGTGGGAAACTACTATAGCACTCAGTCTTCTTGGCAAAACTTTTAAGGAATTCCCAAGACCAAAACAAACAACTAAAAGCCTTTTTGTCTTGATTACAAAATTTCCTTGAGTTTAATGTTGGGCAACCAGGAAGAAGAAAATGTAGTACCTTGGTATACACAGTATGCTGAAGCTGGGACTTGTATTAGACAACAGAAATATTTTAATGCAGTGTCAACCACCACAGAAACAAAAAAGATAAAGATATTTCTGCACATGGTCCTGCTTTCCTTCTAGGTTGCTGATGAGAAGCTGAAACCTTTGCTAAGTTATAACTCAAAGGGATTCATGGCTGACAAACTGGTTCCATGTTTGTGACAAACTCTTTGGTATATTACAATAGAAAGAATTGATTTCTCTCTCACACACACACACACACAAACACATGTTCAGACGTATTCTACCTTTGGGATGTTGACTCTGGACCAGAAAAGCTCTAAATGCTCCCTCATCTTCTGAGGTTTGAACTTGGAGTAGAGGATGGCGAGCTCGGTGAACATGCCCATGTGAGCCCGCTCCAGACCCAACGCAGCCTCCAGCAGAGCAATGAGTTCCTCAAAATACCCACGGTCCTGGTAGTAGCTGATGAGATCCTCCAGCTCGTCAGCATGGATCACTATGTGAAGGCCACAGATTTGTGCCAAACGAAACTCTTCGCCATCCACACATGCAAAACACACCTGATGGCAAGAGAGGATGTGTCCTTTATACAAACATATCAGAGCTACTGCTTGTTAAAAAGCTGAGATTTGATTAAAAAAAACCTTCTCTACACTGTCATTACTGAGCATCTGAGAGCATCCTTCAATTAATATAACATTTTTCCCAATTTGCATTTCATTTGCATTTAATTACCTTAAAAAGTAGGCACAAGCTGACATCCGGTAAATTTTTATTACTTTTTTCAGATCAGATTTACGGTTAATGACCTAAATGTCAATTTATAAGGAATATTGTTGAATAGGATAAATTTTAAAGTCCTTTTTATTAAAAAAAAACCTTGATGTATTTAGTCTAACAACTTGCTGTTTTACCTCCTTCCATGTTCGTGTGCTGTTGGCTTTCCTAGCGCTGTCAACTGCTGCCTGATACTCTCCAAGATGGACAAGTGTCGAAGCAAGACGAGCAAAGTTGGACACATTGTTGTACAAGAGCTTTGCTGCTTCATACATCCCCTCCTCATAACATCTATCGCCCACCTAGAGGAAGAGTAAAATTAGTTTCATATGTAGTCGACGCTCCTGTCAAAAGTCACAACAGCTGTGATGCTTTCCTCACCTGCTGTATGTGGGCATTGTTAGGTCCACTGACAAATTCCTCCAGCTCTGCCAGACGGTTCGTCTTTGCTAAAGCAAAGATCAGCTCCGTCTCCACGTACGACTCTCTTGCCTTCTTCCGAGCCATCTGAAGGAATTTAACCAAGTCTTCCCAGTTATCTGCAAAATACAAACATCACCCCAACAATCAGTTTATCAATCAGTGATAAGTGTGTAGAAATGTGATAATATAAAACAATGACTTACTGTTCTTGCTGGCTGCATTGACCACCTCCATGTATGCTGATGGATCCACAGCTTTGATATATGAGTCGATAGCCTCCTTGACCAGGTCTCTCTGTAGCTGAGCTCTGGCTAACTGGCTCCAAACTGCAGGCTCATTACAGCGCTCAGCAAACTCGTAGGCACGATCTAAGTTCCCTATGTGCTCTATCAATACCTACACAACAAAGCAAAAGAAAGTTACACAATCTAAATTATTGGTGCTTCAAATAAGGTTAAACAAAATGGGGGAACCCTAATTAAGGGAGATTAATTAATTTGCTCAATAATAATTGACAGATACAAGCTACCACATTAGTGGCTCATACACTATATATATATATATATATATATATATATATATATATATATATATATATATATATATATATATATATATATATATATATATATATATATATATATATATATATATATATATATATATATATATATATATATATATATATATATATATATATATATATATATATATATATATATATATATATATATATATATATATATATATATATATATATATATATATATATATATATATATATATATATATATATATATATATATATATATATATATATATATATATATATATATATATATATATATATATATATATATATATATATATATATATATATATATATATATATATATATATATATATATATATATATATATATATATATATATATATATATATATATATATATATATATATATATATATATATATATATATATATATATATATATATATATATATATATATATATATATATATATATATATATATATATATATATATATATATATATATATATATATATATATATATATATATATATATATATATATATATATATATATATATATATATATATATATATATATATATATATATATATATATATATATATATATATATATATATATATATATATATATATATATTTTTTTTTTTTTTTTTTTTTTTTTTTAATATTGCAATTGTAAAAATCCTGCAATAAAAATGCTGTATAAGACAAAATACACAATGCAACCTATCTTTTTTACCGTTTTATATTGCACATTGTCAAATAAAGGTACTTTGAATATTACTCAGCTAAAAATAGCTGAAGTAGTTAAGAACCTAAAATAACAGGAGTAATTTGAACAGCTATACATCATTCAAGTTACATATAGTTACACATGTAATTCACCTGTATGGCTGAGGTGTTGACATCAAATTTCTTAAAAATAGCAAATGCCTCTTCGAAGAGCTCATTGCTAATGGCAATATTAGCAATGTCTGGTGCATCATAGTTGTCAAGCCTGTTGATGTACTCCATCACACGGGTGCGGTCCGCTTTGATTGCTGTCAAAATCAGCAGGTTTTGGAGGTTTCTGGTAAAAGACAGTAGAATTCTCAAAACAATGGCACAAAGTGTCATGGTTAGGGCTGCAAGTAATGATTATCTTCATAATCAATTAAACAAATACTTATTTAGTGCAAAGATTGACAAAAAAAAGACCTGGTGGTGATGATGTTCTTAAATGTCTTAATTTGTCCACACACCAAATTAAGCAGTTTTAATGGTTTCTTTGTTAGATAGCACAAGAAAAACAGAAAATATTTGCTTATCAAAATGGTTGATGGTTAATTTATTAATGGATTAATCACTGCAGCCCTAGATGGGGTTCTGCGATAATGATGCCTGACAAGGTATGAGCCTGTACCTGTGTTCACTGAAGACAGAGTTATCCAGAACAATCTTCTCCAGCAATTCAATGAGCTCATTGGGCAGGTCTGCAGTCATGAAGGCCTTGACGGTGACGGACACCTCCTCTGGGTCCTGAGTCTCTGACAGTGCTGTCTGCACCACCTGAAACAAAATTACATAAGAAACAGAAACATAGGAAATTACCACTCATTCAGTGTCTGTGTCACCTCAGATGGGGAGCTGGGGAAAACTCAACCTGGTCAATGAGTTGTCTTCTGTAGGGATTGATTTCTTCTAGCACGTTCACCCAAAGATCTGGATCTTTCCTTCGTACTAGGTACCGAGCCTCACTCTTAAACAATGAGTTCTCATTGCACACCTGAAAAGAAAAGACATGAGGCAAATTAAATGTTGGTGAAAATTGCATGAATGAAAATGTCAATGCTATGCAATGCTATACACACTTTAATGAGCTCCATGTCACACTGCCCTCTCTCATAGGCCACACAGGCGAGGTGAGGGTCTCTCTTCTCACAGTATCGCCCAACTACAGCGCTGTCATAGAACGGATTCTCCTTCAGAAAACGCTCAGGTGTGTTGTTGCTGTCGATGTAGATCTTGGCTAGCGCGTTGTGTGTGGCTGGCTCCTCGCAGCCTTCCTGGATGCGGGACTCCAGCCATGGCAAAAGTAACTTTAACCTGATAAGATCATAGAAAAAGCAATGGTTAGTGTCTAGGATTAAACCGGAATCATATTTCAACTTTGGCATTTCAAAACACTAGATGGCAGCATTGTACAGGGTGAATAAATGCACTGCACATTTTTTTTATGCTGTGTTGACTCTTTCTCAGATTGATTCACTTTTTTCATTGAATTTGTACAAGAAATAGCTCTATTAGATGAGACTTATTGGTCTCGCATTACTGAAACAAAGTATCAAAGAAAAACAGAGTGAAGAAAATCACCACAGGGAGCAAATGGCATGCTAAAATGAGAATATACAGTGTATATACTATAGAGAGAGAAAGAGAATCTCAATAATAACTGAGAAGGAAGATCATTTTTCAACTACTTATTTTTTGATTCCTGTGACTAGAAGAGTCCTGCTCTCTCTTTCAGCTTTCTCACTGTTTCATGAGAAGAAAAATATACATTATAAAGATATATACCATGAAAAAAGTCGTTTGACAACGTGGAAGTGTACCATAAATAAGTTACTTATGATTCAAATGGTTGCAACGAACTGCAATATCCATACATACAATCTGGTTTATGACATGAGTTAAATGTTATTCCAACCCTCCTCTCTCTACTTTTGTTTCCTGTCTGCCACTACACCAAGAGCTATTTAAGCCAAAAAAAAGTTAGGAGCATCATCACGCAACTATGATCAACCTTATAGACCAAAGTGATTTACAAATATGCACTATTACTGCATATTACATTACTTTGATAAACAAGGATAAATCAGATGCTCTGTTTAAAGGAACAAAGACCAGAAACTGTGCAAGATGACAAGAAGCTTTCATGATTTTGTCTTACCTGTTCCTCTTCTCTACCTCCTCCACCAGCTCATCAGTAGAAAACTGGCCTCTGACCACCATGATCAGGTTCTTGATGACGTCCTCCGCACAATCTACATCCAACAGCCCACCGATAACCACTGGTAAACGACTAGGGTTCACCTGAAAACAAGTGCAAAAACTGATTTAGAAGGGAAATATGCAGCTTAAAGGAATAGGCTTAGAAAAGAAAATAATGTTATATAATCAGTAAGCAGTAGTGTTTCTTTTACCTTCTGTACGTAGATTTCAATGTATTTTTGTAGGCTGTTACGGTAGAGGTAAAGAACCAAATCATGGACAAAGTCGAAGCGATCACACACAATGATGAGAGGAAGCTGGTCTGTCAGTTTGGCCTCCTACAATAAGAAGAAACGTCAAGTTCATTTATCTTAATAAATTGCATGAAATCATTAATGATCAAAGAGGGTAATTTTACCTTGAGGAAGTTTTTAACCCTCTCTGGGTCATAGCAGTTGCTCTCTCTGCATATTCTCTCCACTTCTTTGATTTGGCCCGTCTTACAAGCTGCCTGGATGTACTTAAAGTGGACATCAGGCTCCTGGCTGAAATTCACAATTGACCCAAGGAAGTAAAACAATCCTTGAAAAAAGAAGACAGAGGGAGAAGCAGCATGACAATCAGTTTCATTTACTTACTTACCACTTATTCTCACTTTTTTCCAGCATGACCACAGTCTGCCCACATATGAAACACCTACCCTCATAACTCTTGAAAGATTCAAACAGCTCCACTAACGCTTGAGTTCCCAGCTGCTCATGATACTTAGATGCTACCTGGACACACAGCTGCAGGTTCTGTCTGATGTTAGCTGATAGCATGGCCCTTAAACACTCCAACGAGTCTTCTACTGATAAAGAGCCGAAGAAGTTTACCAGCCACTAAAAGGCAGAACCAGAGAAAGAAAAAAAGATGATGGGGAGAAAGTGAGAGAGCAGGCTGAGCAGGAAGAATGAAAAAGGGAGTGTGTTCAGGCCTTTTCACACATCATCAAAAAGTAAAATAAAAATTAGGCTGCTCCCTAAAGAGAGGTATTAATAAACATGAGTGCGAGAAGTTCTACAGGCATACCTCGGGGTTGAGCAGATGTGTGTGCACCACGGCTCGTTTGATATCATAGAGGTCAGTGTAGTGTTCAAGAGCTCTCTGCAGTAGACCTGCCTTTTCACATAACTGAGCAACATGGGCACGGTCATAGTGTGTGAACATCTGGTTCCCCAGGATGGCATCTGCTACCTAGAAAAGTTCATAACACAAAAGAAAATACTAATTATGTTTAGGAGTATCAAAGGGGAGGTTATTGTCTGTTATTTTTCGGAGTGGGCCTGAATGTTCACCTGGGGGGCATGAATGAGGTTCATCTCAAGCAGACGTGTCTGTAAGTGTCCTTCAGCTGGGCGGTTGTTCTTCAAAGCATCCAATAGGAATGAGGTACACTGCTGGATCAAGCTGCCCTCCATGAAAACATCCACAATCTAGAGAAAGAATGCAGCCTGATCAGGATATTTAATTTCGCACTGTGAGCTGTAATCATGCAAAGTATGATTAGAGTCACACATTATCAGGCATTACCAGCTAGATGTTTCTGTTTTTTCAGATTTAACAACATCTCTGGAGGCCACAGCTAAAAAAGGGGTGGGGCTCCTAACTTGGAGAAGCAGCAAGTCATTAAGTTCTACACGTGAGACTTTGAGCTGAGCAGAGTGATGATGTGACGTTTTGGGGGGTGGGGGTGGGGGTGGTGTCGTCAATAACTCAGTGAATTCCTGGCATTGCTGGCACATCTGGAACAACACTGATGGAGGCTCCCACACTGGGCTCTTTGTGTGTTAGCATGCATGTGTGAGGTAAAAGAGTAAAAGCAATACAGGACGTCTCCAGTGAGTGAGTGGTAAAGCCGATGTGTGCTTTACCTGGTTGATGTTGGCCAGTGGCTCTTCATCCTGTACCAGCATTTGGGCAAACTGCAGTCCCTGGTCTGGGTTGACACGCATCACATTTCTCAGTAAGAACACCCAGTCTGGAGTGTAGCCAACCTTCAAGAGCACAGTTGAATAAAAATGCAATTCACTCACTCACTCATTTTCTACCGCTTTATCCACTGAGGTTCGCAGGGGGTGCTGGTGCCTAACTCCAGCTGACATAGGGCAAGAGGCAGGGTAAAATGCAATTCAGTAATAACAAATTAATTTAAAAAAAGCTGTAGACACCTTATCATGTGTATTCAATATACAAATCAAAATATATATATGACAAATCTACATCATCATATTTCACTGATGCTTCCAACCTAACATGATATGTATGTTTCTTTCTGAAACATTCCTTTCTGAAAACCAGTGGTGTAGCATCTAAATGATTACCTTTTTAGCATACAGCACAATCTTCTGGAACTGGCCAGTCTCTGCAAAGCACTGGATGACCTTGTTGGGGACGTTAGCTCTGAGGTACACACTAAGAGCCAGTGTGGGGTCAGAGGTCTTCACCAGGTCTCCCAGCTCCTCTGAGCACTCAAGCTATAGAACATATGGTTGTGGTAAACAAGTAAAACTTATACATTTAAAAAAAAGCAAAGAGCGATATTAAATGTTAGCTGACCATCTACACCATTTACAGAGTACACCATCACTGAAAATTACTTTTGGAGTTTTTTTTTTTATGTATTAGCTCTGGCTTTAAAAATGCTCTGTTGCAGTGACTCTCCAGTCGTACCTTATCCTCCTTAAGCCATTTCTCCAGTAGTTGTTTGCGGCCCTGCTGCAGAACGGGCCTGCACAGCTCAAGAGATTCAAACTTGTTAAGTTGTCCTTGGTCCAGTAGAATCCCAAAGTACTGCAAAAGAGGAGAGGCCTGACCAGGCTGGGCCGGGACACTCTGAAACTTGTGGATTGTCTCTGCCGTCCGCAGGATCCCCTGAGGGAGGTAAAACGGTGAAGAATGGAGGAATTATCAGTAAAAAAAAATTAAAACATAGTCATAAAGCACAGTGTCAGTTCAATATTTTTACATCCTTTAATATATTTGCTTTATTTTCTATAGAACTAAATCACACTGCATGTAACTGTTTACTTTCAAAATAATCAGCAGGGGAAAACAAATTGGCTTACATTAAGTTCAAATGTAAAAATGTGTGCGAGTCCTTTCTGACAAAATAGTTTTTAAATTTTGCAAATGACCCTGGTTCATGTTACTAAGTTTATACTCTACAGTGTAGTCATAGATACAAACATACCTTTGGTGCTGATGCAGCAACCTTTGCTGCTTCTGAATAAGTTCCCTGGGCAAACAGAGTATTGAACTTTCTGGCAAATAGTTCTTCAGCCCCAGCGAGATTTGACCTCACGGCCATCCTTAAGGCCAGATCAGGGTTTTGCAGGACGTTGGTGGCATAGCTGACAATATTTTCCTCTTCAACACACACAGACAAAACCTAGGAGAAAAAAAAAACATTTAATATGGTTTTGGTAAAAAGCAAAACATATGATAAACTATTCCGAAAAAACAACATAATATTTCTGATTTTTTAAAGATCCAGATACACAACACAACTAAATTACTTACTATCCAGGAACCAGGAACAATGCTACTTTATTGTGTATATGGCTAATAGAAGATGTTATTTGCACAAAGGTGTGTTACTAAAAACAATGCTACTGCACCCAGGATGGATACCTAAAGTGGCTATTTACTGTACAACTGGTTGTATATCACATTCAAAAGATAAGCCCTGAACCCTCTACAGTGAAAATAGCAAATGAGCATTGTTACATCTGACTTTAGGATTTCTCACCTGTCCCTTCTTGTTGACCCCAATAATTCCTGAAGTGGCTTCATATGGGGCAGTTACAAAGATGGTCTCCGCACTGATTCGGTTCATATAGATACACACTCCAGACTCCAAGTCATACAGGTGAACGTACCCATACTTGGTGATTAAATATATTACACCATGCTTACTACCAATCTGAGAAGAAAGATCAGAGAGACCATTAATTTGCTCTGGAGTCATCATCAGCTGTCCACAGCTGAGTGTGAGTGGTCTTTTCTCACCTGCATAGCTACAGGAAAATCTGTCTGGGCCTCTGGAGGGAAGAACACGTCCACTGCTTTCTTAGCAAATGGCTGGTTTCCTGCAGCTGGCTGACCAACCTCAATGATGTGCAGCTGGAGGAAGAAATTTCACATAAAGGAATTACTACAGTAGGCAAACAACCACAGTAAAACAAGTACAAACAAGGCGGACAGCAGAGAAAAAAGCAGGAAAACTAAACTAAATTACACTTTGGTGACCAAAAAGCATGATGCTTTAACAATGTGTTTTGTTTTATCTTAAAACACTGTCTTTTTGTACAATTCAGGGGCCTTTGTTCAGAGACCAGACTAAATACATCTTGATAACATCATGGATGAAAGCCTTGCTTACAATCCAGGTGGCCTCACCTTTCCTCCAGCCTGTGAGCGCACAGCAAAGCAAAAGAGAGTGGAGGGTTTGGCATTTCCCTCCACTTTAAACTCCCCGAAGGCAGCAGCATGGCCTTCGATGGGTTGGGACACTTTCCTGTCAACAGAGTAAAGTTGCATTGCTCCAACTACACGGTTTTGCTGCAAAACAAGAGTAAAATAAATTAATTATCTGTTAAGACAAAACTTTTCAAGCCTCCAACACAGCAGCATTGGCAGAGTGGCCAAACCACTCTGCCAGCTTTGTCATCTTTGGACCATAAAGTTGTCAGTTCGATCCCTGGTTCCACCTGTCTACATGCCAATGTGGCCATGGGCAAGCACATAACCTAAAGTTACTTGTGATGTCTGTGCCAGAAGGGGTATGATAGATGTACGATAGAAAAAGTGCTGCATATGTATGGCAAAACCGTAATGTAAAACAGCTTTGAATAGTCAACCAAGACTAAAAAGGCGCTATATAATTTCAAGCCATTTACTATTCGCCATCTCTGCTAGCAAGATCGGGCTGTTTGTCTTTTAATAAATGCATCTCCTTACCAAACACATTCATGAGATGGCACAGGGTAGAGGGAAGGAAATGCTAAAGGCTGCAATGAAATGCAGAGTTGTTGCTCCAGTGATGATTTGTCATCATCAGAGTCATGTATGAACAGGTTTGAGTTATTGTTTTTGAAAAAGATTTGCTGGGCATGTCTGCAATTATCCTCTGTAAAGTAAGGTTAGCGTGAAAAACCGAGAGTAGTAAAATGGAGAGAGAGAAAAAAATGTGAACAGAGATGTGTTCTCAGTCACAAAGTGGCCATTTGTCTTATCAGCAAAAGAGTGATAAACCAAGACAACTGCTTTCAGATATGTTCAGATATGCAATGTGTATATAGCATGAGTAAACACTCTCACATGTGACCTCATACCTGTGCAGAGATCCCTATGAGCAGTAGCCATTTCTGTTGTTCATCAGTTCTGTAGTTTATGATCTGACATCCAGCCAGACTGGCATGCCGATCAAATACTTTGGCTGGCTGGGAATCCCCCTCCATGCTCCAGTGATAGACAGCTGCGTCCGTCACCAAGGCAACAGTGTTTACTGATATCCACTTCCAGAACATGACATCCTCTGTCATGGTGTGTGCCTTCACCTTGCTCTTCATCTCGATGTTGAAGATCTGAAGCGTCTTAGCAGCTGAGGTGAGGTAATGAAGCACAGAGAAGTGAGTACAGAAAGCACAGCAGGTAGAAAGTGCTGAGGTGGGTTATATAAACAAAAAGACCAACACAAACATTTAATTAGATGTCATGGCTGTGTGATATGAGATGGCCTAACCCTGACAAATCTGGGGGGGAGGGGTGTTCCTTTACTTCCTCTCCTAATAATTTCCAGCAGGCTGCACACTGACAGACTAAATGCTGCCCTCCACAGTTCAAAGTCCTGAATCACAGTTCTTCTGCTCCTTGAAATCTGACTGCAGATTTAAGTCCTAATCAGCCAAAACATCCTAAAATTCTGATAAATTTAAACATAGTTCATGTAAAATAAATATATCTAAAATATTTTTTTTTGAACATAGTTGTAGAACTAATAGTATTATTTTGTGATCCTTTCAGTCAGTTCTAGTTTTGTGTTAGTTTAGTTAATGTGATATATAATATTACAAATGATCTCCTCACAGATACGTTGAACAACAGATAGAAATTGTACAGAAATAAAATATTATTTATAATATTATTATTACAATATATATAATATTATTATTTATTTATTAATAACAACATTATATATGTAAGTAAACTAAACCAATGCAGTCAGCTTTATAATTATTAATTAATCACAGCAATTGGCAATTGGGACAGCCCACAGCGCAGTGGTGTGATGCATTTTGACGACCTCCGGACAACGAATCCACACTTAGAAGGATCCAGACCCTCAATTGAGACACAGCAACTGTGTAATATCTGATGACACATACACTCCACTGACACACAAGTCATGCCAACAGATGTATATTTCTCATAAAAGTAGGAAACTAGTGTATGTGGCTGAGAGTTGGGTCAGAGTAGGGCGTGATGGGTGTGTATAAGTCATTTATCTGTCAGTTATCTGTCTTTATATTGATTAGAGCAACCACAACAGTATGTGGGAAGCTTTTATGAGAGACATGGCTACTGTATCATCACAACAAAGTGATGTGCCAAACTGTTAAGACAGACAGAAAGCAAAACTCACCATCTGAGAAATGACAGACAGCAAGGGAGAAAAAGAAAAGTGTCAATCAGGTGAGAAAACAATAGACGAGGGGAAAGAGCAAAACACAGGGAGGAGGGGGAGGAGGGAGAGGAAGAAGAATCAGAGGTAAATCATCCTGATCAGTGCTTTAGTGAGTTTGTGTTCCAAGGGCTACGTTCAGTGGCACAAAATCAATTCACACAACCAATTCATTACGTTCAGGACTGAGTGTACATATTTACGGTACTGACTGAGCATTACATAAATGTAGCTTTCCCATGGCAGTACTAGCATATGGCTAAATTTGTTAAAACTAAAGTAAAAAAAAAAGTGCACTGACTTTATTCTGGGAACAGGGACAACAATAATAATAGGGGTTAGTTAGTGCTTCAAGATAATATGTTAATCTAATAAAGAACAAATTCCACTAAACCACTTAAAGTGTTTTATTTTTGCCTTAAACCCTTAAACCCCTGGACAGACAATGGCCCCTTAAACAACATTGGCCATTGTCTGTCCAGAATGAAAATGAATAGTTTTCTTCTTTCCTGACATCTTTACATCTAAATAGATGACACAAACTGTAAAAAAAAAAAAAGACAGGCAAACCTTTAGTTCATACTCTTTACACTTCAAACTTAGACTTTAATAAGCTGCTATTATACTAAATTAAGTGATATAATTGAAGTAATTACCTGACCATGCTGTTTGACCTCCATCTTGTGCACACATTCACAGCATTCGTGCAAATTCGTGTGCATTCGTGCACTTTGTGGAACAAGTGCTTGCAGCGCAAACCTATTTGACAGCTGTATGAACGGACTACACAGAGTAATATGCCTTTGCATCATCCATTCATAGATTACTAATTTATGTGTGGTGAATTTTATCACTTCTCAGCATGAGAAATGTCATGTGTGGTATGTGAGCATGTGAACTTATTGAAATGTGCGTGTCTCGCGCTGAATGCGTGAAACTTGAGAGCGCTGCGAGTTCCTTTTGAAACCAGTTGCTAACTGTTACTTTCATCCTACTTCGTAGACTTCACTTTTCAAATCGGTAGACTACGACCGTTTTTATACACCGTCTGTTCTATGTTAACTACATGTCTCAAAATTCATGTTCTCACCTTTCAGAGCAATGACCTTGCTGGCAGGGTTCATGATGGCACTGTCGGCAGAGATTGGTCTCCTGATTGGGTTGGTGGGGTCTGACATGTCTATCATCACCACCTGGTTCTGCTCACCCACTTTCTCTCTGATGCAGATGAACTTGTCCGACTCCATGGTCAGATAGCTGAACCCGATGTTGGCTGGGTTTATGCCCAGATTCTGCAACTGTTTATATTAAGAATATAGAAATAACAGCATCATTGAGAAACTTGATCAGATTATTTACCCTATTTAACATTCATTAGCTAATTTATATAGTTGTCAACAGCTACAGAAATAACTGGGGCATAAACGATTTATTGCAGTCTAACAGGGCTACAGTCACTTTACAAAAACAATGTTTGATATTTACAGGATGTTGGGCTTGTGGTGGAGGGTTTAGTATAAAGGTGAACACTGTGGTCACATCTGAATAGTAAATACAAAGCGACAGTCATCCAGTGATTAGTGTGACTTTAAATAAGACCCATTACAAATATCTATGACATAAAATTATACACATGAACTTATTTGTTAGAAAGGTTTTAAACTTTCTTTTTCCTCATTCAGTTAATCACTTAATCCACATGTTACAACTTTCAGCAGAGGTTTTATTGATCAGTTTAGTTTTTTAAAATTATATTTACAAATTTTATATTCACAAAATGCAGACATACACACATGCACACATATCATTATAACTGGGCTGCATTATAATATCAAGAATTCATTACCTGATAAACACTAAAATAAAAGCTAGAGTATTATTTTAGCATTCCTTGGAAACTAAATTAATAAGAAGTATAAGAAGCAAATTAGTTATTGGCTAATATTTGACTCATAGTTTTTCATTGTGGTCAAATTCAAACATGTTAAAAGGAAAAACGCACAGAAAACCTACAAATAGGCACACTGTCATGTTCCAACACAGTAAAGATAAAACTGGAATATTGGTAAAAACAAATTTGTCATTTAATTAAAATATTATACAGTATTTGGTGATAGCTGATCTTTGCTTTGCAGGGGAAAAACCTTTTTAAAGGTTGGGCTCCAGACAGGCAGTCTGGTGGTACATGGAGCCAGTGTACAAGCGTGGGCACACAGCAGACAACAGGATGTTAAAATAACAGAGCTTTATTTTACACTCTAAATATAACTGCTATTAATCTCTTAAATTTAGTGTAATATTTCCAGATCTGCTTCACTTGTCAGTGATGACGCTTGAAAACATAATTACTACACTTACTACTTATTACTGCAAAGCTTGCTATTAAATCCTGACAAACGCATAGGAACTTTTAACTGAAGTTCTTTAATACAGCACTAATTCATTACATTTATTCAGCATGAGAGGGTCCCAAGACACAACAAACAGAACAAACGAACGTGAACCACTCCACCTAGGTTAGCAGCTGCCAAACAGAGGAATTCTTGTGCACACAAAGTCAGACTCACTGAACTGTGAGGGCAGACCAAAACATGCACTCTCCTTCTGATGACTGAACTGACTGCATTATGCAGTCTGAGGCAAGCAGAAAGGAATCCTCACGCTCATCACAAGGATGGTACTATCTCTCAGTTGGCTGCATGGACAGGCAAGACAACAAATCGTGACTGCTGAGCCATTTAAATAATGTCATCCACAAAACAGGAAGGAATGAAAGTCAGAAGTTGGAGGACATTTTCTAGCAAGTAAAGGTACTTATTATATTATATCAGATTATATTATTATGATTACATCAGAGAAAAAGAGGTCACACAAAAAAAACAACTTAATTTTAGGACTGGGTTCAAAAAACATAATTTCCAATTTATATTGATTTTTATTTTGAAGCGTCGATATCAAATCATAAAATCTTAAGATCAACCTTAAAAATGTATATGCCATTTCCTGTTTCATTAAATCACGCGAGTCTCAACCGTAAAGGTCTCACGTGACCACAAGCTGTTAGCTTCACCGGCGCTAACAGCTGAGCTGTCAAGCTAACATCCGAGTCTGTATTTTTATTCAGCACTTTAGTATATATGGTGAGGAACCAGAAATACTTCTACACACCACTTTTCAGATGTTTTGGTGTCATGGTTGTTCGCTCAGAAGTGATATATAGTTTGTTTGTGTCCTCAAACCCTCTGCTGAAGATTACATTCATTAATTTAAAAAAAATCATAATTAATTAATTAATATTAATTGATACACCAGGTTGGAGAGACCCAAATTATATGCAATTTGCAGCATTCGTTCTGTGAGATTCTCTTTCATAACCAATCAAAATTGGTATGGAAACTGAGATATATCTGAAAATAATCAATATTAAAAATTAAATCAAATCAGGACCTTGTGAACCACAACTAAATCAACTTTTATTGCAAACTAATCTGCCTGGGCCCAACTTACCCACCAACTCTCAAATTATGAGCAGTATGACTAGATAGATGAATGAATGCCAATGTGACTGATACCAGTTAATTTAGTCTATAAAGTAATGAAAGAGGCTAGTTTAAGATAATGTAATCAGATGGTTTGATCAATATACTGTTTATGTCGCAGTAAAACATTATATTCCATCATTTAAGTAGATCAAATCATGTGCATGTGAGAGGATTCACTTTCATGAACAAACCAACAGAATTTTGTCATACCTCTGCTGAGCTTTTAGCCTCTTTTATCTCAAGTAATGTAATGTAGTTTAATATTCTCATTCCTCATTTTTAAACTGAAACATGCCACAAAAGTGGGATTAGAGACAGATTACACTATATTGGATTTCGTTTTTTTTTTACATTATTAGTTTGCTTTTACATGTTGAGATGGAACATAATTGTTTTCTTTGAACATTCATTTAAAAGTGAAATGATTAAAGAAAATATATCAGGCTAGGTCTAACTCTGGGTGGACTTTTGAACCATATTTTGCATCTGCTTCAGACGGGCAGAACTATGTCTGGGATGGAAGGGGAGGCAAACTGCTGTAAACAAAACTGGGAAGGAAATAAGGATGGGAGTGAAAGGAGGAGCTCAAGACACAATCCAGCCTCCTGCGAAAAATGAAGAGAGAGCGGTTGTTAGGAGAGAACCAGTGTGACTCATTAAAGCAAGGACAATAAATGAATCGTTTAAATGAAATAAAGGAAGGACGATAGCTATGCCTTCACAGTGCAGTTCCAGTAACACAGGCACTTTGGCAATTTACAGTTCAGGGTGGAGCAACTGACTCACCAGGACTCCCCCCACCCCCCATTTCTTCTTAGTAGAACATTCCAGACCAAAATCACACTTTGACTACAATCTACTGTCTCCAGTGATCCATGAACTGCATCTAATAATGCATCTTCACACAGGCTGCTACAATGTACCCTCTCCCTCAACAGCTGAGAAGATCACAGCAACAGCATTAATGTCACAATAACAACAGCAGTTGAACTTGCTGATGATACAGCATTGGCGATATTTGGCGAGTCACTGACTCAGTGGACTGACATGTCACATCAGCAGCTGTGGGTTTGTGGTTTAAGAGGAATTTAAAAGGAGAACACAGCAAAAAAAAAGAATGATGTCTTACACTGCCTTCTACCAAAATGAAGATTAGATGCTGTTATATAAATTAGGGGTGATTATGAAAGCCTTAGTGCTTTTCAATTCAATATCTGCAGCACACAACATCAATGTGACAGACTTGTTTTTTATGACAGCTTCCGCTTCTTTTAGATAACATCTTGATTTTATGCCTCTCAACTTAAATGGTGTTGCTGCCAGAAACACCACCAATATATTGTATTTTTGAAAATAGTGAGCTACAATATCGCAGTATTTATATATTTGTCATAACTTGCTATAACTCGTTTATGTCGTATTTACATTTGTTCGACAGAGTGAGACTGCAGAAAATGAGTAATTTTGACAATGTTTCCAACCAAAATCACTCAATTTCTTCCAGTTGTCAGGTATAAGGAATTTATGCTTCTGATACAATGATTTCACCTGACTTTAAACTTGCCTCTGATGACAACTTGAGAACTTTGGATACAACCTTTTCTTCTTTCTGGCATTTTATAATTATAGGGACAAAATATTGGTATTGACAAAATATAAGTTGTGGTTTAACAGTTCATGAATTCATGAATGAAAGCTAGAATTTTGGTGATGGAACACAGATGCACATGCTCGTCTCTGTGAGCCACTGCTGTCGTCACAGATGCCTCCTACTAAACTGAGACAGAGTCTTCTGTCAACCTGCTTCCTATACTGATAGGATTTGCTGGACATAAATGGCACCTGCTTACCTCATCTGTTTATCACAGCCACTGGTTTGATGTGGCAGCATCAGTTCATTAGCACGAATATAGCAGCACAACAGGATGCTGTGCACAGCCACAGAGCAGAATGGGATTTCCTATCACAAGCCAACAGGAAGATATTAAGGCACTTCTGAACTGCAGGACATTTGTACACCAACACAAACCACTACAGTACATGGGCCGCTCCTCACTGTACTGACTGGCAACAGAGGAGCTAAGTAACCTGCAAATGATTCTCACTTTAGCACGTTCATAATTCCAACAAGGCATTCTCTGTGTTTGTCCTCCTTCAGCATCCCATAAACCAATGACTCTGAATTTAGCCACAGTTTAGAGGCCACAGTAATGTAGCCTACATTTGGCTCGACACATCTAACTAGGGCACTGAGCCATTTGGTCAATTAAGCACACCATGACATTACAGTCTGGACCTCAGATAATAAATCATACTAGACAAACATGGAAGCCAAAGAGTAATGATGGAGAGAGACTTTGTCACAAGATTATTGATGGTATATGGAAGACAATCAGAGGCGAGGCCGTGGAGTGAAAAAAAAAATAATACTGTTGAGTTATTCACTGCTATAACAATAGAGCCATGCTTCCTCCTCCACATCCACATTGAACACCACAGCAACGGTGAAGAAATACTTTGTGAGAAACAATTTGCTCAACAAAGTGGTACCTCATCATGATGCTAGGTAAGTCACTGTTGAACCTAGGCTGGGACTGCAGACATTCAGCTGTATATACCAGACCAAGAAAAAAATTAACAATTTGAGGCCCAAAGTCCTGGGTTTTCAAATTCCAAGCATTTTTTTTACCTAACTGGAGCCACCTAGATCCACGGGGGGATACGACTGGTGCAGAGCTGAGATTTCACGGTAGAAGTGAAATACAAAGGAGTCTGCTGCTTATCGGTGTCTCAAAGCAAGAGATTTTCTTAGAAGATGTACAGTAGTGTGCTAAAGTCTCAGGGCACCACCAGCTTTGTTATTTTTATGCTGGTCAAATTCTTTAGATCATTGGCATTTGGAATGGAATTATACGATTGAAAGGTGGTCTTTTATATTAACAAGCAATGAGTTTAACCCACACATCATGTGTTATATCGGTTGACATAAATTTGTAGGACAGATGCAGGTTTTATCAATTACATGTTCCACTCCATGTTTAAGCAAGTCAGGGTTGTGCAAAGGTAAGTCACACTAAATACTTGACACTTTAACCTGTGGATGCAACTTTTCTTCTGAAAAATGTAACATTTTAAAACTGCATACAGGTTTCCCATATTTTCTGGATGTGTTCCAATAAATTAACTTAGAAATTATACTGTATGGTCATTAAAACATTGCTAAAACAACACAATAAATGATGGCCTTAAACTTTTGCACAGTACTGTGTAATAGGTATGCACTGTTGAATGATCCAGACAGTTCCAAGTATGGCCCTGCCCTCCATTAATGACCAAAAGTAAGTCCTGTTACAGAGGAGAAGCGCCTGGTTGCCTGCAAACTCTCGTGGTCAGCATGGTTTTAAGGTGAATAAAAGGCTCTCTGGCTGATGAAAGTAGGGTTACTTACCAGAGGAAGGGTGCAAAGAGAGGGGGTGGGGGCTCTTAGCTTTTTTCTAGTGAAAGGCCATTTCACTGCCGCCTGCGTTACCATAACAACAGGCTACAGACTAGGGGAAGCAGAGGGGGTGCGTCACAAAGTTTCTCTTTTAGCTAAAAGGCACCTAGTCCTGGGGCTGCTATGGAACCATTATCAAAGTGCAATCCAGAGGGGGAAAAAGGGCCATAGTAGTAAAAGTTTCTCTATGGAAAACCAAACAACTGGCTGTTTATTTTATCTGTTTGTAACACATTTTAAAGAAAATTCTATGTTGCTTCATTCACCAGGAAGCTTCCAACAGCAATACAGCTGTTGCACAATGCATCTCTATTATATTGATATATACAGCACATAGAGTACACTTGTTATACCAGATGACACTATGGAAGTACAGATCCATCCTGCCTTGACCGGTGATTCAGGGTGGTCTTGAACTATAGTTGCAGGCCATGCCCATCCCTCTACAGTCACCAGATCTCAGTCGAATTAGGCTTTTTTGGGATGCGGTGGAAGGATGTGCAGTCAACAAATCTACACCAACTGTCAATTTGGATCAAAACCTATGAGGAATGTTTCTAAACAAAGTTCTGATCATCAAAGGGGGGTCCAAACTATATGTACCGAAAATTGGTCAGTGAGTGCATGTCACTTCAAGTGGGGGGAGGAGATAAGGATTTGGTTGTTGCAGAATCCAAAATTCTGCTGAGTATGAGTCTGTCTGCTTCTAGCCAAGTGATGACTTTATGAATTTGCTTAAGGGATGTCAGTGCAACTAACCCTGACGTCCTGCACTGTCTAAACGTGATCACATTATTTGGTTGGTTAGGTCCAGATCAATACAGAACAATGACCGGAGAAGACACACTCACTGGCCAGTGTTGCCATTGCTGAACGCTGATCATAATGCTGCCGGACATGACAGCAACATGTAAGCTGCTACCAAGTGTTATTCGCGGCTCAGACACGAATAGCTTAGCTCAGTAACAAGAAAGGTGTAAAAGCACCACAGTTCGGACCGGCGCTTGTTGAAAATGACACCGGCGTTTTCCCAAAATCATGGGGGAGGGAAAATGCTGCGGCGTATGAACACACACACACATTCACCGGTCTGCAGTGGAGCTGTGTACCATCTCAATTTTTACAAGTCATCATCAGCCCGGCAGGAGAAAACTGGGCCTGTTCTCTGTGTCTATATTGAGCACCAGCCTTGTTTCAGATTCCGTTTAAATGCGACATGTGCCGTGTGTTTACGGGGCCTCATGGACAAACACACATGAGCTGATACTGGTTTTAGCGCTTACCTGCAGGTGTTCCTGAAATCGTATTGGCAGTATCTGAGCCATTCTGGAGGGTTGGTCAGTCTGGAAAAGAATCGGCGAGGAAGGAGAGGGGAAGGGGGCAGCAGCAGCAGCAGCGGGATAAAGAGGAGGAGTGGTTGGTCTTGTCCGTTTGTGCCCTAAATGTTCCCAAAACAGATGTGATGGGCAGCGGTGATTACTTTGTGCAGCCTCCGTTTACGCCACACAGCTCTACTGACCGTTCCCATTCACCGGTTCCCCCCTACACCAGCCCTGAATCAAGAACTCCGCACCTCCGCTAAGAAAACTAGTCCACTTCAACTAGTAACTATAGCTCTGTGCTACATCTAGCCCCTGCTCGAGCCTTGTAAGAATATGGGTCTGCCCTTAAAAAAAATCGTTGCTGACTAAATGTAAGCTGTGACTTCACTAAAGTAGTCAGTGTCCTGGGTTCGTCCCCCCCCCCCAGACTTCACTAAAGCAGTCAGTGTCCTGGGTTCGTTTCCCCCCTAGACCTGTCAGAGAGGTCGAGTGTGCAGAGTGTAGCCCTCCGCCGCAGCCCCTTCCCCCTTTCTTTGCACTAACTTCAAAATCACGGCTCGTGACACACGCCCCACCTTTCTACACACACATACGCACACACTCGTCGTTCCAATAGTGTGTTGAGGTGCAAAATAACACTTAAGCTTCTGTTAAGGGATTTTTTAGATGTTTCATAACAAAAGATTTTGTTAGAGAAGTAAGAGCCTAGATAGATAGATAGATAGATAGATAGATAGATAGATAGATAGATAGATAGATAGATAGATAGATAGATAGATAGATAGATAGATAGATAGATGTGTCCTCCATTTGCTGCAATCTTCAGTCTCACCATTAGATAGCACTTTCTGTTGAGAGGAAATTAATTTATTAAACCTGAAATAGCTTCAGAAAAGCTACAGAACAGAATATTTTGCTTTGTAACGTTTACTTTTTTTTAAATGATTTTCAAAACCAGCACTGTCTGTCAGCGTCTCTATCTGTCTGTTGATCTGTCTTTCTCTCACAAACGCTCCCATCAAATTGAACCAAAGCAAGCTCTTGTCATCTGGCCTTTAGGGGGTTTATGTCATTTTTGCCAGTTATAAAATTTAAGTGTGTTCTCACACTTAAATTTGGTGTTCTCACCAAATTGTCAGTGCTGGGGACTACTGTATATACGGTAATCAGCTGTTGTCAGGACCTCCTCTCAGTACAGGGCCCTAGGCAATTGCTTGCCTTGCCAACCCTGTTGCAACTCCCCTGGCAAATTTTTCACACAACTGGAGAAAGTAAACAAAGTTTACAAGTCACTTTTTTTTACTGTCTTGAATATTTAGATTCTGTGGGAATATTTTTTAAACGTGAAAATACATAAACATGTCGACTTCAGCTTCTGTCCTCCTTTAAAAAATCATAATCAGTTAGTTTATGAGCTGTCTACATTCCTGATGTGAGTCAGGGTTACACACAGGATGTGGGCCACACAGACATCTTTGGAAATCAGAGCGTCACTGTTCCAAGGAATCGAGCTCACACAATACAGTTTTTAACTTCATTAACATATTGGCAGTTAGTGAAAAAGTGAGGAAATAAATTGATTGCTTCATGGACATTTTTGACCACAACAGGAAGTTATAACAGGTAAGGGGTGAAAACGTAAAATTTTATTGAGGAACACAAAGAAAATTCAGTTTACAGTAGAATGTAAATGTTAAACCAAACAGTTAAGCCAATGATGTATTCCAGGTAACAAACAAAAATAAAGTAGAGGCAAAATGTACCTTTGATGATATGTTTTACAAATTATATTTTTTAATGAAAATATTTTGGGTATTGTGGAGGTCTTTGGATTTAGTATGAGTTATTGCCACCACTCCTGCTTTCACAGAGTACGTGTCATTGCCACCTTCATATAGTAGTGAACGTAAACTAATTAAAATGGCATCAATGATACTTTAAAGTGACCCTACAAGGTAATGATGTTGAGCCGCTGCACTGTATGTTGTACAGTGTTTTTGGGATCAGGACGCATCCATTTGTCATCACAGCAGTAATTCTGTAACAGAGATATAAGATGCCCCGCACCCACTTGCCACATTACATTGGCTCCAGGTTACAAATTACTATGCAAATACCACAGCTCACAAAAGACCTTTTTGTTTTCATCCTGTAGCAGCTGTTTGAAATGTACGTCATGATATGATCGGAGTGAGAAAACTGTGATATTACAATTAAAAAATAAAGGATGATGGGCTCAAAATTAAGGTAATATCTGAGTTTAGGTCAAAGTGTATGATGCTCTCTGTATACAGTACATAAGGTCCAGAGATTAAAGCCACACTTTGATATTGTTACTCTGTTTTGACTCAGAGAAGGGGCTTCAGCCTGACAGGAAGCAGGTGAAACCACCACCATCTGGTCTGTGGCCACTGGCAGGCAGGTCGCACACAAGAGGCACCTGTAACACTCGGCCTGTTCAAAATCAAAGTCACCAAGCTATATTAAAACATTATGTCGAAATAATTTTTGCTCATGGTTATAGTTTAAAATAAAATGACTGATTTCTACAGAGGCATATTCATAGTGCTTGTAATAAAGTGGAGATTATCCCTGAATAGTGGGGAGCGCATGTGATGTGATTTGTGTGTGTCTGTGTGTCTTTAAAAGTCAGCAAAATGCAGTGAAATGGCATATCCTCTTTCTTACTAGGGAACTGCTAACCTTGTGCAACTGTTAAAAAGAAGAGGAGCCATAGAGCAACCTCAGGGAAAAATTCTCAGTGAGACTGCAGAACCTTACTGAGGTTGCGGGTTCATGCTGCTGTCACGTCACATGATGATGTCTGGGGGTGACAGGTGGGGAGGGATGGGGGGATTCGCAGCATAGCATATATGGTACTGCACTGAAATTTGGATTTAAATCAGGTTATCGACAAACCAAAGTTGTGATTGAACATTTTTTCTAGATGATGACACAAAAACTGGAACAGCAGACTCTTTTTTCTGTGGTGGGCCCCTAAGCACATTTGATGTGCCACAGAAGTAAACTCTAACATTGTTATTGTGAGTGAAACTTAATTGGATTGCAATAGTTCCATATTGATTACTTTAATAGAACAGTGCAATAAGACAGGCTGTAGTAGTCTAAGGGCGTGCAGGGTGGGTTAAATACGCTGTGTGCTTGGCCTGACTCTTGCTGTCAATCAGAAGCAGTTGGTTATTTCTGTGGTGAAAAATCATCTCTTCCAGAGTGGTGAATATCTGAGGGGGAGAGCAAGAGAAAAAGATAAACTGAATGGCAAACAAAGCAAAATGATGATAATCATCGTATACTACAGTCCTTCCAAAGTCCTGTTCCTTTGTGCTCTTCTCTACTGTCTACTTACAGCCTCCCACTCGTAAACCTCACCTCTTCATTCTTTTTGCCTTCTTTTCCAAGGGCGTAGCCTCGTGCCTCCTCCAGGAAGCGGATGGGAATGTTGTACACCTTCTCCTGGTAAAGCACAGCAAGGGTGAATGGTTGGCGGGTGTTCTGGGTCGAGCTGTGGCGGATTAGGAATGTACCATCCTACAACAAGAAAAAAGACTGACATTGAGAGAAAAAAACTGACATGGAGAGAAGGGCATGAAAATGAATGGGGGGGGGGGGGGAGAGATGCATAAAGACAGACATATCAAGCAGACTAAATCAAACGAACTGAGAAAGAAAACCGATAAGCCCTGAAGGTGTCTGGCGCAAGCTTTTCTTTAATTTGCATCTCAATGAAAGCATGCACTTAAACACTGAGCATGCTTCTTCATTTTCTGTGCAACACCCTTGCCTTAAGCTCTCATTTGGGTTTGGAAATAAAAACCAATAAAACAACTCTCCCATCATAACCTGCAGTTCACCAGGAAGTGAGACTAAACTGTGTGATACCTTGTTGACACTCAGTAAGTGCTCCTCAGCTGTCTTTCTGTTGCAGTCTCCAGCAAACCATTCTTTGTCCTGGGAAATTACACAGTGAAATTTACCATAAT
This sequence comes from Brachirus orientalis, assembly GCA_016785285.1. NCBI lineage: Eukaryota > Metazoa > Chordata > Actinopteri > Pleuronectiformes > Soleidae > Brachirus > Brachirus orientalis. The sequence continues at coordinate 1,496,015 of JAFBJR010000190.1, forward strand.
TTACTATAGAGGAAAACAGATACATTTATTCAAGTAATTGATTGAATTTTATTTTATTTTATTCAATTGTGAATGAAGGTTTTAAATACTGGTGTTTACAGTAGTAGGTCTGGCTGACACCATACCTCGTTCCCAGACTGTTTGTTTGCTCTCATTCCACAAAATGGGGCTTAAAACAAGCAGAAAGCACATTATTTGTCAAGTGCAGTGTCTGAAATGTGATTTTAGCAAAAGACTGAAAAAAGACAAGCATCATCTGCACTGTATTTGGACTAATGTTGGGAATTCTAAGCAGTCTCTAAATGATCACATCCTTCCAGATTAAATAAAAATGTGAAAAATGTGAGCTTACCCACAGGCTTGGTTGCTGTCATAGGAAGACTAGAAAGAAAGCAAAAACTCTCATTCTGTTACACAGAATTTAATCATCTATTTAGCAGTTATCCTTTTTTTAATATTTTGTTCCTCAGACTAAAACCTAGCTCTGTCTTCTTCACCTCTTACCTGGCTTTGGCCTCCTTCTGGTTTACAGGAAGAGGGGGTTTAACACTGGGAGTCGGTGGAGGAAGTTTAGTTGGAAACGTGGCTCGTCTCGCTTCAACTGATGGAGCTAAAATACATCAATAATCACCTCTTCATCCTCACCATGATCTTTCAGGCATGGTTTGTACTAAAATGTGTCAAGATAAAATAACGGCAATCTTTACCTGTTTTTACCTCGTTTGAGGAATGCAAGAATGAATTCTGAAGGGAGGAAACAAGGGTTACTGCTCTGAGTGACAAGCTTCATAATTCAGCATTTGTTTCACACACACTCACAGACTTGGCTCTGGGAACTGGAGGCTTCGTCCTGCAGATGGAAAGAATGTTCACTTTTATTGCATGTTTAGCACCAGACATTTACTGTATAATGGCAACAGTTGCATTTCTCTGTACAAGCACTGTATTATTATCCGATGCATGATGGAGTATGAAGTGATGCAGCCTGGGGTTATTTCATATTTACTGCACATGGCCATTAGGTATGTAAGCTGCTTTGACTCAGGGTGGAGTGAACTTACATGGGTATGTGAGCTGGTGCAAGTGTTGACTTGGGGGAAGGAGACATCCTCATCAGTGCATGTGGAGCGGAAGCACAAGCTGAGGCGCAAGAAGAAAGAGGGGGGAAAAAAAGTTCATGCAGCATCTTTACCACCTCAGAGAATGGTCCTGTGCAGTGCGATTCAACAGCCTACCTGCCTCTGGTTCTAAATATAAATTGTCGTTATCTTCCTGAAAAGACAATTAGGAATTACTGTCATATCACAATTATGTGCAGGAGCTTTATTGTCAACTGAGCCAAAGGTTTGTAATATTTGTTAACACGTGCTGTTTCATTCATGCAATGGCTGACTCATTCACTGCTGCATAGCAAGTAACATCCAATCATTATTGTTTTACTTAATATTGTTTAGATGTTGAAGATTTAATGTTCATGTATGGGGTGGATAGTTTTCCCATTTCTTAAATCAGAGGTGCTGTATGTAAACCTCTTACAATGACATTGCTTTTACGGGAACATTATATAGTATTTTAGCCAACTGGACAATAATTAGGAAGCCCTTTGCACATTAGACACATTAGACTCACTTGGTTTTCATTTGGATCCAGATACACGTCTGAAACACAGGGAGAAAATATTTGCAGTTGCTGTAGAACATATGAGCGAGGAAAGGCCTCCTATTTAGAAGTGACTATGCTAAGAAAACGAGTTTAAATTTGTTCCTCCACATACAGTTAACCAAATAATAAGTCAGACATAAACTCAATATACTTATTTGTGTTTCTGAGCTGCTCATGTGCGTCTCAGCAGCAGTAGTGCCCTTTTATTGAATTCTAGGGCACAGATTGAGCACAAGTACCAAGTATTCTGATTTAAAGGTGCCTTTTGTTCAAAATATTAAACACATTATGGTCTCTGCAACAAAAAAATAATAAGGTGGTGAAAAGATAAAATAATATTATTGATGTAAATGTTGCACGACTTATAAAATGTATATTAAAATCTGTTAAGATATTTAGCTTCTACTCCACTGACAGAAATGGGTAATGCACCTTCCTCAGTGTTGGACGCAGGGACTGGAGGAGGAACAGACCGGAGTGGTGGAGGAGGCATCATCTTGTTTTTACCAGGCTTCTCTTTTCTGTCAATCTCAGGTGCTGTGAGGGATAAATGTGAGTTCTATCAAGTGTTAAGAGGAGGTGGCTTGTTTATTGAAGAAATTAACAAAACTCTTATATGTGGTTGCAAATGAATTCAGATGATTGGCTTACGATTTTTGGTGTTGGATTCATAGCTGAAAACCTCAGCACGCTGTACAGGATTCTAAGGGATAGAGGTGAGAATTCAATTTTTAAAAATGCATTCAATTAAAACTGAATTGACAGATGTTGAGAGGCAAAGGTACGTTACCATGGGTTTTCCCAGTCTGGGTGGGGGAACAGCTTTCCTGAGTGGAACAGCAGGACTGGATGTTGTGTCTGCAAATGACGCACCAAACAGGTAGCTCTTAATCCTGTCATGCATCTGTGCTGAACGGAGCTTTAAAGTGTTTACACTGTATTTTAATTTGATATATTCAGTGCAGTGCTGTTACCCAGGTAAACATTCTCCTCCACTTGTCTCTGAGGGACCTTCACAGCCGGACGCTCACAAGGAGGTGCTTCATACATGTCACCCTCCTCATCATCCTGCCATTAGAAGATGTAAAGATTAGGTTGCAATGAATGAGAGCATACAGCCAACAAAGAAAAATGTCCTTTTTACTCACAAACTCATCCTGTGCCCACTCAGGCCCTGCATTGTTGTTTAAAACAGATAAAAAGAAAATAAGACAAATTCTATAATCCAGTGGAGAAACACACAGTTTTTTTGTCCTCCATTTTGGTGGGATTAAATCTCACCTTCTCTTTTGGGTGGAAGTGGAGGCCCACTATGTCTGAGGGACAGAGGAGTGATGCAGCAGTAACATTTAACACAATAACTGCAAAACCAATTTTGCCTTTAGAGTAGAAACTGTACTTACAGGTTTTTCAGTTTTTCAAAAAAGCTCTGAAAAACACAGAAATGTCAGTTTTTGATTTAAAAGCCTTTTGACTGCATGTTTGACCAAAGTAATCATTTATATATATATATATATATATATTCACTTCACCATCACACCTTTTGGGAAGAGTCACACAATAGCAATACACCTTTATAACTTAAAATTCCAATAACCAATAATAGTTACCTTACTTATTATTATTATTATAATTATTATTATTAGGTTATTACATGAGATGCAAACTGTGACCAGCAAGGCTGTTAAAGGTTAATGGGTGGAAATCCTCATTTTCACCAGCAGTTAATATTCAACTGCAACAATGAAGTGACATGTGCATCAGTGCATCAATCATTGGGATGCATTAAAATGAAACAAGGAATGTTGAAATATATTATAAGGACCACTTTTACACTTTTATTTGTTGATGCTGTTTTTTTATACTTTTAAGATAGTAAAATGAGAAGGTAGCAGTTGAGTTTCAGTGTCATTGCTGTAACCACCAATTGTTGCAGTTATTTCGAGCTGAAATTAGGAAGTAGAGCCACAGTTGGTCAGTTTTCCCACAGTGCCAGGCAGCCATGGAGGAAGTGTTAATGTAATGTAAATGATTAATAGGCACAGAGAGAGAGAGAGAAACAAAGCAACAGGGAGTCAATACTGAACGCCAGAAAACAGCTAATTTTCATTTGATGAGTGAGGAGCAGGTGAGAGGTGATAGAGAATTACATTGTTGTTATGCTATTTATGACTTCTCATCCTGTAGGTCTAAAAATAAATGCCTTTCAAAGTCAGGTCAAGTTTCAATACGCACATTCAGCTGAGTGTCACTCACTGTTGAACTGCTGCAAATTCTCACACATGGAAAATGTTGTTTCACTCACAGAAAGACGGTGTTATTAAATGTAGTCATACAATATGTGTATAAAATAAAACAGCAAATGCAAAATAATATGAAGTGTACTTCACAGATATTCAAATGCAATAAACATACTGACTGTAATACAATATATTGTCGGATCTGACTGTATTCAAACTATCTGATTTTCCACTCTGGTTTTAGTGCACATGGTTTGTTTGCTTTTTTTTCTTTCTTTCGTTTCCTTTTTGTTTTTGTTTGTTTTTTGCGAATATTTGTGGGAACTGCTTCATATACAAAATATTTGTCTGCATGAAGTCATGGCACAAACTGGAGGGAAATTAAACTTCTACCAGACTAGATCCATTTCCCCAGTGTGGGACTAATTAAAAAGTATCTTATCCTATCTTAAAGGGCAAGGATTAAGTTGTTCATTAGATTTCTGTAATTATACATCACTTATACACAATGTGTTTTTATGGTGTTAGTTTAAATTGCTTTAAATATACTGTACTTTACTGTCCCCACAGGAAAAAAATCTTTTTTGAGTCAAAGGTCTACAGTGACAGCACACAGAACGACTGCGACAACAAAAAGCTAACAAAGGGCATATTATTCACAGAATATAAGTAAGAGAATAAAGAAGATTACATCTGCCCTAAAAATAGATAAAAGCATAAAAAAAATACTTACAATACTGTGCATCAGCAGCTTTGTTGTTTTTATGTCTGGCATTATTCTGTGATCTTTGGCATTTGGATTGGAATAACATGACTGAAAGTAGGTCTCATTTATTAATCAATCAATCATTCAGTCAATCATTCAATTAGTTTAAGAATATGCGTATGCAATGCTCAAGCATGTCTTGAGTGAACCTGATGTAATAGACCTTTAAACAGTAGGAGAAACACAGGTTTTACCAGTAACTTTAGTTATGGTTCTACTTAGTTGTAAAAGAGCCAGGTTGTGCTGTTAGTTCACACCTATAACTTTAACCAGGGGTTTTCTAAAAATGTAATCTTATAAATGTATATGTCTCTTGTGGATGTGTTCCCATAAAGTTAAATGAGGAATAATCACCTTGTATGGTCATTATAGCACAAGCCACTGGTCGTGTTTGCTGAAGAAACATGATGTGTAGAGTATCATGAGAAGTACCTACATTTGCAGCACAAATCCCATAACATAAGTGAAAATGAAGCTTAAGACAACGGTTCAACTTCAAAATGTGCAACCTAATTAACAAACATACGAGAACAAAGAGTCCAAATAAAAGGAAGTTTAAGAAAACGTTCTGACCTTTCAGAGAACTTAAACATTACCGGTGGCGGTTTACAGTCAGGGTAAGAGAACACTAGGTCTTTGTTACTGCTGGCCTTCACATTCCCACACAATCACTTTGTACAGTGCAGATGCCAACATAACTTCACCCTTATTCAGAAATTCAAAAGAAAAAACACATAATAAACCTTCACCAACACCAATTCTGCCAAAGACACCACCTGCTCACTTCCTTCTCACTCCCCACAGAGTCACCAGACTGAAAAACAAAATATGGCAAAACAGAATACTACTTTACCATTTACTTTACTTTACTTTACTTTACCATTGTTGCAGGTTTGACGTTGATTCTCACAGCTCAGTAGATGAGGATTTGTCTTTCTTTCGATTCATGGATGTAAATAAAGCTTCAGTTTGAACGACTGGACCCAGAGAGAATGTGAAAAGCAGCTCTAACTGGTCTCATTTGCATTTCCTATATCCCGCTTTGCCTCACCTGCTGATCTCTGCCTTTAAATGAGCAGCACCTCAAACATGGCTCCAAATGTTTCTGTTCTGAATCATCAGATAACCAACAGAGTTCACTGTCATTTGCTGCAGCTGTAAACAATATGTCATTTTTATTTCACCATCAGTGATTAGGTTTTCATTAAGTTGGCAATGACAAGTGGGTAAAAATGTGATATAAGGTTAAAACACATTGGAGACAAAGCGTCAAAGAATCCAGGCAAAGCTTATTCCATTTTTCAATTTTAAACAAAAAAAAAAAGGCAATTAAAATCCCAAAGTGAGTGCAGGGTGTACTAAAAATGAAACAAACCGTCCTCAACATACACCCAGTAACCACTTTATTATTCTAAAATTATATGGTATGTTTAGCACCACAAAGTGGATCTGCTAAGTGATGGACACTGAGATCATATTAAAGTTAAATGTTAAAACTCATTTTAAATTAATTGTAACGACGAAAACACCTTTTAACCAAGAAAGTCAATTATGTTCATATTTCCATTTCATCCGACATTGTGCTGAATATTATCCACAGGCTGGTAATCTGAGTTTCCTCTGAATCTGGGTAATCCTTGCACTCATCTGTAGCATCCGTTGACTGCAGATAATAATGTGTCTTATCATAGTCAAAACCAAACAGAAGTTTATTCCAAATGTTATTTATTGTATGTTGAAAAATGTGGATATAACAATAAATTATTAAGCTACACATAGTAATTAACATATCAAAGTTTCTATAAAGCAATAGACAAAAATATTAACAAAACATCTAAAACCCAGTTTCCCTTGAGATTCTATCACAGAAGTGTTTGTTAGGGTTTGCGGTCAGTAAGCAATTACATGTTTAACATTAAAACAGTCCCTATTCATTTTCAGTATAAAATAATAATCAGACAATATAGTACATGTTATGTTTATATACAGTACAAATACACTGGGCTCAGCCCAGATGTCAGGTGGAGATGTGCTCTGAAAATGTGGCACAACAAGAAAGATTTTACTCTTCGGCTGTAACGGAGCTCGGAGAACAAGAAGACATAGGTTTATTGAATGGACTTCAGAATTTCCTGTCTCCACCTGTCAACATCTGTTCCCATGTAGAAAGACAGCAGGGAGGACACAGAGGCAACACGGCACAAGCACACAGAATCTGAACCAGCAGATATGTTTGGCTGATGGTCTGGAGTCTATCAAGCCCCATGGTAAGCAAATGCAATAAAACTAATAAAGCCAGCATCACGTTAACTCTACAAGACAAGTCGGTAACAGAATATTTGCATTGAAATTTTTAAACATGCAAAAACCCTCCTATATGACTCACTCTCTGGTGCAAATTAAATGCTCGTGTTTACTAAGTATTCCTCTGGATTAAAAGCACTACTGATCAGGAGTCTAAGACCATGACTTCTTCGTTTAATCTAGGACAAAGCCAGCTACAGAAATTGTCCTTTTTTTCCTCTTAGTTTCACTGCCTAAGACTCACAATTTGGCAGAGGCGGCACTGTGAATACAACAGAAAACAACTAAAAAAGGATATTGCTGCCATAAAGATGGCCCAGAAGGAAGAAACAATTGCTTGTTTCTGTCCATTTATACTGTCACATTTGACAAAGTCGTGAATAGAAAACTTGAGAACATGGAACTACAATGAGTGTAAAAACTCATGACTGAGGTCTTTCTTGTGTATCTCTGTACAGGACTGACCCTGCCATTTTAAAACCTTCATCAGACAAGCCTGAGAGTCTGGTGGACCTCAATGTCCATCACCACAGTCATAAACATATCTGCTTTTGCTGCTCAACCCATCACATTTCGGGTAGGTCATCCAGAAGCATCCTCTTAGCAATCTTCCTTGCTTTAGACTGGGTTTGCCTTAATTTTTTCCTTGATCCAGTTAATGTAATTGGTGACACGAGTGTACACCCCAGGCTTGTCCCTCTGCCCGCACCCGTCGCCCCAGCTGATCACACCCATCAGAGTCATTCTGTCGTTGTGTCGACAGACAAGTGGGCCACCGGAGTCTCCCTGTGAGTGAAGTTCAAAAAGAAGAGACTGAGTAAAGTTGTCAGCAATGATTTAAATAGGGAGCCATGTGTGAAAATCAGTTGTTCTCACCTTGCATGCATCGTCAAGGCCTCGGGTGTCACCAGCACATAGCATGTTGGCAGTAACTGGCCGTCCAGACAGCACATCTGAGACACAGCGCTCGTTGGGCCACAGGCGAACGTAGCCTCTCTTAACACGCTCAGAGTATTCCGCAGAAACTGTGGAGAGTGTTTGAATTAGTACTAACTCTCAAAACACAGAATGCTAAGTGGTAAAGTTAAAGGATTACTGATATCTAAACCAAAATCAGTTTAACGGTCCAGTGTGGAAGAACAGGTGGCACCAGCGGTGAGACTGCAAAGTGCAACATCCCTCTCTTTCCTAAGGCAATCAGGAAACTACGGTGGCCTTTTCATACCAGAAATGATGTAAATGCTAGTTTATTTCTCCATCCACTGATCCACTATCCCACTCTTATCTGCTGTGTCCTCCTTCCTCTTCCTTGGTTTTTGTGACAGGTTTATGTAGAACAGTAAGTAAGATTTTTACTTTGAACACAAACTCCTGTCTGTCTGCTGTAAAAATAATGTCCTCCATAAAACATGCCCTTGCCTAAAGTAAAAAAAGGCTTATTCTAAGGCAGAATGCAAGCCATTTTTATTTGAAAGTAGTTATACACTTACACAAACATAATATATATTCAATTCCTTCCAATGAGATGTTACACGCTGGACCTTACAGTTTTGTGGAAGAGCTTGATAACACTGCCCTCTGCTGGTAAGCCGTCGATGCGTCACCAACTTGCTTGTGAGGAAAAAATCTAAACTAAGAGAAAGCAATGAATTGCAGATGTGATGTTTGCTTACATTCTCTGTCTTTTCCATAGCCTGAGATCTCACACTCCGTCCAGCTTGGCAGCACCAAATCAGGTCCAGGCAGACATATCGGAAAAACCTCGGGAGAGTTTACAGCACAGATGCCAATGTCTGTCTCCAGCTTCAGCAGAGCTGCAAGTGGACAGTGACCACAGGAAAGTCAGAGTAATGCACTGGGAAAATGTGGGAGGATGACCTAGGGATGGTTTGAAGTTTTGACAACCATTTGCTGCCCACTTAGTGTTCCACATCATCACTGCTGGGGGAAACATGACAACTAAAATGGCTCATTCACTTTTCCTCAGGAACAGAAAAATAGATTATACTAATGCTGTTTTTTGTTTTGTTGTTTGTTTTCTGTAGTGTATGAAAATCTGACATTAAGTAATGTTATACATCACATAGAATAAAAAATCATTACACAATGTAAAAAAAACATTTAAAAGAGCTTAACCTTTAAAAGCACAGTGCAACACAACAGTAATCATTTATAGCGACATATAAAAAATATTGACAATAGTGGAGGGAAGGGGTCAGCAAAGAACTAGCCAGTAGTTATAGGTAGATGCAAAAGACGTAAAAAGAATTAAATGTCTTAAAATGTTCACTCACCGATGTCATTGTCAAATGATTCATTGTCAAAATTCTCATGGATCCAGTACTTTGCGACCTTGAAAATCTGCTCACTGCTGGAATTCTGTTTTCGAAAGGTTCTTCCCAGAATCACTTCAAATTTTCCTGCTTTATCCCTATGAAAAGGCACAGCAAATATGTTTGTGAGATACATGTAACCGTATGTACATGCATGAATGGAGGGTGAATGGAGACTTTTCCTACTTTTCATCAAAGCAGTGTGCAGCAGACAGTACCCAACAGGAGTTGATGAGGACTCCCCCACATCGGTGGAAGTGTTGTCTGCTACGGGCCTGGTAAACATTAATGACCGCCTGCCATGGCTGTTCCGTGATGTCACTCTGTCTGCCCCCAAATATGCGGAACGATGGGCGGTTCACGGAGTTATCTAAACGCTGGCCACATGTTGCTGCAGAGAGAAAGGTTGTAGGATGATTAACGAATAAAAGTAAAATTACTACACACACAAAACATGGTGTAGAATACAGACTTTCAAGGGATGTGAGGATGTCCTACCTCTGTTATTATTGTTCGTTGTCGGGGCACGTGGGCCAAGAGTAGTCATGATAGAGGGGCGTTTCACTAAAAAAGGAGGCAAGACAAATGAAGAGACTGTTATCAGTCTGAAGCAAATTCCTACACTTCTAACAGATAGCTGACATAACATCTGTGCTTCGATATCAATTTAGCCACAGAAATGGCAGAACTCACAGCATTGAGGTATATCACACAGCTCCCAGGTCAGCTGCATGTTCTTGTAGGTGTGACACCATGGACCTTTGTCATTATCTGGATTCCTGTGAGATAAAGTAAAAACGATGTAATCCAAACCGGAGTTATTCTTCTCATTCAGCTTGCAAGGAGGTACATAGTGTTTGTGTTAGTTTCATTTTACTGGATGCACTGAGATCTCTACCTGCAGAAGCTGTGGCTGCCCAGACCCAGCTCTAGTGCATCAGATCTCCAGGCATTGTTGAGCTTTCGCTTGAGAACAGGAGAGTCCCACGGGAGACAGTGGGAGCCGCTCTTAGTGACAGATGTTGTGCCTCTGTATGACTGACCAGAGCCCTGAACACACTCTTGGTACTTATCTGCTCCGACAACCATAGAGAAAGCCAGTTTTTAACCAGAATGCAACATACTAACTATAAAGTATTCAACTGTTAATATTTCTTTTGTGCTAAGATGTACCTTCTTTGCATTTGGGCAAAGAACAGAACTCCCACACGATCTGATTGCTTTTATAGACATAACACCAAGGCGTGTTGTCATTGTCGGGGTTCCTGTGAGGGAAAAGACAGTCAAGGACAATGAGTAAGTACTGTATCTGTTTCCTAAACCGTTCCAAGTCTCCTTGATCCAGTAAATCAATCTCATGAGGAGTCATGTTTTTGATATTCCAAGTCATTACAAAGTAGATATATTACATTTTGCCTTCAAGGTCAGGCACCTTTGCCTTTATAGAACAACCAATTAATTCAATAAACATCGAAATACAGGAGTAAATGCATCTTTGTTGTAAGGTCAGCTGAACTAATATACAACTGAGATGTACAGATGTACTGCACAGATACAGATATGCCAGGATGAGGGAAACATATTTATTCCTATAGAGACGTTGCTGCACTGAGCAGATCACACTGGTCATTTACCTGCAGAAGTTGTGGTTTCCCAGACCAAGACTACTGGCATCCACTTTTGAAGCTGTGAACTTCCTTCCTCTCAGAGATGTCGCATTCCAGTTGATGCATTCTGCTCCTGTGTGGCTGATACTCCATGTCCCACGATACCCTTCACCGCGGCCCACGACACACTTCTCTTTGGTGTCTGTTGGAGGAGAAGGCGAGGTTAAACTAATTATAGCGTAACTTAATTATATGTGAGTAGAGAGTCATTCTAATAACGGACACAGGAATACTGCATCAAGGTTGGCAAGGCGAGACATTAACTAGAGCCCCGAGCTGGGAGGGCACCCTCCTGCTGATTAAGTAAGTGACAGCTACTCTACGGAAAATACAGTGACACATGGCTGTAAACCCCCAAACTAGACTTAGTGGCTCTAGCTTGTATTGGTTCAATTTCGTTGAGGCCCCAAAGTGTATTAAAATGTCCCTGCTGGCATAACTTGTTTATTCTTATTGTGATCCAATAAAGTACATTAATTGATCTGTAAAAATGTTTATGGAAACGTTGTTATTTCTTATATATGACATTTAATTAAAATGTTTTATTCTGATGGCAGTTTTATCAGAGTTTTTTTTAATTGGTGGTTCAAAACAATGACCAAACGTAAACGATGATGTAAATGTAGTTGGATTTATCGAGCCTGGCCATCGTTAACTCATTACTGTTTGTCCCTTGGCTGTGACTAACTGGGAGGGTGGGGTGTCCCTCAAGCCACAAGAACGAACACAGAACAGAAACACATACATTCATGTCCCAGAATGTCCTTCCAATGTTTATGCTCCCTGTGTTCAAACCGCATGCTACAGCTCCGAGTGAGTCACACAGTCAGACTGAGAATTTATCAAGAGTCACTGATGCATTTGTAGAATCTTAGAATCAGAGTTGGACAAACTGTTAAGGACACAGAATGTATGTGAATATTAGACATAGTGGATAAGGCATGGTGTGCATTTTGCAGCACAGGAAGACAAAGTGATAAGTCAGTCAAGTGTTAAGTAAACTGTCCTCCCATAGAACAAAAGTTAATTTTCAATGGAATAAAAGTCATTAGTTGAGCAAAAAGTGACAGGTGAGAATACAAATATAACCAGGGCTTAATTTAATGAGTATGGTCTGTACTTACTGATCTCACATCGAGTCCCAGTGAAGCCTGCGGGACACTGACAAATATAATCTGACGTGTAAACTGCCTCCTTACAGGTTCCTCCATTATAACACTGGGACACGTAGCAATCTGAAAAAGGTGGACAGAGCCAGTTAGTCAAATGCCATCCACTTCTTTAGCACACAAAAAATTTTGAATAATCAGGATACACGGTAACTGACTGGTCATGACCACTTGCTTTGACGGATAAATTTGTGGGTTTGGCTTTATGTGTCACATTAGAGGCAGAATTGTTTGTAAAAGTCTGTGCATCCCTATTTCTCTTGCCTCCTTCAGAGCTTCACTATAAAAAGATAATGTCATGCCAGAGGTTTCTTGCTCGAGCAGAAATGGTTTTATGCCATCACCAGTCTGGCTTTCCGTTTATTTCAACATTTCCTAAATGCTAGCGTTCAGAATAACAGTGCCGCACTTACTCCCAGGTGTATGAGCTCACAGTCACTGTGGACTGAAGACGCGGTAGTAATTTGTCTGAGGGAGGGGCGATGGTGCTTCACAGAATTCGTCAGTGACGGTGAAAGTGCGTATGAGGGCTGCTCTGGCAGGATTGTTTGAGACTAAACTACACCCACTCTGAAACCCAACAGCTCTTCATTTGGATGCACTGACATAACAGTGATCTGGACACAAGAGCGAGGAAAGCCAACAAAAATAATCGACTGAGGTGTGTCACAAAAACTTAAGAGGTCAAATTAAGGAAACACACAGAGGTCAGCGAGGACAGGCACGCAGGACGGCACGCATAATGGTAAACAGGAAAACACGGTATATTCTGCTAATTGCAATCAAGTGGGTGAGACAAATAAGTCAGTCAGTCCACTAGTGTTTAAGTGTAGGTGTATTCATATCACACTCACTGGTGACAGGCACAATATGACAACGCTCTCGTCCTCCTAATGCACAACGGCAATACTCCACACGCTGTCCCCTCCATCGCAGCCAAGTCTCCCGAAAACTACGCACTGCAGACGTCTGACTATCAACACAAAGTACTGAAAACACACACACACACACACACAATCAATAAGTATGCAGCCAATCAAACATAAAGCCACACATGTAACTGAATCATTGTGACACATAACAGTAACATGAAGGTTACAAAAACCAACAGGAACACAAGCACATGCATGACTCGAGGGACATAAAAGAACACAAGGGTGGTGATGGTGTTAACAGGCGAAGAAAAAGTGTGATGGGGCTCACAGGACGTGTCAGGGGAATGTGAGGACTTCTGGACACGAATAACCAACAGCGTTGATGCTGCCGGCCGCCTGCCAGGCTCACCTCTGTAAAAACGGGTCCCTCTCTTAGAGCGGTGCAGCTCCACCTGCAGTGCAAGAGGTTCAAATTAAATACAGAGCAGCAGTAGAGGGGAACTCCAGCCGAGGCAGCAACTGCTTACATTTGATTCTTTTCCAGATACTTTGAAAATAAACGTTCTATACATAGAATATACGGTTCATCCTTCGCACCATTTCAATGTAGCCGTCAATCTTTCAAGTTCTAGCCAAACCTCTCTTATTGGTACACACAGAAAAGTGTAACTCAACATCCAAGATTTTAAATTTGGCTACAGGACGACAGCGAGTTTCTGAACCATATGCTTTAGAACCCTGCATTTTAAAAGAAAATAAAATGATATAAAATTGTTTTCAAAACAGTCAGTGCTCCAAAGTGTAATGCAACAGAACCACAAATGAAAAGAAATCTGACAGTCTAACTTTGCTAGGATAAGATACAAAAGATACAAGATATATGTTTTGGGTCAGTAGTATGAAGAGTGAACGCCTGACACTTATGTAATACTTACATAGTCCGCTAGGGAGCAGCAGAGAGCAGACAATAGAAATAATAGTCCAAGTGATCTGGTCATGCTTTCTGAAGCAGTCTTCACCACAAGTGGTCTTCAGTTTGCTGGAAATAGAATTTGAATACACATTTAATCATGTGAACATGTGGAAAAACTGTTAACCGAATCTAAATTGTGCAGAAAATAATATATAAATAAATAATAAGACAACTGGCATTTATTAAATGATACTTGATTTGTGCAGATCGCCAGATACATTTATTCATTTAGCATTAGAGTACATTTTTTTTATAAGAATATTGACATGAACTGTAACTAAAAATATATCAAATCAGATTCTGGCCATGCCATGATTAATATCATAATCCAAGCAGGGATTTCATTGTTATGTGGCTGATGTGTAATTCCTATACCATGAATTTGTCAACAATCCTGAAACAATTGCTGGAAAACAATAGACATGGACAGACTTTTCCCAGGTGCACTGTTTCTCTACTCAGTTTCCTTCCTTCATTCCTATGCCTTACTTTAAAAGACTCCTTTAGGGGTTAAGAACACCACAACTGACATCATATTTATTCCATATTACAAACATTATCATATTTATTTGCCTGTGTAATTGTCATACCCCTCGTGCAAGGAAGCTTTAACTTATTAATAGCCACTCACCATGAAATCAATCAGCAAAACAATCCATCTGTTTCTTTCCCATTGCAAATAAACAGGAGGATTATATCCCTAAGCCAAAGATGAGACACTAACCACAACAACAAAGGTTTTCACCCTGAGGCACTGAAAGGCAGCACACGCAGCAGAATAGATTCTTTTTAAGGAGGATAAAGTGACTCACGACTTGAAAGGGAAAGACGAGGAAGCGCAAGCAGAAAAGCAGAAAAAGTAACTAAACTCATATTTCCCAAATAAAAGTATGACTAGAAAAAGATGTGGGCATCACATGTGTTGCTTTTTTAATGGGAGGAAAATATAAAAAAAAATGCTTGTTGCTCTTCAGTCAAGTGTGAGTAAATGTGAGTCATAAAAGGAGGAGGACAGAAGAAGGAGGAGAGGACAACTACAGCTAGTGCTAAAAGAAAAGTTAAAAAAATAAATAAATAAATGCATACAAATGACCTGACATACAGTGCATAACCATCTGCCTACATGTATGCACTGACACTTCCATTCTTGGACACGTTTCTATGCTCCGCTCTCCAACAAATGGCTCTCCACTGACTCACCTTCTGCGGTTGACTGAGCTAAATGAAAACAGCACTGGCGTTTGATTTATCAGCGAGGTTAGGACAGCAAGGCTGGCAACCACACACGCAGGCACATGCACTAAGTGTTCAAGAACATGAAGCGACTCAACAGCCCTCCATAAAGTTTTACTATTCATTCCGCTCATTGTTCTGTGAGCAGAACAAAAACACCCCAACCCCCCCGCAGGATCTCACTTTTAAAACACGGACACATTCATGCATTCGCACACTGACCGTTAAAAAGACTGGTCTCTTGATAGCTATGCTTTCCTCACTTTTTACCCCCCCAACTGAGCCCCACGGCAGGGTGACAACAGCGCACAAGCTTCCTTTTTTGTTTCCTTTGTGCAGCTGTTCATTCGCCCCTCTCTCTCCAGCCCTGTCAGCTGAAAACATGTGTTTCCTGCTGCCAGTATGCACCTCCGTGAATTCCGGAAATATGTCCAAATAGCAACACACACACAAAGAGAGGGAGAGGGAGAGAGCAATGCTAAAGTGTTCTCATCAGACATGAACATATGTGTATCCCACCCTCTTTAGAGTCTGTGGTATCTGACATGAAGAGGCCCTGTGTGGGTGTCATCAGCAATCCCACAATGCAACTCATTTGTTTTTTAAGGTCCGTCCTTGAACATTTAATACATGAAGAGGCATAGACATAATTTAGAGGATGCAAAGTAAAAATGGGGCTTCTTTTTCAGTTTTATATTCAAAGGAACTAACTTCCTACAGTTAATCGACACGGAAACCCTTAAAATGTCTTAATTGCATTTATCTTCTTTGTTATACCAGCTACAGAGGAACAGTCTAACTAATCGGTGATATGAGGGTTGTCATAAAATTGCCAAAAATTGACAGAATTAAAGCAAACAGGTCAATAAAAGACAAATAACAACAAAATAATTGGTGCAACAACAAAAAAATGCAATTCAGTCAGGATTTATTTAAAATAATTTCTATTATCTTCAGAATGTGAATGTGTAAATAGTCAAAACTTGGAACATTCAAAAACATTCATTATTGTTAGACTGAACCGCTTACACCTTTTGACTCACTCATCAAAACAGCCTGTCAGCTTCAGGGGTCCAACTAAGAACAAAAGCTTGTTTTGTTCATGAGGACAACAGCAATTGATATGTTGACTGCTGGAGCAAAAGGTTTTTGGGCAGTCTTCTCCCAAATACTGAGCGGGACCCACTGGCAACAATGGAGTTAAAGGTTACATCCAATCTGCAATTAGTTGAAACATCTGTAACCAAGTATGCAGCCTGAGGAGAATGTGGCTCCTTAAGTTTTTAGGTCAAATATGAACAGAAATGAAAAACCTCTGCAGCCAGACTGTGAGTCACCACAATAGTTTCAAGATTTACCAAGTTAGTGAATCAATTTCAGATCTACACAAGGACAGAAGAAACGTGTGCACACACACACAGTCAGTCAACCAAGGATATTTATTTTCTATCAGTGTGCTACAAGTGCTGAATCTTTGACACCTTAGCTGTCCATTCTGTGGACCATTAGCGAGGACGTGTAATGATGATGGCGTGCTGAGGTTGTAAAGGTTGGCGGTGAGACATTTTTGACTTCCGACAGCAACGCCAAAATGTCAAAGCCTAAAGCAGTGAGAATGGTTGGAGTGCATAGTTGCATCTGCCTGTGAAGTTCAAATTCTGGTTCACTGTGCACTTAAAAGCATCTCTGATGCTGCGCTTCATTTCTTGAACCCAAATGTCAAAGATGATACTGATGATGATGATGATGATAAAGATTTAGAGAGGGAGAAGTGTCCACACGGAGGAGTGACTGCAAACACCTTTACAGCTAGTGATATAGCACTTTTATTGTAACCTATAATTTTTACAAAGGCACTAAATTTAGTCTTAAAATTTCTGAGAGATCTAGGCAATTGTGGGATTGGACTCAAAAAAGTATTTCCAGTCTCAAGTCTCATCATGATGTAGGTGTTGTTCCTTCATTAAAGATATATGTGTGTGTGTGTGTGTGTGTGTGTGTGTGTGTGTGTGTGTGTGTGTGTGTGTGGCATGTTTGCTGATTTTGGGTTGTGATATTTAATGACACATATTGTTTCATGTGGATTAGTAATCTACTTAGAGGGTATTTTACATTCTTTCACTTAGGCATTTTCAGACAAGCTTCAAGGAACCAACCAGCTGTGATGTGACTGCGTAAAGTCCCGCAGAACAAAGGGCTGTATTGTTAACGTCTAGGTTCCCTCTGTGCACAAAATGGAGCTTTGTAGTCCTTATCAGAAAGAAAAGCAAAGTCATGAAAGCAAAAGAAACAGGTGATGACATCAGAAAAGGGTAAAAGCTCGGGGGATTGTGCAGCTGGCTGAAGGGGGGGAAAGGGGTTGAGAGGGAGAAAGAGTAAGGAGAGAAGGATGAAGAGGGGACGAGGAGAGGAAATGAAATCAAATCCCAATGTTCAGCAAAAAAAAAAAAAAAAAAAGAGGGTGAGTAGTCCTGAGTCACCCTGGCTTCCAGTACTGCACAGAGACACAGATGGAACCAGTGATGGAATTTATAACCAGATCTGAGACCATTAGAAGAAGACCCAATACAGTTAACAAGATAGGAGGAGGAGGAGGAAACAAGTGGTGTCACATTAATAACTCTCAAGGGATTCTGTGTCACTCTATTGTTCCCACAGTCTGATCCAACACTATCCTCTGTCTGATCCGCCAAACCACTGGTCCTATGAGTCACAAAACATCAGCGTGAGGCAGTAATTCAACTGACCACACTGCAGGGAAACAGATAATGCACAGAAACGATTTAATCTCAGTGTACAACAGAAACAAAGTAGTATCAGTGTGCTGGAGAATCTCAGCACTGACTGATGCAGGGGAGGAGAATTCTTAGTATAAGGGCTCATACGCAAAATCCAGCTCACGAATTTGATAAGAGCCTGTCAGTGTCAGTGACCCTTTCCAGGGTTTGGCCAGAGTGGTACACTGATACACCCATGTCACACACACACACACACACGCTGAGAATCAGAGTATCAGAAAAGGGATGTTCCTTGATAAAATGTTCACACCAACATTAAGTCCTGCAGCAGAGAACAGTATCACCATGTTCATTCGTGTTACATTTAAAGACACAACCACAGGACACCGGAGGATCCTGTGCTGCAAGGCAAGATTTGGATTCACCCTAATAACATAAATAATACGAGTGTCAGTCAGAAAACAGTAAATGTTGAGTCAACTGTGGTGACACTAACCGGGGGAAACACTGAGGAATTATCATCTTACAAAGTGAACTTCACTATGCCCGCCGGTGTAACTAGAAAAGATGTGACACCACAGTAATATCACACTTAATTAGTTGTAATTAACACAGATATGCAGTATGTCATTATTTTAATCCTTATTTTACAAATATCTATTTTTTTCATATTCTCAAAGTCTTTACATTTTTGCTTATTATAAGTAAATATGAGAATAAAGGCATGATGGTTTAATACTATTAGGACTTAGTGCAATATTTACATAAAACTGTAGCCTAAAGTCCTATGTTTGTGACCTCTACCTCCATCCTCAGGTAACAGTGATGCTCTGACGCAGAGTGACACCGAAAACAAAGGATTTCGTGTTGTCAAGTTGCGAGGAAGCTGCACAAAGTGAAGTGGGTCCTGGTCAAACATGAAAAGGGAAATGCTCTCACCGGGCGTGGACTCTTCTAAAGCGGCTTCTTCTCCGTGTGTTCGCGGTGCTCGGGTCGGTTCCCCTCGGACTTAGTCGGTGCTCAGGCTGTGTCGCCCGTGTTTCTGCTCCCCGCTTTTTATCACAGCGCTCCAGGAGGAGGGAGGAAGAGAGACACGGTCCGCGGGGTGTGAGAGAGGGAGGGAGGGCTGCTGTGAGGTCACAGCGGGGAAGCGGGACTGCCCGGGCCGGATGATGATGATGAGGAGGAGGAGGAGGAGGAAGATGATGATGCAGCCCGCTGGGTGGTGCCGATACGGAACGAGGCCGTCCCAAGCGTGCCAGACGCTGAGAGGGAAGGTCACGTAAGTACCAAAGAACCTGTTGAAGCAATCCTTTTTTTATTTATTTCCCTTTCCAACCTGGGATATTTCTGTACACCAAGATCCGTGCTTCTCAAACTTTTCATACCAAGTACCACGGGAGGAAATATGGAGCCCTCGGAGTAAATACAGTGGTGTAAATAAGATAATCCGCTCTCTCATCATCCTCCTCTTCCTCACACATACTTCAGACACTGTTCTAGTGAAATTAGATTATGATGGAGAAGATCAACTCCACTCTGTTCACATACTCATATACAGTAGAACAATAGTTCTGATTTTCCTCCAAGTACCACTAGAGGAAGCTCACGTACCACTGGTGGTACACATACCACACTTTGAGAGCCATGGCGTTAGATTGATCTATTCACCACCACTAATTCTCTTTTAATAATATTATTAATTAAAAGTAATACATACACGTGAAAGTGTTTGAATCTGTCCCTAGGGCTTGATTGACCACTGTCTCACATCTACCTTACATGAAAATTAATTAGAGCAGTGGTTCTCACTCTGTTTATACCAAGCACCAACCAAGAAAATGGTGAGCTCTCGAAGGAACAACGTTAAAATACAGTGGCGTAAATAGGCCCAGCTAACTCGGCTATGACTACAGCAGATTTATTCACAATTTGATCATTTGCTCTCCTCACTTAGACACTGGTATGGTGAAATTAAATTAAGATGGCACAAGAGATAAGGTGACTCTAATAATTAGTATTTCATTTATTTATTTATTTATTTATTTATTTATTTATTTCCTATCTGTTTCATTTTCTACTGCATGTCAAAATTCCTCAGCTCCACTCTGATCATACTGTGTATCCTCTGATTTTCTTCCAAGTACCACCAGAGGAAGCTTGCGTACCATTTTTGGTACACGAACCACAGTTTGAGAACGAGGAAATTAAATGAAATATGTCCGATTAACACTCAAAACCTAAAAATTATTTTCCAAGTAATCACTTCAGCTTTAGCTATTTAATGTCATGGGGAAAAAATTAAATTTCCATGTAAGGTGGGAGTAAATAGGGGCCAAATTGTACTTTCTTGCCCTGGGGTCCCAGCTCAGGCCTGTAGAAGGAGAAAAAAACAAAAGCATAATTGGACACTGTGTAGGAACTCGTATCTGCAAAAGATTATGTATTTACTCAGGTTTTATGGTTAAAATTAAAATGATGATAATGCGTGCCTGCTGGGTTCTAAAATTATACAGTTATATGAACATCTTTTTTAAAACTAAATTTCTCTCTTAAACCTTTCTCTGAAATACTTCAGCACATCAAGAACAAAAAGACATTAAATACTGGACTTAAAATCTCATTGCATCAGTGATGTCAGTGCATCTGTCAATGTTTGTATGTTGATCTTTTCTTTTTTTTTCATATTTTATCCATATTCATTTTCAGGCCTTAAAAAAATGGCTTAATATTGGCACAGTGTAAATAACGTGTACCAAATCAGTCAACACAAGTCAAACTTGTTACGCAAAATAATTACATTAAAAAAGCACAAAAAAATACAAAACAACAAGAAAGAAAGAAAGAAAGAAAGAAAGAAAGAAAGAAAGAAAGAAAGAAAGAAAGAAAGAAAGAAAGAAGAAAGAAAGAAAATAAGAAAGAAAGAAAGAAAGAAAGAAAGAAAGAAAGAAAGAAGAAAATGGGTCCCAGGCATCCTTTAAAAGAGCACGCACGTGTCTGATTTTTTTCCTATATCTAAAACATCCCACATCCATAGACGCACAGGTACAGAGGCCAAATTCCGACACAGCAGGATTGATGTTTTGTTGAGAACAAATATATACATTTATCATTATTATGTTTTAAATACATGTGAATATTTGAAGCCGCTGAAATGAGTCACAATCTCTGAGTAGGTCCAGGAATCATCTGTCATAGCCATTGTCCTCTTTACTCAGCCCATCCCTTTCTGAGGCAATCAGCCTCTTAATTAACCTCAAGAAAATACTACAATTTTGTATGAGTGACAGTGGTTTTACTTGGATTGGATGATTTGCATTTATGTCTTTTACTGTTTGTTAACCTCACATTAAATAGCTGAGAACACTCCAGCCTGTAATTTTCATGGATAGTTAGTTTGGCGTTGGTCCTTTTTGGTTCCATTTGTTTTTGATTAGGGCACACTCCCACTGCCTGGTGTGGAAAAGCAAACATAATCACACACGTTTTGGGGCTGGTTACTTTGAAAATGTTATCGTTTATGGATGACTCAGTTTGAAAGGTATGTATTTAATCTGGATCCTCCAACACAGCCAGGAGGCATATTTCTTTTATTTATTCTCTTTTGGACAAATCAACCTGTACTTGTCACTTGATTTATAGCATTAATAAACATTTTCCGAAGAGTTAATGGTCTCAATTGATAGTTTCAGGTCTTCTTCAATAGCACATTATTTCAATCTTGTAAATTACTGTGTATCCCCGGGGTAAATAGCTGATAAAGAATGGTAGTTTTGAGTTGACACCACTGTGACTGACAGCTGGTATCGTCCAATGGGAGCCCAGTTGCAGGTGATGCCTGTGAACTTCCATTGTAAAATCAACATGGAACTGGCCAAATCAGAATTCTACCTACTTGGTTGAAGCTCACTACTTATATTTATTACATGTGTTCTGTGGGTGTTTTGTCTTTGGCAGGAGATTTTCAAACAATTTTAAAAAATTTGTCTCGAGCACGCAATAACATATGGGATCGCTGTTGAGGGGTGCTTTGTTGCTCGGGGATGCAAGGACACATTTGTCAGTTGCATTTAGAGGAGCCTTCAGAATGGGAAAGCCGAGTCGTGACAATTAGCCTTCAGATGCAGCCTCTGAAGGAGGCACCCTTCCTTCCATTGCCTTAATTTCTGTTGCAACTAGCAACAGTTGAGCTGGAAACTACTGCTTGTGTCAGGATAAAAAAAAGTATATATTGTGACAGTTGTAGTGGGAGATACACATCTGTGTAATAATATGCAATTAAAGCCATATAAACAAACAAGGTTTACATATTTTACAGCGGTCCTTTAGTATGAGTTCCACTTGTTTTTGACATTCCTGCAGCCCTCGCTCCGTTTTAATCTTTAAGGGAAAAGAGTTGGATGGAGCATTATATGTTTGTATAAACAGGGAAATGTTTTTCCTACAACCATCTGATAAAGTGGGTCTTGCACACAAACTTCACGTCAGCAAACATCAGATGTGCATGAAGCAAGGATAAAGTACTTTGGAATTCTGAAGTTCATCCTCTCCAAACATAACATCCGTTGCTATCTTTGTCTTTCAACACTGTACGGTTTAGTTCAACACTTTAGTTTTATATAAATAACCCCCCCCAAAAAAAAAAAAAAATTCTCATTTGAAGTGATGTTATTCAAGAAAGAGGCAGTTGTCAGGTCACAAAAGGAGATGATGAGTGGGTTCAGCTGTCATTTGGGAACTTGATCTGACCAAGTTGTAAAACCAAGCCTGTTTTATAAGTGTAATACTGTATATTCTTTCCTAAAATAGTGGCACCAATGCCTATTTCATAATACCAGTAAATACATTTATTGTGCTTTTCTACACTATTATGTTACTTTATTGAAACACAAACTGTTCCCAGGCATATTTCTTTGGATGCCATTCGTCAGTGACCTCATGTTTTCCTTTGTAGGGTTGGGCATCGAAGCTGATTAAATTGTTCTTTTACCGTTACGATCAGTGTAACAACAGACGGACAACTCAGATCCAGGACACCACATAAGTATGACTGAGGCAAAAATCAGTTTACTCAGTCAAACCAACGTTGTTACACAGTCACTGAAAATGGCAGAATGTCATAATCTCGGAGACAAAGGTCCAAGACAGTCATAGACCGACATAAACTACGTAAACGCTGGAACACTTCCTCGATCCAGTAAAGAAAAACAGGTATGCGGTGGCCTGAAATAAGTGAGTTTTTTTTGTGTAGTGCTTTGAAGGTGGAAGCAACTGTTCAGACTTGGATTAGTTTGGGGGAGGAAGTTCCAGAGGGAGGGGGGGGTGATTATGGAGAGTGTTCTGTCGCCTCAGGTTTGGTGACCACTGACCACAGTCTGATCACTGTCTGTCACTGCTTATTTTGTTATGGGACTGGCTGAAGTAGGCTAAAGGACCATGAGGGGGCCCTGAACCACATCTCAGGAATCAGTATGCTATAATCGGCATATAGATACTTTTATAAAACATTTAATGTCAACTTTGATGTTTGATGTTATGTTAATTTAGAGGTTTTCATTCATACAATGACAGAAAAGAATATCTGATATGAGTCCTTGAAAACAAAAATATAGTTGCCCTTACTTAAGATAAATTTATTTGCTCCCTGAGTGAACAAAACACGTTAGATGGATACATTTTCTTGAATATAATTTGCATTTATTGTGTTTAAACAGGCTGGCAGATGACAAATGGCATCACAAACAAAATGGCTACAGCAGGACCTGTTCCATGAGGAGGCATAAGAGGACTTAGTCCCATTAGTTGTGTTTTCTGCCTTTTAGTTATAGTTTTATGCATCTATAGAAATCTATTGGGATCAACAAAATTACTGGACATGACACTGTAGGGGCTGACTAAAGGATAGCACTGACGTAGTGAAATAGAGGCGATATCAGAGAAGTGGGAGTCACACACGGCTGTTTCTACATGCCTCCCCACCCAATCTGATTTTGTCTGCTGTGCTACATTTATGTGCTTTTGTAGGTTGTCTACACTCAAGCTGATGTGTATTTAAATCTGGCGCGTGTAACTTTTAGATGTAGACAAACCGAAACAGAATGGAATTAAATGCGTTCACACAATCTTAATTAAGCATATCAGCTTAAAGGGAGTCTCTGTGTGTCGTACCCTGCTCTGGGGTCACCCGGCCACATTCCTTCACTGCACACAGGAGGAGATTTAATTAATGCCAAGATTGACAGAGGCAAAACTATTTTGTGCCAGTAAAGTGAGGCGGCACAAAATGCACAGAACAAACAAAACATTTCTTTCTTTCTATCAGCTTGATGGTATAAATGCTTTTTTTGTCCACACCTGCCTCTCACTGCTTCCTCAGTCAGGTCTGATAGTATTGCTTGACAGAGACAGTTTTCAGATGAAGGACACAGCATACAAATAATGTTTCATGGTTGATAACATCAGCAACAAAAATCACCACTGTAGCTTTAATGCTGAAGTAGTAGTGACTTGACTAGTCTAATGTTACTTTTGCCACTCTGAAGCTATTCTGCTGTAAACTAATTCATTTAATTTTATGAAAAAAGTTGCCCTTTCACACATTTTAAAAGCTCCCTAAGTCACTTCATCCTGGGACAGAGTAAAGGGTGCCCATACCAGAGAGTGCAGTGAGTCCAACACGAGTTACAAACCAATAATTTAAGCAAAGAAAAATAAAAAGAGATACAGTGCTTAACAAATGTATTAGACCATCACCCAAATCCATGGCTGCCCTAAATAAACACCACAATCATCAAAATCATTTTGTTTCTATAATGTTTAATACATCACTAAGTAAAGCCCTTTAACTGAACAATATTTTCAATGCTGAAATAAAGTTATTATTATTATTATTATCCGTGAATTAAAATAAAATATTAGTACACATTACTGTTTCTTGATTGAAGATGTCAAATTATAGTTATTTACATGCATTTCTGAACAGATAATTTTGTTTTTGTGTTGTTATGTTATGCATGATTAATGTCTGACTTCTTAGAGAAGCCCAGTAAGCAGCTCTAATTTTGGGCATAAAAAGGTAAATTCAGTTTGTTATTTAAAACTAATAACAATAACATTTTTAGTTCTCGACAAGATTTTGAAAGCTTTCTAAAATACTTATGTTTTCTCGTTTTTATGAGAAGTGGTCTAATAACTGAATGTGTATCACACTTTTGAGTTGTCCTGTACTGATGTATTTGAATTTACTGTATTTGAACTGTGAGAAGGTGGCCAAACCCCTGCACGCAGTAACCATGGAAACCTCTGGCTGTGAGTGAGCGGAGCTGAGTCCGCCCGCTGCCTGTGGGCGGGGCTCAGCAGGTTTACAGGAAATGCTCATATCAGGAAGTAGAAAGTTTATTTGAGATTTGTTTTTTGTTGTTGTTGTCGCCTAAATGTACAACTTTTAAATATAAAGTTTACCTCGGTTAAAGACCGACTTTACTCGCGGTGCCTACGGAGTCTAAGGTAGGATTAAAGCGCTTCTCTCCATTAAATAAAACCGTCTTTGTTAAACGTTAGAAAACATGACACGTTAACAAAGTAGTGATCTTGAGTGTTTAAATGTAAACTGTTGTGTCAGAAAGCTGAGACCCTTATTGAGAATATAAATCCTAATGTTAACAAAGAATCTGTGTGATAGTGTCTGTCATCAATCAGGCCATTATCAGGCTTATTCAACAGAGGCCTGATAAAAGACGGTGTATTTGTAAAGTTCAGCCAAAATCAAGAATGTCTTTACTGTATATACCATAGTTTAATCTATATTTGTTGGTACAGTTATCACTGATTTATAAGTCAATTTTATATCAGTGTTTATACAATTGGAAGTGAGTTTTGAATAGATCATGTGGATACAAATAATGCTAATGTTGATATTTGTATCACTCCCACTGATAATATTGTTATAAGTCATAATAAACATTTTTGACAGTAATTACATTTCACCACTATTTTCATTGTTCCATATTTTATGATGTGCATAGCACCTGAAATCAACAAAGATACTTTCAGGCTCATGCAAACGCCTTGTAGAAGTACAAATGGGAAAATATGAGTCAATCTTGTATGTGTCAGTAGTCATCAACCACTTTATTAGGTACATAGGACATTTACTAAAGTGTCAGGAGTTTTCTGCAGCTCTAGTCAATCTGCTTCAAGATTCAACGTGTTGTGCATTCACAAATGGTCTTTTGCAAACCTTGGTTGTAACGAGTGGCTACTGTTGTGAGTCACAGTCTGTTGCCTTTCTATATACTGGCTTAATCTAGGCATTGTTGCCCAGAAAACTGCTGCTAACTGGATTTGTTTTTCCTTACTATTCTTTAAACCCTAGAGATGGTTGTAATTGAAAATCCCAGTAGATCAGCAGTTCCTGAAATACTCAGACCATTCATCAGGGAGGCAAGCTGCTGTCAAGCCCCATAGAAGAAAAAGTACAACAAGAACCATGCCACGAGTTGCTGCCATGTGATTGGCTTAGATATTTGTGTTAACAAGCAGTGAAACAGCTGTGCATAATAAAGTGGTGAATGTATATAGACAAAATCTTTCACCATAAAAACATTGTCAGTGAAACTAAAAAGATAATTTAATGACAGGCAACAGTGGTACCTTTGTCATTTTCTCCACTCAATAATAATATATTCAAGTATGACGTCAGCTGGTATGTGAATACCAATATATTGAAACATTAAGTTACATAAATCAATTGAATATACAACCTCTTCTAATGATTTATGTAGACCTATGAATATTGACATAATATTTATTCTGCGATAAGCTCTTATGAGCTGCGTTTTTCAGTGTCACTGACCAGGCTTGGACTGGTGGTGTGAGCTTCAAAAAGGCATTATAGTGTAACTCAGTGCGTTACGCATTTGTCTTTGCATCTTGTTTGCTTGGGTGTAGGACCTGCTGAGGACGGAGGCCATGAATCGTGTTCCCCTGCAGCAGCCCCAGAGCTGTGGGCCCTGGGAGCTGAAGGAGCGACTGGGCACTGGAGGTTTTGGGAATGTCACAAGATGGCAAAATAAGGTAGACTGAATTCCTCTGAGAATTCAAGATAATTGAAAAGCGAACTGTAGACTGAATGTTTATCTGTTGCTAGTAGTGAAAGGAAATATCACTACACTAAAATATCACAATATGTCATGGTTTGATACTGAAATATGATGATGATACTGATGATGGTTTTGTGTTTTAAGTCTCTGACCACTATTAAGTAGCAGGTTTTTGGCCATTTGACTTTCTCTCCTTCACTCTCCTCCTTTCACTCAGATTAAGAAAACTGCATATTGTTTATGCATATAATAATTTATGAATAGTTATTTTACTATGATTTCTTTCTTCTAATATACTATTTTGGGGGGAATCGCAACATAAAGCCTCACTTACAGTATTCCCATACATCACAATATATCATATCATATCATATCATATCATATCATATCATATCATATCATATCATATCATATCATATCATATCATATCATATCTCAGTCTTCTCTGTGCTGTATTGCTGCTGGAGTTCTAATTTCCCAGAGGGAACCTTCCAAGGGATTAATAAAGTTCTCCGAATCTCTGAATCTGAATTGTCTCCAGATTTTTGCCAATACACCATAGTTTTTCGGGCAGATGGAGCATAATTAAAGTTGCCCTGCATTTGCCAGCAGCTATCAGCAATGTCCTCATACTGCAGTTGAGGTCACCCCCCTCTTTTCCTTTCTCTCCCCTCTTTCGGTCCCCCTCCTCTCCTCTGTTCTTCATTTTTCTTTCTCTCTAAACTGTTGAGGCAGATGCTTTACATCTTTCAGTCGGATTGTATCAGAGATTTGTTTCTGTAAAAAGGGACTTTGTTTTCCCTCCACTGATACCTAGTTCTTACTCATTGTTTAAACAGTTGGCTTTCTCTTCTCTGTATAATGTAAAGGTTTTGACCTTACTATGTACAGTGCTTTGAGATGATATATGTTGAGAAGCAATCAGGTTACACATGAAAGACTTTATTTTACAGTAAGACACCAAACTACAATAGCATAATCACCGCTGACAGAATAACTAGAAATGGGTTTTCTCCTGCACCATTTTTAGAAACAGTATGTCTTCTTTGTGGACCCAGTTATGTAGAAATGGCATCTACTGTACGATGTATGATGTCACTCTAACTCACAGGATGAGAGTGCACTGTGGGAATACACACACTGGCTTAGTGGACCTTCCTTTTCCTCTCGTTAGAAAGGCACATCAGTTGTGTTACTCATGCTCAGGTTAAAAGCAAACCTAGACCTTTCATAGATCCAGGGAGAAATGTGTGGAATTAAGTGATGTAAAGTCAGAAGCTGTTGCTTGTAAAAAACCTTTTCCGTTGTAGTTTCATATATAGTAGGTGTGTTTTCCATTATCAGTATTATATTACATAAAAACATAAAATATCAGAGGACTGTTGTCTTTTTGTCTTTGTGAAATCTGATTTTAAGGGACAAGGTGGGTTACTATCATATAGTGTGTTTACATTGATATATGAATGAATTATTTTGTTATTTACACTAATCAAGGAAATAGTATTCAAAAACAGTTGATGTATTCTTAATAGTTTTGAGCAGACTGGGCTGTGGGAAAGTACAGGAAGAGAATAACGGAACCGAAGAGGGCACTTCTGCTGCCGTGATGACTGAACTTCCTCTAAAGGAAATTTCCTTTATTAATAACAAAGATGTGGGCTATTATTAATTTACTGATTACAATGTGGGAAGTAGGGTGTGCCCCTTTTCCTTGATGATATCATGAGGAACAGGTAGATGTATTGTTGTCTTACCATCATTTTGGCAACTAATTAATACACTGTATATATTATATAGACTTTGTTTGCATGCTCTTATGCTTTTATTCATCATCGGTCTGTCTCCTTCTATCATCAATCAGAAAATCTTTCCTGTAATTACGGATTTGAAGATTGTAGGTTGGAATGAACCAGTGAAGATCATTAATCCTCCTTCCTTGTGAAATGCCAATATTCTTCCTCTTTCAGCTTATCCCTTTAGGGGTCGCCACAGTGAATCATCTGCCTCCATCTTACAGATCTTAATTATAATATCTAAAACTATAGTTTTTGATTTCAGGACACAGAGGAGCAAATCGCTATCAAGCAGTGCCGTCAGGAACTGAGTCAGCGAAACAAAGAGAGGTGGTGTCTGGAAATCCAGATCATGAAGAGGTAACTTTCACAAAACTGTCATCCCTTTTGTTCTCACTGTCCTTCCTCCTGTACAGGACTTACATAGAAGTTTTGCTCAGACTTCAGAATGCCTATCAGTTTTATGGCAGTTTGCCATGATTAGATGTATCACAGTGAAGATGAAGAGACAGAGGGAGGATGACTTGAAACAAATCAGTCAGTATTGTGCTAAACAGATATTTGAATGTGATTGTGTACCATTAAAGCTTGAGTCTGTAATTTGTTACTGAAACATTTTTCATGGTATTTGTCAGAATCTTCTTCATGTCCAGATATGATTATATATGTGATGATATTAATCAATGTTTGTATGGACCCAGAATGAGCGGATTGTCCGGTCCAGAGGTAAAAAATATTTACAGATTTTATTTACAAAAAAGAGAACAAAAAATCAAGCCACGGGCGAGCAGACACGAGCTGGCTTGCCGGGCTGCGTCCTCCGGAGGAGAAACTAGGAAAAGGAGAAAATAATCAGTCAAAATGTGCTCAAGGAAAAAAGGTGAACAAAGACTTTAAACTCTTTAAAGAAGCTATGAAGAGTGATCGTGCGAGTTACCGCAGTACTGAACATGACGCGCTGACACCTGCCATTGCCAAACCCAGGGTATATGAAGGGATGGGGGTAATCAAGAAATGAGTTGCAAGTGCGTAGCAGGAGGTTCCGCCCAGCTGGCCAGTCAATTCTCCTGAAAACAAAAGGAACACAGCTCCACAGGAAATAAAAACACTACCAAAATAAAAGACAGGAAACCGGACCCTGACAATATATCCACTTTTATAGGTTGCAATAGCACAATGCACTGCATCTATATGTCCCACTCCTTCCTGTCTACTCTTTGGTCAAAGCTCTGTCCTCAAAACCAAAAGAACATATGCTGCCTAACAACTGCGGAGTGGAGACAGCTGTGAGGATCACTTTACTGTTACTGACTACATCTGCATGTCTGAATCGTCTGTTAAAAACACTATCATAATCAACCAGGGAGACAAACCAATTCATTGAGTTGGAACCAAATAGCAGGTCATGTGTAGTGAAGGCTTCAAGGCTTGTAGTGAGCCCCCCCCCCCAGAAACAGCTGTCAGGACATAAAGAGGATTTCAGAAATTAACATGAAAATGTTTCAGAAACAAATTTTAGCTTTAAGATTGCTCTAAAGAAAATTTCTAGCCTGATCATGGTCTTAGACTTTGATAATGAGAAAGGATTTACCATAAAGTAATGCTAAAATGCTAACATGAACGCATACATTTTTATAGAGCCTAACATTCATCCAAGTTATGCAACAAAAACAGCACTTTTTTCCCAAACTTGTTATTTTGGGGCCCTTTTTTTTAAAGATGACAAAACATTGTGACCCAATTCACAAAATAAATCATGACAAAAGCTAATTTCTAATAGACATTTCTGACTATTTTTACTGCCATTTCTAAAACACTCACTCACTCATTTTCTAATGCTTTGTGCCTAACTCCAGCTGACATAATTTAAAAAATTAAAGCAACTTCCAAGAGATATACACTACCAGTCAATGGTTTGGTCACACATTTGGACCACATTATATTAAATGAGAAGGTGTGTCCAAACTTTTGACTGGTAGTGTATGTTCCATAAGTGAATCACTAATTCATTTTCTGCACAAGCTATTTAATAAATCTTTAAAGGTGAGGAAAATATTCAGCAAATTTATTTAGTGACCCAAAACAAAACAAATCTCCCATGACCCATCTGTGGCTCCTGACCCAGAAAATGGCTGTTATAAAATGTATTGGCCGTATCTCATCAGTCTGTCAGTTTTAAATTTACAGGGGTTTTCATGTGATGACCTTATACAGTATGTGCCTTCTGTACCAAACAGACTTGAATACACCTGCAAACCTGTCTTCGTTTACGCAAGTTTCTTTTTTCTGCAGTGATTCACTTTCAAATTTCCCCAAATGGGGTTATTTCCTGGTTTGTTTTTTTAACATCCAAACTCTTTCATACATTACGTCAAAGCCTATTCTGGCATCAGAAACAAGTTTTGGTTTTGTTTTCCATGACATGGTGGGTGCTTATGAGTGTGATATTTAACTGGGTACATAACCCATCTGTTTCATAGTTTTTCTCAAAATACAAAACCTAAATTTGTATCCCAAAACAGTAAAAATCACACAAGACATTAAATAAAAAGAACAACATGGAAGTCTGGGTTATTTTGGTCACTTGGTGGTTATTTCTGACTAGTTAATGTGCCACCACCTCCTCATTTTACTCTGGTTTGGTTTGTTTCATTTCCACACACATCTGTGTTGTCTATAAACACCTTCAGTGTTGGTGACTGATCACTAGAGTTGGACAGCAGCTTGTTGTGTTTTTTTTATTTTATTGTATTTGAGTTGTAAGATGTGTTTGAGTGTGTTTTGTCATTTGCTGGTGCAGCCATGGGTATAAAACCATTTCCTTTCGAGTCCCAGTTTAACAAGTGTGTTGTTTTCGGGCTGTCACAACCACAGCTTTCCCATGCACCCACACTCAACTCGTGGAAAAACCACAGGGCAGGGGAACACATTGTACATGGCACCCTACCATTATGTTATTACAGCTACTTAATGCAGTGCTACACATGCACAAATACTTAAAAAACACACCACTTTGCAGTGGTGATCTGTTTATCGAGATTGTATTGCTTCTCCTTAAAGTTGTAATGCACACCAGATATTCTGATTGTCTGATGGGCATTCTGATTGTCTGATGGGCATCAATTTGTGAATGTGAATGACTGTAGAAGTCGTGCCACATATTCTCCAGCTCACTTGACATTTTAGACTTTTTAGAGCAATAATCTCAATACAGTTAAGTAAGTAATTTTAATTTATTTATAAAAGACAGGCACATATAAACTATAACACAACAGGTACCAAACAGGAAATTGCATATACAGTATAGCAGCAGATGGAAGGTTAAACCAGTGTAAAAAAAAAAGGTGGGTTTTGAGTCTAGACTTAAAAGAAAGATGGAGGGAGCACAAGTGTTAACAAAAACATGTTAATGATTAATAACATAGGTAGTGAAGACCATCCTCTGTCCCCTGCTGTTAAAGCCATTACAGAACAGTGTTTAAATGTGCTACAGTGTTATGTTTTTGGTCTGAGTCAGTTTCCTTGTGGATCTGGAATCTGTTTGAGTTTGTTATCTTTACATTTCTCTTATGCTGTTTTTCAAGAGATCTTGCTGTGTGATTATGAGAAACACATTGTTTCAGTCATGAGAAATGGAGAACGTAATGCAACACAGCAAAGGGCTTGAAAGGAGGGGCACTATTATTGGACTTATAGGTTTGCATGCAAGTGCATCTCACATATCTCACATTGTATGTAACATAGTTTTTCACTTCAAAAATGAATAAACTACAGTACTTTGGTCATGATTCTCAACACACAGGTCACAGGTTTTAATACTAGTTAAACAAGGTGGTTGTGTTCTGTCACTGATGTCTGCTCTTCTCCACTCCCTCAGGTTGGACCATGTTAATGTTGTTGCAGCCAGAGAGGTTCCTGAGGAAATGCAGAAGCTGGTGGCCACAAATGACCTGCCACTGCTGGCCATGGAGTACTGTCAGGGAGGAGATTTGAGAAAGGTACATGTCTGAGATAGTGTATCTGGGAGAGTGTATTTACATAGTGTATTTACATACTGCTTGTGGAAGACTCTGGACTGTCATACTTTAATATACTTTTCAAAAAGTTCCATATTCCAAGTACAGGTAAACGATTTGAATAAAATATATAATGGCAATTTTTCTGATGTGTAGTGTGAGTGTGATTTAAAATTTAATTTAAGTCAAAATAAAGTTGAATATTTACAGAGTCATAGATTGAAAGGTGGCGCAATACCACACAAGAAACCATCAAAATATTTTCTTTAATACAAGGATTAGAACTAATATATAACATTTATGTATTGCAATTTTTAATTTGGCATTTGAAAGTCAAAATGTAGGAAAAACACTGACACTCTAAACAAAGTATGTTTTAAACAGCTTGACACTTTTTCCAATAATTGAAAAATGGTCAGGTATGAAAGGCATATAAATGTTTTGAAACCTATGTACATCAATCATGAAAACATCTGTATTGTCTTAGGGACTTGTGAAACATTCACATTCAGTTTGAAAGTGGAACTGCTTGCTGATATTTTGTATAGCCTTAGGCACGAAGAAGAAGAGGAAAGGAGAGTTAAATGCCAACCACCACAAACCGTGGTGGTTGGCATTTGTTTCCTCCAAAGATGGATCTCTTAAAAACACAGAAAATATCAGTTTTATAGAAGAAGAATAAAAGAGCAGAAAGTCCCAAAACAATAAGGAAGACAGATTGACGAGCCCTTTACAAAGCCTGTTTCTGTGTGATGATACTTGAAGTATCAAGTGACTATGTTTGTGTTTTCTTCAGTATCTGAACCTCCTGGAGAACTGCTGTGGAATGAGGGAGGGCTCTGTTTTGATTCTGTTACGTGACATTTGTGAGTATCTGGCTCAGTCCCCAGCTTAAATAGAACTTTTATAATTTTCTTTGAAAGTGTGAATGTGTGTGACAGAGCGATTGATTGAGTGAGCTGGCAGCATGATTAGTTTCCTGTAATGTGGTCATCATGATGACCAATATCATGATGTCACCAAGGACCATTAACCAACAACCTCTTAGTCACCATGGAGGCTGCTTACACACACCTAAGTTTGCGTCAACAATTGGACACACATACACACGCGCACACAAACATAACTTCCAAATACTCGCAACAACAACACAGCGTATATTACAGGATGTATTAAAAGGTTTGAGCGAGGACACATGTGGTAACTATCACACATATTTAGAGTGGAGAGTAGAGAAAGAGTCATGTGCCTTATTGCACACATATTCTTGTACATCTCTCTTAGTGCGGACATTCATCGCAAAGACATCATACAAGTACACACACACACACATGCACACACAGAAACTTTTCCTGTTAAACACGGGTGGACATTTCCTGATAATGAGTGATTCCATTTAAAACTGCCTCACAAATGAGGAAAATGACTTGGGCGAGTAAGTCCACACCCTCAAACTCTCACTCACTCATACACAGTCATACACATGCACACATAGAGTACATTTAGGTGCCCAAAGGTTATATGAGATCCGCTTCGTTGAACTTTCAATGCCAGCACACACACTAGTCAGCCTGTGACGCAAGTGAAATTTTTGTTAAAGTTTCGTTAAAGTTTTGTTTATAAATTGAGACTAAGCCTATTATACATTAACCTCAGGTGCATTGCATTAAAGGCACAAGTATGCACAAAAATTTGTCTTATCCTCTCACAAAATGGAAAAACTCTAACGACTCATTAGAGTCGTCAAATATGAGAGGTTTAGCCTCTGTTATGTTGCTATGTTTGAGCAAATCCTGAATCATTGTAAATTTGGGCTGCAGTCTACAATGTTGCTGTTCATACATTCACATGTATTGCTGGTGATATAAGTAAACAGCTGCCACACATCACATTTCCAACCTGTGTCACTTTTGTAGGTCATGCACCTGGTTTCAAGTGCAATCCAACCAAGTACATCAGTGCTTCTCTTAATTTTCCTTTTGGTGCAAGGTTACCATAACAACCACCACACCCTACATTGATTTTGTTGTAAGGTTGTGGTTAAAATAGCCACAACAATATTCTATTTTCAAACTTCCAATCATGAGCCCAGTCATGTTATATTACTGTAATACACTACCTGGATTAGTCTTTAAATACTAAAGTTCTGAGTCATAATTATTGTGTCCCTCTGGAACAGCCTGCATTAGAAAAAAGATGTGGACACCAGTTAACCTTGCTTACCTTGACACAAATATAGTGTGATGTTCACTTTAGATCCTGATACTGGCTGTTTGAGTCTGGTTGATTAGATACCAGTATAAAATTTTGATAAAAATCCCTTAAATTTGGTCATCAAAGAAGATGCTTGATGAACTGTAAATTGACACATACACATTTTTGGCATTTCTATACTGCTATATCTTCCTTTATATGCATTTTCTTCACTTCTTTTCCACCTGTGCCAGTAATTTATCCAGTAACCAGAAATGAATTTACCTTTTCTACTAATTCTTGTTTCTTTCTGCTTTTTGCCCTCAGCTTCAGCTTTGACCTACCTCCACAAAAAAAGGATCATCCACAGAGATTTGAAGCCAGAAAACATTGTACTTCAGCAGGGAGAGAAGAGAGTGAGTTTAAGACCTTGTGAACCATTGTGTTATGACAGATACACCCAAACCACTACAAAGAAGTCATACAAAGGCTTTTAGCTTCAATGTGGGTTGTGTGGAATAAGTGCACACATCACAGCATAATTGAATATTTATTGTGGAAAAATTGGTCCTTTTACTCGTCCTTGCATTTACAAGGAACTTTTGAGATTGCCTTTTTTGTACCTTCCTCTGTGGGCCCCCTTTAGTTTAGTTATATAACTAATCATGTCTTCCTTAAGCCTGCATTTGGACACAGAGAAACTAATAATGTTGTATAACAGAGGCTAGACATATTAAAGAGGCCATATATCCATGTTAATGCACAGTGCTGTGTTTATAGAAGTATAACCTAACAAACTATCTACACTTTTTTATATGGACATTTGTTTTTGTCGTGAACACAAGTGAAACTGCAAATTCAACATGCAGCCTTTTTTTCCACACAGGAGGGGTTGAATAAATTTTCAAAGAAAAAGATTAAAAGTAGACTTTTGCTTTCTGGTTTTTCAGGGTTTTGATGCCAAATGTTAAATTATTTCTTTAAGTTATCTTTTTATTTACAGTTTACACTTTTGCGAATTACATTAGTCTTTCCTCTCTGTCTTAATTCTAGTTGATCCACAAGATCATAGATCTAGGCTACGCCAAAGAGCTGGACCAGAGCAGCCTTTGTACATCATTTGTGGGAACACTGCAATACTTAGTAAGTGATGACACATATATGAATATGTTTTTCATATTTTTTTCTTGTTGTGCTTGAGATAGTACAATTTTTCACTGGTGCCTTTTCCTTCCATTGTCCAGGCTCCAGAGCTCATTGAGAGACAGAAGTACACAGTCACAGTGGACTACTGGAGCTTTGGGACTTTGGTGTTTGAGTGTATCACTGGATTTCGCCCTTTCTTACCAACTTGGCAGCCTGTTCCCTGGTAGTACCACATTTATAACTGATACAATAAGCATCAGTAAGGAAGTCAAGTAATATTTTCCAAAAACAGCTTTAATCTCAAAGAATTGTTAGTTTGATGGTGAAGGAATTTTACACACAATGAATATAAATAATAGGGAGTTGCTAAAGCAAAGAATGGCAGGATGTGTTGTTTTTGCCAATCTCAATGCAACTTGTGCCACACTAACATAAAAAAAGATATGAAACTCAATAGGGGTCTGGGGTCACACGCTCTCCATTGCTTTTAACGTTTACAGGTCAGAATTGCCCTTATAAAATGGAGTGTATAATAAAAAATAAAAAGCTATAGCACTCTCACATGAGATAAACAGTTCAAACTAGGAAGTATCCTTCATATAATCCATCTATATCTATTATAGGCACAATAAAGTGAGGCTGAAGCAGGATGACGATATTGTTGTCTATGAGGATCTAACAGGAGAACTCCGTTTCTCTAAACATCTACCCCAGCCCAACAACCTCAACAGGTGAGTTTGTCTGCAATAAACTCATAAATATACATAAAAGCATAATTTAGGATTCTTTTGATCTCAGTCCAATGTGTTTCTTGTTGTGTGGACAGTCTGTTATTAGAGAAAACAGAGAGGTGGCTGCAGCTGATGTTAAAGTGGTCTCCTCAGGAAAGAGGCAAACTCCATGGTGCTACCCCCAGTGACTGCTTCTCCCAGCTTGAGATCATACTGCAGCTCAAGGTCAAATGGCTGATTTATTCATAAATAATATTCTAATTTAACTTTTCCCATGTACAAGTTCTGTCTTTAAACTGTGGCCCAGCTTTATATCGATTACCTCATAGTAGGGCCGGGCAATAGTTCAACAGTTTATATTGCAATTTTTAATTATTCAGTATAAATATAACAGTTTCCTTTAAATTTATATCAATATAATTTTTCTGTACTGTGCAAACACACTTTGAAACACAACACATAATTGCGTACAACCACAATAAACTGGTTTCTTCAACTTTCACTCAGGATCAAATCTTAATCATTAATTATCTGACATTTTGTTGTGATCACTGGGATGCATCATCTTTTAAAGTTAAAGGGATTGTGCAGCATTCTTTGCTTAACCATTTACTTGTTCTATCTTCATGTATTTGGTCTTTCTCATTCACTTTAGCTGGTCCATGTCCTAAACATGATGTCCACCAAGATCCTGACATACTCCATTACCGACGATGAGACTGTGGCGGACCTGCAGCTGAGAATAGAAAAAGACAGTGACATCCCCATAGCCAATCAGGAGCTGTTGCTGGAGGCGGGATTAGCCTTGGAGCCCAATGGACTGGCCAGGCAGTGTGCCATAGATTACAGAGTAATGTCTAACATAAACACTGTACAAACAATACCTTTACAAAATATTCAGCAAGTCATGTTGCAGAGTCATGATAATATTGTTTTATATCTATAGGAAATAGATGGCCGACGGACAGACCTGCCTCTGGTTTTCCTGTTTGATCGCTCTTCTTGCAATTATGAGCCCCAGTTTGCTCCTCGGGCCCTCCCAGAAAACATCCGCTTTGCTCGTAAGTTTTCTCTATTAATAAAATTTAATACCAGGATTCCTGATGGAGATTTCCATTGGATATTTTGCTCTGGGTTTGTAACAGGTTGAACAAATACATGGAGAAAAGTTATAGATACATTAACAGGATACTGTAACTGCTGCAAATGAGCACCTGTTTGATCACATTTAACCCAAACACTGATATGAAGAGAAACTTAACTATTGGACACCTTTGAATTATTTTTATTTATAGATTTGATTTAAGCTGTAGAGAAATCTCTGACCACAAACTGTAAATTAGAACTTTTGACTTTTGTTTTTGTGTGTCTCTTGGTCTCTGGTTTTCCCATAGAAAATGATCCTAAGCACATTCTGGCTTACAGTCCTCTGAGGAGGACTTGTGGCCAAGCGTGGCACACCATCCGCTCCCTGAAGGAAGATTGGCAAAGACTGCAGCAGGGGCAGAAAGCTGCCATGTAGGACATGCATTCCACAAACTCCACCCACAGCATACACATGTATGACCTGGGTGATAAAAACAACACACCTTTCCTCTTTCTTTCAGCATGAGCCTGCTGAGACACAACTCCTCACTTTCCAGACAAAAGAATGAGATGGTGTCCATGCACCAGAGACTCATGGCCAAGCTGGACTTTTTCACCACCAGCCTTCACATAGACATGGACAAATACCAGGAGCAGACCGCCACTGGGATAGGTATTATGTCCAAAATCCACTTTACAGAGATTAAAGTTCCAGTACCTACATTTTTTAAAACTGCATTTGAAATGGTGCCATTATTTGTTATTTCCAATTATTTGCGGCTTGTTTGTTTTTTTTATTCTCATCTAGTAAATATCAACTAAATATCCAGAGTAATTTAGTTTATATCAGACTGATGAAAGTCTCTTTTAATTTTTAGCATCAGAGAAACTGCTCTGCGTTTGGAGGGAGATGGAGCAAACTGCTATCAGCTGTGGTCAGGTAGTAGTGAAGTAGTATGTGTTTGTGTGTCTTATGTTGTGGTGGACCCAATCTGTTTGAGTATGAAGTATTCACTACTACTTTCAAAAACCTTAAACTCATGTGTGGATGTGGTGTTCAGGCGAAGGTGAGTGAACTGGAGGAGGAGATGATGCAGCTGCAGCCAGACATAGTGGATGTGCAGAGGCAGCCATGGAGGAATGGAGAGACCTTGGACACACTGTAAGCCTAAACCAATAAAATAATATTGAAAAAATATTGAAAACAAATGCATTGTGATCTGTTAATGCTCACATCCTCTCTTTGGTTCTCAGAGAGGGAAATGCCATGGAGCTGTTCCGCAAACTCAGAGAGAAACCCAGAGGTTTGGATTTTTCCCACATCTGTTCACTTATTCTGCAGTCATTATCCTTATTCCATGTCAAAATAAACTTCCCTTTTCAAGCTCTTCAGTCTTTCCTTTTCCCTCCCTCTGCTCAGACCAGAGATGTGCAGGAGACAGTCAGGAGGTGGTTCACCTGGTGCTTCGGGCTGTGCAGTTCTATGAGAGAAAGTTGAAAGACTTCTACACACACCTCAGGTGACAAGACACAAACAATTTCCAAGTCTCACAAAACAGGGCTCATTTCATAAACCTCCAAAAGCCATATGCGCCCTTTGAAAAATAGCCAATAAAGTTTAAATGTTTTTGTGTTGGGAAAATGTGGGTCAGTGAACTAATTTAGGTTGTCAACTCTTTTTTTCAGGCTGTGTGTATTTGCATATAAATCAGGCTTGGTGTTGCCAGAATTGTAACACTTATTATCTCAGGTGTGGCAGTGTCACAGGCAGAACTACTGTCTCAGAGAGTTACAGGTTTGGTAATAGTTGCTTAATTAATGGTTGATACATGGTGTGTTATTTGTGTAATATGAGAGGCTACTATAACATACAATGAAGACCATTAATTAGAAAGCTCTGAAGATCCACATGTGGTCACAATAACGTCACAGTAAAAAAAAGGAATAAGAGGAAAAGAACAAGGGTGAATTAAAAACAGATTGAAGTACTTGTGAATTTGTCAGGGATGTCCACACTCACAGTCCAGAGAAAAGGAAAAATTAAAACACTTGTGCTGTAGCCTATTATCATTTACAACTATAATGTGATGCCTTTGTGCAAAAGGTGACACATGTATAATAATTAAGTGCAAACCAACATTTATAACTCTTTAACACTTATTATAAAGTGTAAAATATCACAAACCTTTATTAATGAAAGTTTTTCATTGTACATTACACCATCACATCTGTGGTTACAAGCAACAAATTAAATGCCACCAGTCATACATGTGGAATAATTGAACATATTATCAACCGCACAAACCTATATGTTGTACTGTGCAGGCACAAAAAAACAGTTACAGCATAGAGGTGATTTATATTTCTGTCTCGAGCCACTTAAGTTTTTTTTGTGATTTCTCCACAGTAAGACAGCTGTGTGTCGTCAGCGTGTGATGGAGCTGCTGCCAAAGGTGGAGGGCGTGGTCCGGAAGATGGCCGAGAGCGAACAAGTGCTGATGAGTCTGCAGGAGAAGAGACAGAAGGAGCTGTGGAACCTGCTCAAAGTGGCCTGTGTGAGGACACAGATTATCTCCAATACACACACATTATCTCCAATAGCTCTGCTCTTCTTTAAGGGAACTGTATATAGTATCTGCCAATACTATGATTTGACTATATCCATCAATAAAGATAATGACGGGGCAGTGGATATGCAAGCGTTGTCAAGTTCATCTTCGGCTGAACTTACTTAGTTCTCAAGAAAAATGCAGTTATTAATTATAAATGATTGTTCAGTGTTAAAATATTCTAGATGTCAAAGGTTAAAATCTCAAATGCTCAGTCAGTACTATGACACCAAGAGTGACTTTTATTGTGTCTTCCACAATAAGCAGGTGCTGTGTACTGGGACTGAACAATTAATAGTTTTTAAATAAAAATCTAATTAAATACAAAAATCTAATTAAATAAAAATCTAAATAAATGAGAAACTTTTGACTGGTAGTTTATTTAACACATACAGTACATGTTGGAAACAGTATCTTGATGTTCATCCTTGCAATAAGATACAGTGTGGTTGATGTTTTGACAATGTCATATGGTAATTCTCACGACCATTTTAAATCTGTTTTACGGTTAATGTATAAGAAAGAATCTTGACTTTAAATACATTTTAGCACAAGTGAAATTACAATCACAGTACTAGCAGAAAAATTACTATTGCAATTGTAGATATTTCCCCGAAAATTGTATTCTTTGTTAACTGACAGAGTCATTTATAACATCTTGTGCAGAGTAAAGTTCGCAGTCCAGTGAGTGGAAGTCCTGATGGATTACGAACCCCTTCGTCAGTGCCACCTCTTTTGACCCCCAGACCAAGTTTACAGCAGCTGTGAGTGCACTTCCACACATTCACACACACACACTGTACTACACCCTGGGGTTTGTGTGTGCAAAGTAAATGCAGCGATTCTCCTCCTCACACTTCATATGTGTTAGAAAATGGTGGCTGAGAACATGTGAAAAGAAATTACAACCGTGGAGTAAAGATTATGGAGTAAAAACTGAAAACATTTTCTCTTCAGCTTTCTGTTTTTAGGTGTGTCATAAAATATGGCTCAGTGACGACCCAGAGCCACAGTTACCATTTTGCCGGTCACTTCTGAGTCACTGCACCTGCTGCTACACTACTGCCTTTGGTTTGTTAGCCAGCTAAGATTATCTTTGTCCAGCAAATGTGTTTTACTTTGATGCAAAAACACACAGAAAAGCTCTGCCATTTTGATTCACTTTCTTTAAGATTAGGAAATGACGTAGAGAAGCAGAGAAAGAATGGTAATGGTGACCACTCAAAGCTGCTTTACACTATAGTTTTACCATTCACACCCATTCACTCACACATTCAAACAGTATATCTTTGTGCAGTGCATTTTCAGTCACACATCTTTCAAAGCTGCGACACAGCTGTCAGGAACAACATGGGGTTAAGTGTTTTGTCCAGTGACTTATTGGCATGTAAACTACAGTATCACCAGGACCTTTAAGAAAAGGCACAAATGCATGTCCTGTATAAACACAAACTGTTGTCAGAAGAGTGAGTCAAACTTTGTGTGTGTCTGCAGTGATGAGTCTCTTGTGGAGCAGAGCAGGACATTTGAGAGTCGACTCCAGAGTTTGCTGCATGACACCATCCAGGAATCGGAAAACAGTATGGAGGTACTGTACATCCACGTCACCGCAGACTGTGTCTCACATAAACACTTTACTCACTTCTTCAGCTCTTACTCTTGTTTTTTTTTTCCAGATTTATGCGGTTGACTAATAAAATCTGCCGTTTGTTTTCACTCTAGATGTTGAGAGAGTGGACGTGGCTGCATGAAGGCCAGAGTTTCTCCAGTGACCTATCCTAAACTGGCCCACTGTCTTTGGTTACATGTGGCGATACTTTACTGCCTCCATGTGGCTGGAATGTCCTACTACATGTCCATGTACATCCAGCTTCTCTGAATGTGAACAGAGTAATGACAGTTACACAGTTGCTGGCACATAGTTTGCTTAATGGATTAAAGAGCTAGTGAATCTGTTCACAGCCAATATTCAGATTACTAAGCCAATTCTTACTCTGATAATGATTTATATCTGAGAAATATATTGATTTGTTTACTTAGTCTAAGTAAATGATTTGCAACCATTCCACTGTTATTGACAGATGATCCTACAAAACAGTGCTTAATTTTAAAGTCTCCATCAGAATATTCGCTCTGTCTTACAATATGGATGTAGATATACGTGGTATATACAGTATCTGAGACACACAAATTGTATTCTGAAATTTACACAGCATCATTTTGCTGAGTGTAAATAGTCTTAAGAGAATCATGAGCAGAATTTGACAGAATATGTATCATATTTAACAAATTTAATCGACCACCACCCGCTATAAGGTTTATGCCACAGCTGCTTTGGTAATTTCGTTTCTGTAAT
Source organism: Brachirus orientalis (assembly GCA_016785285.1). Classification (NCBI taxonomy): domain Eukaryota; kingdom Metazoa; phylum Chordata; class Actinopteri; order Pleuronectiformes; family Soleidae; genus Brachirus; species Brachirus orientalis. The sequence goes on from JAFBJR010000190.1 coordinate 1,539,006, forward strand.
GGTTGATACACCAGTATGTAAATGTACTGAAATATTTTTTTAATACTAAAATATTATTTTTGTTATCCCTGAATTTTCAAATTTACTGAAAAATAGTAAATCGCATTATTATTTCTTGATTAAGAAAGGTTAGAAAAGTTTTAGTTTAGTTTAGTTTTAGTGGTTGAATGTTTTGCTTAATAATTTCTGACTTTTCAGAGAAGCCCAGTCAGCCACATATACATCTATAATCTGGATTTCAGGGGTAGCATATTCTGATAGACCAAAATTGCACATCAAATAATGCTCCCACTAAGAATTGTACTCATATTATACCACTCCTTTCTTTATTATCACTGTAAGCTTAAGGGGGGCATATTTTAATAGTCTGTTCTCACATCTATAATCTGGATTTCAGGGGTAACATATTCTTAATCTGTTCCTCTTACTATTGTTATACACTCTATTTATTAAAAAAAATATGGAAAGGGAAAAAAAAATTATAATAATCTCAAAATTACGGCTGTTTTGCTGTACACAAGTGGGGGTAGAATTTTTTTTATGAGGTAGTGAAATCTGATTGATGACTCCACTATCAGTCTTTGCTGCAGTGATCATGTTCATCCCTAAGAACCAAAATGTAAATGTGTACCAGGTTTTACATTTCTTAATGGACCACTATTTAGTTTTAGTGAGATTCAGTGAGCAATAGGAGAAACACAAGTAATTTGTTGGAAGACTGTATGAATGTGATTCACTTTTTTTTACAATATGCCGAGGATGGACACAGTTACAGGAATATCTGTTGAACTTGGATTTTTTAAGTTTTTAATGTCAATGTGTTCAGGGTTACTTTGCTGTTGCATGAGGTCAATACATCAACATTCCTCTTTTGGCTTCAAAGCTTGTTTTAATAGCAACCAAGATGTTACTGATGATTATCATGATGTCGATTTGTTATTTACATAGTCATGTGTGTAATTCCCAATTTTTCTGGGAATTTCTCTTCTGTGTCATTTCACCCAGAATAAAAAAATAAAAGAAAAGAAACAACCATTTATATTATTAAGTTTTACATTCTTTATTCCACTGGTTCAATAAAATTAAACTGAGGTTCTAACTGTTGACTCTAACAAACACAACACAGATAAAGTGATATGTAGTGGAATCGGTCCAGGACACAAAATGACTCGGGATTAAGAGGTGACACTCTGAACCTTAAAAATTAACATTTTGGCAACGGAAGTAACACAGTTAATGGTTGTGTTACTGAGGTCAAATGAAGGAATCAAAGTCAGTCCACACTGTCTGACAAGGAAGAGCCACACTTTTGTGACTTCCAGCTCTCCAGCTTTGATTACAGCCACTGTACTTGTTAATGTGACATTGAAGTCAAAAGACTTCCCCGTATCCTTTAAACATACACCAAAACCACATTATACCAAAACGAGCTTCTTCTCATAAATGCCCCCCAACATACCTGAACAAAAATGACCAGACCACACAGTCAAAGTAAGAACCATGCTTTAAAAATAGATATGTCAGCGACAAAGTGCACTCTGTCCTCACAAACTGGTCATAAGTAGCACATGAAATAGAGAACAGTGGTTTTGAATAACTGAATACATGTATACTTTAAGGTTAGTACTGGGACCTGTTAGTAGTTTAAAAATAACCAACACAAAATGATGCTTGAAATCACAGTACTGGACGTCTTAGAGGCTGCTTGGAGTTTTAGGGTTAAGGCTAAAGAATGTGTGTGTTTGTGTGTGTGTGTTTGTAGGGAAGATGTGTTTTTATTTGAATGTGCCACTGAGAAAAGCATTTTGGTGTCACTTTCAAGCTCTTTATTCTTCTCCCGTGGTGCTCTCTCTCTCTCTCTCTCTCTCTCTGTCTGTCTCTCTTGTCTCCTGTCCTCCTTCAGCCTCTTTACGCCTCCAGCTCGAAGCCCATGCCCACTTTGTGTCCGCCGCCATTCACATTCTTCCCATCAACCAGAGCTGAGAGGGTGAGCTTCACTCCTGAAGGGACAAGGGTCAGATTGTGTTATCACGTAACCGTGCCAATGCTTGACAGGAAAGACAATGATGAAAGGAAAAAGAAAATAACTAACCTGGCCTGAGGGTTTGTGTGTATCCAACTCCAACAAGACAGGCATTGTTGACTTTGGCCTGTGAGAAGAAAAGAAGCATGGCCAAGTGAGGCAGTAATGAACACAACATCAAGAGACTGGAAACCAGGATGTAGTTGCATAATTTATATGCATTTAGAAACTGATCCAATTCAGGTCAACAACTGCTGAAGAGTGAGGTGACGGTTTAAAAAGTCCCTCAGTAAAATCAGCATCTCCTGAATGGATGGATATTACATAATTTAATTAAATAAATCCTCTAACTCCACCTTTGGTAATATGAGCAGTTTGACTTCGTGTTGATTTCCTGACTTAAATTTTACTGGGATCATCAGATCAGACAACATCAGTGTCCTTCGTTCCTGTTTGGTCACTGTTGTAAAAGACACTGCAGTAGCAAGCCATCAGCTTTAACATAGGTACTTTTCCTTAAAGCTGGTGTTGTGTCCTGTGTGAAAAACATGGTCATAGCCAGGTGAAAACTGTTTTCTTAATACATCTGTCTGCAAAACCAGGCTTATAAGGGATCAATATAAACATATGTGGTGTTGTTTTTCTATCACGATTCCACTTTTGCCCTCATAATAACACGTTTGCGTCACAATGTTGTCTATTGCTGCTTTAGATTTATTACTGAATACCTGCAAAGTTTATACCATTCCAGTTATCCTCGGCATAAGGCTGGGAAATAAAACAGTAACAGAAATATAATTTAATTTAATAGCAATACAGTATATAAATATAATGTTTATGTATTGTGCAATCACACCGAGATATAATATACAGTTATAATCTCAGGAGCAAAAATCAACCTCAGTTATCAGACATTTACTGCTATAATTGACGATACTGACAGATTTTTTTCATTGAGTTGACCTTGTTCTGCAGGTCTATATCAGCTATTGTGACGAAGATGCAGATGTAGGCTTGCTATACAACCACTGTCAGTAATGAGGATTTTCTGTATCATTTTAGATGTTTTAAAGACAGCTCTTACAGACAGGGAGGCGTCCTTATCCAGCTGGTACTTGGCCCCAATTCCAAAGCGTGTGTTGTTGCTGCCAGCTGTCCAAGCCAGATGCACAGCCGTCTCCAAGTTGCTGTTCACCTTTTGGTAAATAGAGCCGCCAAACTCTGTGCCATCATTGCTATAATACAGGACAAAAAAAAGGTGGAGATTAGCAGCAACAATGAGTAGCCTATTAGTCTGAACATTATGTTGCATCCTGGGGAAATGCTTCCTCTCTCATTGTTGCCCTCATCCAGTGTATCACTTCCATTTCTTGTCTCCCTTCACTCTCGTGTAGTGACTCACACGTTGGTGTGAAGCTGAAAGTCACCAGTCTTGTATCCAATGGCAAAGTTGTTCTGGGTCAGTTTCGATTTGGCCGTGTCAAAGGCCAACTGGTAGCCAGCCAGCCAGCCCTCGTAGCCCAGCACCGCAGCAGCGTGGACAGTGGGACCAGCCGCGTCGAAGTCGAGGTCACAGCCAACGTTGACGTAGTCACACTTGTAGCCAGTCTTCAGTTTGGCACTCTTCTTGCTACGCGAGAAATTAAGGAAAGAAAAGTGGGTAAGTCATGTCATTTTGATAGCATTACTGCATATTTAAAGTGTTTATAGGATGCATCTACAGTGTACTGACTGATTCATGTATTCATTCATACACTGGAAACCACTTAGCACTAACAGCACTGCTCTTACCCAGTGTTGGGCACAAATGATGTGTCCAGAGCGAGCTTCAAGCCTTTAGCCAGCTACATAAAGAGACCAGACACAGAACAGAGACCGTGAGCTAACGTTTCATCTGAATGTAAACGCATGTTCATGTTTTGAATTTTAGAACCCACCTGGTCCTCCATGGTGACTTCTGTAGTCAGAGTGTTGTCTGTGTTCCATTTCTGGTTGAAGCTGAGGCCGAGCTCACTTATCTTATACTTGGTCTCCAGGTGACCACCCGACTTCCCTGTGTCTGTGTTACTGGAACCAGAGGTGGCAAACTCCTGCAGTCAGAGAAGGAGGGCAAGACGACAGGGGGGGAGGTGGAAATGGATCACGGTGTGGGAAGGGAAGCAGGAAGGCACATTTCGACATTAAAGCTCAGCTCTTAAATTAAGGCAGAGAGGGGTGAAAGAGCATTCAGGGAAAAACAAAGATGAGGAGAACAAGCCTTTTCTCTACTTTTCCTATCCCACAGCATCCCTCTCAGGTTTGTGCAGCTGGTTATTCATTTCCAATGAAAACATGAGTTGAGAAAGAAAACTGAAAATGGAACCAGGGCTGTGAGGGAGAGGCAGGTTGTGATTGAACTCTAGAATTGGCGCTACGTCAGGTTGTAGATCAACTACCGCTGCAAAGAGACACTTGGCAGAAAGCCTAAACACAAACATATAAACAGTACTTCTATGTTGCCATACAAACCACCTGTGTTAAATAGTAACATGTGTACACGCGCTCTCTCTTACCATCTTGACAGGAACATCCAAAGAAGAAGCAGGAAAGAGAGAGAATAGAGAAAGTTAGGAAGAATCACAGAGAGCTTACATGCGGCAGCATCACTGCTCACTAGAATGAAAAGTAGCAGAAGAGAAAACAGAAACATTACAGTGCTTTTTCACTTAGGTTTGAGTTTTTGTGAGATATGAAATGTATCATCAATAAGCGTCTTTTTATGAGCAGCAGAATTCTCTTCTGAGATGTTTGGATGGCACTTCTCCCTGCTTAGTCATACACTAACCTGTTGCTGCACAGTGTTGCTGTTGCATGCATCTGACTGAAGTAAAATGAATCGCTTCCTGTGTGCACAAGACCCGAACACTGCAATAGAGCACTCTTACATTCAAACCATTATTTGAATGTGACATATGGTGACATTTTAAAGTTACTCACCACAGTTTTAACTTGAGTTTTAAAGAATCTAATTTCTTTTTCTTACCAAATGAAGTATTTTTGTTTATGTTTGTCCGACCATTTCACTTCAGTGGATGTGGAAAACTTAAAATGCAAGAGCTTATTATGGTTTTACCATGGGAACGGGTATATAGCAACACATACTGTTCACACAGTCCACTGTAAACATGCCGTTTGTCTGCGACGAGACGCTGTGTTTGAAGATACCACCATGGCGAAACACTTGTAGGGCAGACGGTGTAACCGACTCTGTTAGACTGAGAACATGTCAGGTAGCAAACGCGTCACCGTGAACTGCGGCATATCTATGACTCAGCTGCGAGAAAAGACAAGAACCTTGAACACGTCGGGCTTAGAGAGAGGCGAGAATAGTACTTACAACACCACTCTGAGACTTGGTCTTAACATCCAGCTTCAGAACTCCATAGCCTGTGGAAAAAGAACAATATGGTAATTAAGAAAAAAAAAAAAAAAGAATTAATAGGAAATAATTTGCATGCTCATACTGATCACCATGACTCTGAAACAGTTACAGAGTATACACTGAAATGAATTACATCTGCAGCATGACTGTATTATAAATCTTGTGTTTAAGTTACCAAAGCCCTTGTTGAAGATGTCTTTGGCAGATTTTCCCAAGTCAGCGTACGCAGGAGGGACGGCCATCGTGCCTGAGGAGACAAAGATGTGCAGAACATTAAACAAAAACAAATTGCAGGGCTTACAATTAAAGAGTTCAAAAAAAAAAACTCATGAGGACTAAATTGGTAGAGTCCCCCTTTAAGTCAACATGCAGTGCAAGACATTTGGAGTTTTGCACCTGTTCCGCAGCTGAGCAACGATATGCAAAGAGCTACAATCCGTCTCACAAAAAGCACTGCAGACTGCAATCAGCATACTTGAGTATACTATACTGTGCTCAGTTGGGAAACCCTCTATCTGGGAAGAGCCTGACTGTGTGCTAGTAAAATCCGGCTTCTCTGCTTCCCCTCATCTTCTATTTGAAACCTATCGATTGCCTGGCAGCAGTCCATTAGCAAGCAGTGGATCTTGTTAAATGGGACTTTCTCCTGGTAGGAGGGATGTGAAATGTGAAGGAGCAGACTTCAAAAACAAAACAAAAAAAAACAGAGAGACATCAAGCAGCCTGCAAATATCACTACATCACTATTAAAAATGTACTTGTAATATGTATGATTGGTTAAAATTAAAAAGTCTAACATATGCAGTAGCAGGTTTGGTTAGGCAGCAACTAGGAATCCTGCGACGCTGCCCTGAAGCGTTTCATTAATCAGGGACCCTGGATCTGAGTGAGTGAGACAAGGAGAGAGAGATTTTTCACAGACTGAATTAACAAAATAACCATTTGTGGACAGATTCTTCTTGGATAAACTGCATCAATGTGTACACCATAACACAATTCTCAACGGATAACAGCCTAAATGCAGAGGATGCGATCAAAATATGGCAGACCATACACAAATTTTCGGAGTTGCCTATCTCTTGAAACCTTCTGGGAAAGTGTCGTCGGCCAGCACCGTTTAAAGAATTCTACTCTATGATATTCGATTTACATGCATCTCCTTTTACGTAGCGAACATGGGTCCATAAAAGTACAGTGAGTGAGATTCAGCAGCATCCTGTGGTGAAGTTGCATGTTGGAGGCGAATGTCCGTCCAATCAACGTTCCCTCTCAGGCGTGTCGGAGAAACTACGGTGGCCTTCAGTTATGAATCACCGTGATTATTTCATGTTGCATTTTTTTTGTCAGTACGAGTGGAAATCATTTCGCACACTGGACAAAAAAAAAGACAAATATCTACTGAAAATCTTTATAGAGGCGACTGAAAAAGCCATAAACATGCTCTGTAAAGAACCATTAGCAGTTAATGGGTAATTTTAATAATTAAATGCATTAAAAAAAAAGAAAAGGGAGATGATATATATATATACATATATATAATTCAGTGTATGGAACTGCCACAAAAAAAGACAAATATCTACTGAAAATCTTTATAGAGGCGACTGAAAAGGCCATAAACATGCTCTGTAAAGAACCATTAGCAGTTAATGGGTAATTTTAATAATTAAATGCATTAAAAAAAAAGAAAAGGGAGAGAATATATGCAAATATATAATTTAGTGTATGGAACGTATTACCTTCAATCTAATATTGAAGGATGTTGTAAAGTTGGGATAAATACCTAACACCCACAGCTAATAACTTATTTTCCCTGTTTGAGATTTTTCCATTAACATAAACAAGGATAATACTGTTGTTACAAATGCTTCATAAAAGCAGAGGTGACTATCCTGCATTCACTTACGACCTAAACCTGGGTTATGATTTACTGCACCCTCAACCCCGATAATGCAGCTTCTTTCTGCAGCTTCTCTCGGCTGAGGCATGAATGAGCGACCCAGTGCAGGCAGCTAAAATTCATGAAGCTGACAAAGTTGTTCTGGACCTAAAGACTCGTCATCTTGGGTTCAGATGTGGTCAAAGTATAATCCAGGGACCCTCATGTTAATAGGCACACACACACACACACACACACACACACACCCCACTCACCATGACCTTTAGGAGTGTGGTGCTGACATGTCACACTTGAACATTTGTGTTCGGCCTGCTTGTCTGTTCCCGACTTGTCCTGCACCATGCTCCGCACGTCTCTCTCTGCCATGCGTCTTCAGACGAGGGAAGCCCAAGGACGGAAAATTGAAAACTTTGGCAAAAGGTCCTGCACTGTTTAGACACCAACAGCGTACAGTACGCGGCCTTGTCCGAGAGTCAAGTCTCATTTCTAACTGGCCAGGTAATAGACAGACGATTTGAACAGGATAAGACTAGTGGAGATTCCCTGAAAGGTACTGAGAGAAGCCACATGTTTCAGACAGGGAATACAGATAACCTCCATGCAGGGGACAAAGGGAAGAGCTGGTGACATATGAAGCCCCCATGTCTCCTGCACGACATACAGTCCATGACGTGGATATGGTGAAATGGAACTTCACCTCTCACTCGTCACCTTTGGGCTGGACGAGCAAAGTCCAGCATACAGCAGTCACTCTCCATATCTGTTTTTTTTGTTTGTTTGTTTTCCCCACATGTAGAGATGTTGTACTGTGTATTAGGGCTGCAACTTAAGATTATCTCCATGATCGATTAATCTGACAATTCTTTTCTTGATTAATCTGGTACTTGTTTGGTCCATAAATTGTCAGAAAATGTTGAAAAATGTTGATTGGTGTTTCCTAAAACTCGACGTGATGACGTTCTCGAACGTCTTCTCTTGTCCACAAACCAAACCTTGTCAGTTTTAATGATTTCTTTGTCATATGGAGCAAAGAACCCAAAAAATATTCACATTTAAGAAGCTGAAAAATCAGAACGCTTATTTTAAAAAATAAAATAAAACAGCTAATCAATTATCAGTCAATTAATATAGTTGTTGATTAATTTAGTAATGGATTAATAAATATTGATTAATCGAATAATCCTTGCAGCCTTAGTGTGAATCATGAGTATTTATTTACTGCACTATTTAAAAGTGACTACATAATTTTGGAACATCTTAGGTTTTCATTTATTGAATCCTGCCTTATGCTTTAAGCATAGTATTGTATTACTATTTGCAATTATTTATTATCATTATTGAACTACAATTATACTGTGTATAAACTATATTACTATATTAGTATGTACATACTTAATGCCATTCTCTTTTTTGTAATTAATAGTATCATTGCATTACTTTTACGTTTTACAATTTTTTTTATTTTATACAAAAATGCCAAGGGCCTTTATCTTATCTTTTTTATCTTTTTTAGCTCCGTTTTGGTTTATCAACTGATGTTTAATATACTGTATCAAATTATCTGGTTAATCTTTTACGCCACTGTTGTGTTTCTGGCAATTTATGACCAGGACGTACAGTTGTAAAGACTGAAGTCGGCAGGTTTTCTGAGGATAACAATCAAAATATGTCCACAAACCTGATCCAACTTTGCTCTGTTCTTGAAGAACTCCATTATTCACAACAGCCACTGATTCAAGTTAAACAAGATCTTTAATCTTTCTCTCAGCCACCTGACATCAAGTCACAGTACGTGTCATAAGTCCTGTCCGGCTCTGCTCAGTGTTGCCCTTCATTAATCAAACACAAAGCAAATGTGAGCCAGCTGCCCTGTGTTTTACTGACCCAGTGCATTTAAGGGACTGTCTTACAGTCTCACTCCTCCTGAGCTGCAGAGACTCTCACCTGCTCTCCTCCGGCACAGGATCCATTTCTGAAACTTCCCACCTCATGTTCCTCCTTCAGTCGCAACACTCAGCTCTATATTTAGGCCAGGTGAACCTGACACTTCAACACATGTGACTAGGACTTCAACGCAAGGCCTTATCCAAGGTTTAACCTAATGAAACCCCTTACAAAAAAACAACAACAGCATCTGTGTCTATTGTGCTCTACATCCTGCAGAAACACACACTGACTCGTGCCAGTCGACTCTCTCGTTAGCTGCAACCGCACTGTCCTTTAGTTACGCCCAGAGGTCAAAATGTCAAATATTATGTGCAGACTATGACAGCACAAACAACACTAGTGGTTGTTGTTGTTGTTGTCGTCCACTATAACAAATAGATTATTAGAGAAAAATGTTGTGCTGTCAAAGGTAACAATGTATTCAACAGACACCAGGGGGCGACACTCCCGACTGAAAAGAACTCAGTTTGAATCCACGTCTATGGGAAAATTTGTCAACTTGTCCCCGTTTAGAGATCAATTGACAACAAAATGTTCAATATCTTGGTTCATAAAAAAACAAACAAATTTGTGTCATTTTTGTACATATCAGAGACCAGCTATTACTTGTCAGGGTGAAGGCGCCATATTAGATGTTTTTATTCTGAATTTAAATCAGTATTATTTACATGATTACTAACTCCAGCAATAAAGGTATTCTACAATTGAATACTTTTAACATTTAAAAAGATTAGGCAAACTATGACGATTTGATACAATATGGATACAAATCTAAATGAATAACAATACAGATCTTTTTTTTTTTTTGTTGGGTCAAGTATGTTCACTTACAACTGGGAAATATAAGTAGTAGGTCATCTGTGTAGTGTATGTTTAACTTTAAAAATGTATTGAAATTAAAAAGGAAAAACTGCAGCTCCTGCTATTTGGATATTGCACTTAACATGCTTAATAGCATCTCAATAGTATTTCATTAACCTGTTCAGTCCTACAGGATACACAGATTATGAACCATTAAACAGACAGTTACACAACACTGGCTGAACTGTCTGATAACATGAAACCGTCAAGTGTGCGTGTGCGTGTGTGTGTCTGCGTGTGTGTGTGCGCGGTGAAACCTACTGCATATGACCGCAGAGATGTCTAAGCGTGAGATACGTTGAAGGACACTCGTGTTGCACCAAGACATAATGTATTGATATGTTGCAGAATGTGTTTAAAGAGACAACAGTTGTGTGTATGCACTGGTTTACATTTGAAATGTGTTGCATCATCCTGTGTTTCTTTACAGCTATGGGACAGTCTGGCATTTTTATCAGATTTGATCTCAGAAATGTGGAAAATATCAAATAAAATGACCACAATTCCCATAATTCACTACCTATATCAATGTTAGACGGTTATAATCATATTTTTTCCACTAGATTTAACCTGATAACTGCAATGTTGGGGGTGACTGTGCGAGCAGACTGTGTGATGACCTCAGGAAGGAGCATGTGTGGCAGACGGGGCCAGTCGACCATGATACTCGCTGTGTAGCCGATCATAGACCTTGTGCTTCTTGACAAACGGGCAGATAATGTGATTTATGGCATCCAGTTGTCCTGTCCTCTTATTGGACAAAGGCTTTGTTTGTAGGTCCATTGTTTGCCTCTCTACCAACGCAATCTCTATTTCTATCAAGTGAAGATTAGACGCTGAATAATGCTTTACAGGAAATTGGGCCCTGATCTCTATTAGAGATGAGACGGTACAGTATATTAGGCCAACGATTATTTGATTAATCAGTTACGAAATTTTTAGTCAAATATTTTGATAATCAATGTCTTTTCGATATTTCTGATTTTTCAGCTTCTGATATGTGATTTTTTTTTATTTTTTTTTTTACTGGTTGCTCTATGTAACAAAAGAAATAATTCAAACTGAATAATTTTGGTTTGTGGACAAAACAACACATAATTTATAGTCATGTTAGTAACATGTCTTGTAACATTTAAACATTATATATTATAACATTACTGTGACATTAGTTCCCACTGTATGTTCTTCACATTATTGCTTTTCACATTTTCTAATTTCTTTGTTTTCAAAAGCATATAAATTGCTTATACTGGTTTTTATGGGTGTTTATTTGTGCGCTTCTATTTGTTTTACTATGTAGTACTTAGTCTTTTTTTGTTCCTACCATGTAGCACGTTAAGATTTGGGGTTTTTTTTAATGTAAAGTGCATGATCATGATTAGCGTTATTACTATTACGGTCAGTGTCATTAAAGGGTTTCATTTTTTTAAAAACTGACACAATAATATGGTGAATCGCAATTATTTTCGGTCAGGATAATCGTGACCGGACGTCTTGATGTCGTCAAAGTCACTAGGATAACAAAATAACTACGGTCAATAAAGTGCCATTAGATATGCAGGTAAGAACCGGGAATTTTTAGTCAACTTTTGACATGAACAGGCCTGAACTAGAACTAAACACCTCACCTTTGCCGCCCACAGCTACAGATAAATGCTGCTGGAGCTGTGGCTCACGTCTCACTGACACAGTCAAACGACTCAGGACAACAGCGTCACCTTCTCACAGATAAACCGACACAAAACATAACTTATAATTCAAATATAAGTCACTTTTATTCCTCACCTTTCTTGGCGTTAGCGGTGATCTCGGCGGCGGGACACTGTGAAGGAGAAAGCAGGGACAGACTGCGCGTGCGCGGACTGAGCTGTAGCTGAAGGCGGGCGGTTGTGCAACTCACTGAAATAGTTCGCCAACAATAGTACATGTATATTTGCTTCAAATATATATATATATTACATTTATATTTATTTATTTATTTAATTATTTAATATTATGTAATCATGGACTACAGTTACACAAGAAATTAGTTTACCAATAAAGTAATTTGGTGTAGTGAGTCTCCTCCACCGCTAGGTGGCAATGACCGTTTGGCTGATGAAAGTTTTGTTTGGTTTTTATTTCCTCCGCTGTGTCTGTCAGGGAAGTTGTAAACACTGCACCTTCCTGCGACCACATCACGGCTGCGTGAAGATAAAATCGCAATAGTAGAAAACAGTTATGTTACTGTATATATGATTAGAGACGTGTGCGGAGGTTATGGGCTGCATTGGTGAAGTACCGACTGTTTTGTTTTTTTGGACAGCCTGACAGACCAAATTCAGGGTGTTACTGACCTACACACAGAAATGCAGATGCTAGAACTACTGCACAGTATTGACGCTGGAGAAACAAGGACAGGGAACGTTCACATCACGTAACACAAACTGCACGTTAGCACTCTGTACACATTGGTTTTTGTTGTTTGGGTTATTTCATGCTGCTTCATAATTGGTTTATAATTGAGTATGTTCTTATATTTTATTGTAATATTTTAGCGGTTGAATGTTAAGCTTGATTAATGTCTGACTTCTCAGAGAAGTCCAGTGAGTCGGCTCAAATGTGAGTATAAAGAGGTGAATTCAATTTGTTAGCCAAATGAATATATAAATAAAATATGTTTTCTCGTCTTTATGACAGGTGGTAATAAATGTGTTAAGAACTGTAAATGTCTTCATTTTATTTGGTTTTAATGTCTCGTTGATGACTGCTTCGGAAACACATTCTGAACTGTAAACCGTGTAAACGAGCATGTAATGCCTTACTTCGCCTTGTCTCTCTATCATGTCCATTTCTATGTGCGGCTCCAGCGTTGCCATGGTGAAGATGACTGAAACCGGAGTTGATACCTTGGCGTCACTATATCGCGTGTACAAAATCCCCAACGGATAAACAGGGATAAACAGATTTTGAAGGTAAATTAATCTAAGTTTGCCGTTCTATTCGACCGAGATATATATATATATATATTTTTTTTTTTCTTTACATATTTAACATTATTGTGTTTCCATTTTGGAACGTGAATTCGTCGACAGAGCGTACAGTCGGAATGGTTCGATTAGGTATTGCTGTGTCAATTAATTGTGTACCACCTCAACACTTCATACTCACTCACCAATTAAGAAGTACTTCCGTACTTTCTCAAAATGATTGAAAATATTTTGTTAATACTTTTGAAAATATCTGACTTTTTCATGGTAGATCGAGAGCAGACAAGATAGAAATGCCTCAGATCAAAGGCGTTCCCAACTGCATTAATGTCAGGGGAAACGCACATTTTCTACTGCATTAATGTCTGTACTGATTATATATATATATATATATATATTATGGTCTGGTTTGCTCAGTCATTATTTACATGCTACATATCCACCCCCCCCCAAAAAAAAAAAACAATTCATGCAACCTGATATTAACTTATCATGAGTTGTATATTTTTGTCAATTTAGTAGATTGATTTTCCATCAAAAATAAGTTTAAATTGTGAACTATTTATCAGTCCGTGCCAAAACTAACTTTTATTTTGAAATTATGTAAACTGTTGTCATAAATATGATTTCAAAGTCCCTACCTGGCTGCCACAGGAAGAAAAAAATTCGGATCAGCTTAAGACACACTGTGGCTCCTGAATCAAGCTTACGTCACTATATCATGAATATGGCTGTTATACCTGAATTAATACAGCTAAAGGGCTAAGGCAATTAGCGGTCAAGTATTTTCTTGCTTTTCTTCATGTTACACTTACTGATACTGTAAAACTCTTCTTGAATTTCTCAACTGAAACTGTTTCATTTTAAATGCTTCAGATGTGTGAGGGACCTTCATCAATATCTGGACCAATTCCACCGGATCCCTCTCTGCTTCATCAAAATTACACACGCCCTGCCACAGGTACATCTATATTACACTAAAATCACCTTTTAGACTTGAGTAGTTGGTCATGTGATGAATTTCATTTACATCCACATAAGTTGACCTCCTGTTACAAGATAAACTTTTGTTTCTGCTTCCAGCTCGTGGTCGTTTAGAAGGAAACCATGGTGGGATTTTGTCCCTGCTCTCGGGGCCTCTTGCTCCAGACCCAGTGTTGTACCCCGGCTGCTACAGTGCACGCACCCCAGCACATCCTCCCCGCATCAGGCCTAACGCTGCTCACATTCTGGAACGAGGACAAAAAGGGGTAATGGGGCAACTACTCAAACTAGATGGTGTTTCAGTTTCCCCTGTTCCAAAACAGAGTGAGTGCAAATGATTTTTCAAATCCTCTGCTTTTCATAAACCTTATTACATTTTCAGTTTTTGTTTGATCCATTTAGAGAAGCTGACCTAACACACTATGCATCAAAAATCAAGTTTATACATTTGTTATTTGATCCTTTAGAACAGAGAGTGCATGACTTTTGCAAAGACAATGTGCGTCGTCTTCGAGAAATCCAGAGACACTGCAAAGAGCAGGAGGCTGTGAGAGCACAGTCCCATCCCGTTCCAGTCAAAGCTCTTTGGACATCCTCCAAATACGAGAATGTCCCATCAAAGGTTTTGGTCGAGCTACAGGTCAGAGCTATTTCTTGAGATGCCAGTGAGTCAGGACTGATTTCTCAGCAACATTTGTAATCCTGTCTCTTCCACACAGGTTTCTAGTCCAACCATTAAACCACAGTGTCAAAACTTTCTGAAGGCCCACTCTTCTGGTGGACTCACTGCTCTACCAAGACCTCGCTCAAAAACGTCTTCTGTAGCTCTGCGGCGCTCTGAGTCCTGTATCGCTACACATGGCCGGGATTTGCAAGTGAGGATTTTGAATAAATGTTTGATTATTCGTACACGCTCTCTTTGTGTTGATCAGTATATTGGTGTGATTGTTTTAAAATGGCTATTAAATCACACGACTGTGCTTTGTGCTTGCTTTAATGCCACTTTGCAATATTTCTGGTTAGTTTTGAATTTAATACATTATTCTATGTGGATACAGTTACAGGTGGAAGGTCAGACCATTGACTTCATTAAGCATAATGCCCGGGCTGCAGGAAAAACTGTGCTGCGTCGGTCCCAGTCACTGACAAACCTCAGAGAAAAACCTGTACCCAGTGCAGTCAAGGGTCAGGTGCCTCAGTAGTGAGTACTTTTAAAGCCATGTCCTACTTCCCAATCCTCACTATCCCAATAACACAAAATAAGTAAAACTTTATTTTACTTTAACAAAAGGTTTTTGTTTGTTTTTTTTTAACATTGTTTTGCATTTTTTCACTGTTTTGTCTTATAGTCTTGAGGAAAGGAAGAAACAATGGCGAAAAGAGGAGGAGGAAAGGAGGAGGAACATGCCTGATCCTAAAACCCCAGCTGGTCACACGCTGATGCCAGAGAGTGAGAGGCAGGAGGCACTGAAATCCCTCAAAGAGAGTATGTCTGTGTTGCTCTTCATCTCTGTCCGTACATGTAGAATGACAACATTCACTTGAAATAACGAATGTGCAGTGGATATTTGCCACTCTAACTGCATATGTCTCTTATTTTTTGTCCCTCAGCCCATCACTCCCTGGTGAATGAGCTGCTGTCTCTTCCGCTCAAAGCTGACAATCTAAGTGTTCGCTCACGAAGAGCTCACCTTGACTGTAGGCTTTCTGAAATTGAGGAGGCCATCAAAATATTCTCAAGGGACAAAGTTTATGTAAAAATAGATTCATAACGTACACAGGACAAGAGGAAGAGGAGAGATGGTCCCATACAGTAAATTGACTGTGACTGACTTATCCAGTGGAGGTTTGTGCCTCCTGAGTACTTTCTCTCGTTCAAAGATGCATTATGTAATATAATAAGTTATGTAATACAGTAAGTTTCATTTTGTACATTTAAAACTTTATGAAAAGCTTTGCAATTATAAACACTGCATTTACTGAATATTGTTCAGGTTACATGTTATTGAATAACGTGTAGTTTCATCTACAAAGGTAGATGCTTGGTTGTTTTATGTCCTTCAATATTAGTCACAGAAATGTCATTTTTAATAGAAACTCGCCATGCTTTTACCGCTTTTACAGTTTTTGTCATTTTTTTTTAATTTTTCAGATCAGATTTTAAATTTGCAATAGTATTTGTTCAACCTCCATATCATTTAGTCACTTGTGTACATTGTGTTGTGAAGGCTTTTGCGCATTCATGCAAACATTTGTGTCTGCTGTTTCCTACATTATCAAATCTCTCAGGCATTATTAACTATACTATACTATACTAGAGCGCTGCATGTGCCGTTCTTTCTGTATTTACTTTTTTATTTTACTTTGTGCTGTGCTGTAAAAAAAGAGTTACACTTTATGTCCTGTATTGCAGTCTATATTGTTGATAGATCTACAATTACATATAAGTAAATGTGAATCCTGTCTGAGCTTTTGTTATCATTGACTCACCCTTGAGTTACTTTGTGTTGTTGAAAGTGATAAATGCCATATGACAGAAGTACTTTCAATCATTGTTATCAAACTCCATTATCCATTATCCAGTATCCATTATGTGGAGCTCTTTATAACTGCAATTTTAAGGGTGCTTGTAAAAGACAAAGTTGTGCGTCTCTTTATGTCATGTTAAATAATTTAATTACAGGATTAATTATAATTAAGAAAAGAAGGCACAGGAAACATCAATGTAGGTGAACCTTACATCGTATAAAGAGCGGTTAGTGAGGTGTGATGCACTTTTGTTATTGAACATTTTACTACGTTGGTAATTGCAGCAACTATGAAACAGGCAAACAGAATGCAATCAAAGGTCTAAATAATTACGCCATACAAAAATAAAAGGATAAAAGGATGAAGTTAAAATACACATCAATAAGGAAGGATTACGAAAAAAAATAAACAGGTTCGCTCACACTCTGGGATTAAGAAACATAATTTACAATTTTAAAGCATTTTCTTGTAGACAGGGCTCGAAGGCTCGGATCAACTCTCCGTGACTCACGTGACTCACTGTGACGTGTTACGTTCGCTCCGGCTCTTCCACGTCTTTCAGTCATTGTTCAGTGGGGCAATGTGCTAAAGGCTAACTGATTTCTGAGAGGTCTAAACTTCATCCCTCACACACGAGGCTGTTTGAATTCATAAACTTCTCTGTTGAGCTTATCACATTCACAATGAGCAAGAGGAAGGCGCCGCAGGAATCCCTGAATGAAGGAATAACCGACTTTCTTGTCGGTACGTATAAAACAGTCCCACGGTTACTCTCAGCTAACAGTAGCTAGCTTCAAAGCTGTGCGCTGTTTGAGAATTAAAAGAACATTTTGCACCCGTGCATTTGTCAAACATTGATTGGTGACACTTGTTTCCTTGGGAGTTATATCCGAGGTGTTTATTTGTAGCCGCTGCTCTTTGATTTAAACTCCTCCTATTTATATGCCTTTCTGTAAACAATGACACCTAATCACAGGGGAGTCAGTGTAATGTCTTCTGTTTCCAGAACTGGCCAATTATGAGAAGAATGTCAATAGAGCCATACACAAGTACAATGCATACAGGTAAGCTCTAAAGTCTCTGCAGTGTGCAATGAATGTGCTTTGTTTTGGTTTAATTATTAATGGATGAAACCTAATTTTACTACCATGTACAGTATCTTACCATGTAGTCCTAAAGAAAGTAAAGACAGTTACCAGGATCATGCATTGCTAATAAACCATCATATTAATAATATTTAATATTAGAGAACAGTAAATTATAACTCACTCACACGGCGCTGGTGACTAACTCCAGCTGACATAGGGTGAGAGGCAGGGTCACACCCTGGACAGGTCGCCAGTCCATCACAGGGCCACATAGAGACAAACAACCATTCACTCTCACATTCACACATATGGGCAAATTAGAGTGTCCAATTAACCTAATCCCCAAATCTGCATGTTTTTGGACTGTGGGAGGAAGCCGGAGTACCCGGTGAGAACCCACGCACACACGGGGAGAACATGCAAACTCCTTGCAGAAGGCTAAATTACAACTGTTAAGCAAAATAATGTATTTAATGTCGGCAAAGGACAGTTTCCTGAACAGAGTGTTCTAAATATGTACAGAACAAATCGATACATTGGGCTGAACAATAGGGGTGGGAATCACAGGGTATCACAAGATCAATATTCAATATAATCAATATAATCATTATTTTGTAAGACAATCATATAGCGATACATCACGATGTCTGTCTAACTGAAGAAAACAAAGTATGGAACGTGGATACTCCATATTTGCGCTGGCATATTGATTATTGTATTGTGCAAGGACAACGATATATCACCTAAGCAATATTTGGACCCACTCCTACAAAACAATAAATTGTTTTCAAATCAGAATTGCAGTTTAAAACAATGCAATTAGCATTAGCAAAGTTTGGCAATAATTCTTTAACAATATATATTACAATATAGTTAAGGTTCAGTATATAATGATTTTATGTTCATACCAATTTCAAACACACTTTAAGACATAAATAGCCTCAGATTTGCGGAATGTTTCTATGTTTAATCCGCGTTAGTTTTCTCTTCATAGAGACGTTAAAGACTGTATGAATTAGCCATTCATTTATCACCGAATTAAAGCAACTACTAGTTCCTATTGTTTCATTTACTTCCTTTTCTTTGTTTAAAATTATTTAAAAAGAGAAGCAATTTCAAGGCTGAGTTGATACGAAAAACTAAGTAATGCAGTAAGCTAAAACCAATGCTGCGTGTTACAGCAAGCTTACAACAAATATGCTTCACAAGTAAATAATTAATTGCATGTGCATGATGCCTAAATTCTGATAAAACCTTTCATCCTTGTATCAGAAATTGAATCAAAGATTATTATTACTGTGTTTTTTGATTACATAATCCCTGGTCTTGTGCTTTGTAAACAGGAAAGCAGCGTCAACCATTGCAAAGTATCCTCACAAGATCAAAAGTGGTGAAGAAGCCAAGAAGCTGGTATGTGAACTGAATACACGTTTTTACACACCAGTAGTGAACACAAACAAGCTGAGTGCAGGAGAAGTGGGCATCACTAATGTTTTTGTGCAACTACTATTAAATAAGGGTGTTGTAATTAGTGATCATTATCACTGCCATGTATAAATAGACATAACAATAATTGTGGGATTTTCCATCCCCTTGTTCTTCAAATTAAAGTCCAGTGATAGAATTTCTTTCTTTTATGTGGGATTACATGTCACAGTGTCTTACGTTTGCATGCTTTATGTTGTAATGGAATAAATGACTTGATCTTTACTCCATTCCGTGTACAGATGTTTGGAAACTGGAAACAATCACTGTTTGTTTTTCCAACCAATAATGTTTTCATGTTGCTGTGGTTGTGTGTTATGTGTTGCCTTTTAGCACAGCCTGAAAATATTTGTCATCAGCTCCTCTGGACATCTTACATAACCGCTACAGGTCACACTATTCAGCACCCTCATGTTTGTTTTCACATTTCAACAGGATGGTGTTGGAGCTAAAATAGCTGAAAAGATTGATGAGTTCCTACAGACTGGCAAACTACGGAAACTGGAAAAGGTGAGCCTTTTGGCATTGGAATACACAATTGATGACACACTTCATACCTGTTTTATGATGGTTTAATTTTATAACACTACACTGAAACCCTACATTTATTAATTGTATTTCTAGATTCGAAATGATGACACTAGCAGTTCAATCAATCTCCTCACCAGAGTTACTGGAATTGGGTATGTCTTAATTGCTTCTAATCTATAGCCTCAAATTCAAAACTAATTATTTTTTTTGTAGTGTTCAAAGTAGAGTGCACTATGATGGGAGACAAACAGCATCATCATTTATATTTACTTTTCATGTACATTCATTTCAGCCCTGCTGCTGCCAGGAAATTCTTTGAAGATGGTGTAAAGACATTAGACGGTTTGTTTTGTAGTTGACCAACTACACCTGTTAAAAAATATAGTCTGGTTATATGACTGTTTGACACACACAGTTGTATGCTCAAGTTTTTTTTGTGTGTGTGTGTCTGTAGACCTTAAAAAGATCGAGCACAAACTAAATCACCATCAACAAATTGGGCTCAGGTAAGTTAAACTGCTCTTTGATAGTTTTTATCAAATTAATTGTGGAACATTGGTATTTATCATGGAATTCATCTGTATAATATCAGTACCTCATGGGTTATGTTGTAAATACAGGTACTTTGAGGAGTTTGAGAAAAGGATCCCTCGTGCTGAAATGGAAAAGATGGAGGTGATGATGCATTTTTACATTTATCTCTTATCTTCAGATTAGTTTTATGCTAATGTTTTTTTTCCTCTCTCTTTACTAATGTTTTTATTTTAGACACTGATTATTGGAGAGTTGAACAAAATTGACAGTGAATATATTGGAACAATCTGTGGAAGTTACAGGAGAGGTAAAATGTTCCCCAGTTGTCAGTTCATAATGGTCCAAACTCTCCTTATCATGATATTGAGTCTTGGGTTCATAATTTCCAGGTGCTGCTTCGAGTGGTGATATTGATATTTTGCTCACTCATCCAGATTACACCTCTCAGACCAAGAAGCAGGTAAGATTCTTCTCTACTGTTTCCTACTGTGGTAATTGTAATTATTAAGCTTTGATTCATGTCCTATCCCTTCCTTATTCATGTTCCCTTTTGCTTTTCCAGCCCAAGCTCCTCCATGCTGTGGTCGATCATTTGGAGTCTATTGGGTTTGTGACAGACACACTGTCCAAAGGAGACACTAAGTTCATGGTGAGGCTGTTGCTTATTTTGTGTCATGTGCTCATCTGTATGTTTTGATGTTGTGACTGGTAACACAGTTAGTACAGTAACTATACCCATCCCGGAGCGCATGACTGAGGTCACACTGTTCTTGATCTTTTTTTTTAGGGAGTCTGTCAACTACAGCAGAGTGATGGAGATGAGGAAGAATACCTCCACAGGCGTATTGATATCAGGTGCCATGTTTTATCTTGCTCTCATTATTACCAGGATAGGCTGTAGGATAGGATGAAGACAAAACACAGTGGTAGAGTTATATCATTTTTTGTATGGATTTAATTGTTATTTTTTTAATGAAAGCATTTCCTTTACCTTTGATACCAAACTAGCCCAGGTTGATCTTATCAATTTGAAGAAACACCCCTCCCCCCAAAATTAAGAGGCTACTCTGTTTCATAAAGGTGGTGTTCTAGTTGGCTGTTTGTTCCTGCTTTGTAACAGTCCTGTCTTTAATTCCCCAAAGATTAATTCCCAAGGATCAGTACTACTGTGGAGTCCTGTATTTCACTGGAAGTGATATCTTCAACAAAAACATGAGAGCTCATGCTCTGGAGAAGGGCTTCACTCTTAATGAGTACACCATAAGACCAGTTGGGGTCACTGGTGAGTCTCAGTCAAATATGACATGAATCTTATGAACACCGTTCCATCACCGAGTCTCTTCTTTTGACAGTCAGTGTCACTTCATTTCATGTTTTTAATATTGTCTTTTTTTTCATCTGTTATAGGTGTGGCAGGGGAGCCTCTGTTGGTGGACAGTGAAAAAGACATCTTTGACTACATCCAGTATAAGTACAGAGAGCCAAAGGACCGCAGCGAGTGAAGTGGCTGTTGAATCTGTATTCAGAGCTACAACTTGACTGCAAATAAAATCAGAAGCCTGTTTGACATTTACTATTCAAATATGTAACTGAAAAAAAACCCCAAATGTGAATGTCATTTTTATTATTCATTTTGGTCTTTTTTGTATCTCAAGTTTGAATCACCTCTATTGATAGCATTTTAAACATTCAACAAATATAATTTGGTTTCTCTTAAGTTTTATTCTCGTTGAGCATGTATGAAGGCTTATGCGCTCAAAATATTTAAGCAGGTTTTTAAATTATGCTCCAAAGTAATTTATTATTTTTACCAGAACACTCGCATGTAGGTTTTTCATATTCCAGAAAAGGCTTACCATATAACCTGAGAGGATTGTTTTTAAGGACGTCTTGCTTCTGTTGCAACTGTTTCTCACCATCATTAGGACAATTTCTGCCACTATATCTGTGACAGTTGTAGCCTTCAATACTTTGGCTGGGTGGTGTGCAGGTGTTTTAATGAGTGATGGTTATTACACATGAAAGCAGAAATAGTTTAGTAAAGACTCAACTCAAAAAAGTTTGTATGTAAACTTGTAGTATTTCTTATATATTTTAGAATTATTAGCAGTGGAAAAGTGCCTCAGTTTCTAATTTAAGACACCAAATTTGGACAATGAGACAATAATTTTCCCCCCAGCTTTTGACTGATGTGTGGAAAATATCTGTTACACTAAGAAACTTGAATCTGTTGAATGAGGTTGTGTGAAATTTACGTGTCAAATAATGTACATTTAATTTGCAGTGGGACATTTAAATGAAATAATTGTAATTTAATTAGCTGTAATGCAGCTACACTAACATGCACAGATTGTAACACAAAACCTGAAATAAGGAATAAGACCATAAGTCTGTTTTGTATGTTGGTGATATTTAAGGAAAAGGGGATGTTAAAGAGGCAGGGTGTGAATGTTCAGTTCTTATCTTTGTGTGAGAAAAATAAATGATTGGGGAAAGAAATGTCAAATGTTTTATTTAATTAGCTTTTTGTTTTAAAATCCTCTGAATAAGATTTTGTGTCATGTCCATACCATTTGATATAGTAATTTGGCCTGTAAATGAAAGCTTACTGTATAGTTCACAATAAATCCAAAACACAGATTCTCTGATACATGAAGGTTTTCCATCCAATTTTCAATTTGAGAGTAAAGTATACAGTATCCTCAATATTAATGTTTATATATTATTAGTTTCTCATCTACATATGAGGCGTTGAATTATTACTAATGTATGTACGGAAGAGGATTAGGGCAACGTGAAAAAACTTTTAATGTCATAATTCTGAAATTTCTGGGAAAAAAAAAAAATATATATATATATTTATAATTTTTTCCATTTTTTTTTCAACAAAAAAACCCCAACAAAATAGAAATAGTACTCGTAGTATAGTGCGTGCTGTATAAAGTTTAGCTGTTTACTATGGTTGCCTGGGCAACGAGCCTGTCGCAAAGCATGATGGTTGGAAATAAAATGCTGAGAGAAACACCAGAGAGATAGACCTCATCCAGCCAATCACGTCAGCCGGTGGGTTAATATGAGCCAATAGGAACGGGCCGAGGCCAGCAGCCTCTAACCGATACACCCACATTACTTTTGTGTCAACCAGTTCGCGGGAGTTGTCACTTGAGGAGCATTATTCTCTTTCAAACTAGAGAAACCGCAAACGCGACACTAGTAGGTCATTTTAAGGTTTTTGCATGCGTAATATTAAACAGTGCTTAATCTATTCTCCCTTCAGTGTTGTCGAAACGGCAGCGTCTGTGCTCAGACTGCGCTTTTTCCGTTTGCTGGATGAATGAGTGACTAGCGCTTCATCATCGCAGTCAGTCTGCATGTGGCGTTGTATTGTAGCAACCCCTCAAATGTTAAAGTCCTTTTTTATTGCAAATACTATAATATTGTGGGTGTGGTGTTTAGTTTGATGTGCACGCTAAGGTGTTTATATTTACAGCCAATTGCAGCAACGCGTTCTCTGTACTTGTCATTTGAAAGATTTCTTATTCAAAGTTTTGTTAATTTTAGCCGACCGTCTCAAATATCTTGCATATCCATAGACTCTACGCAGGGCGCGCGTCCGCTGAGCTCGACGCTAATGGAGATTGTTATGCAACCCCTGGAGAAATGGCAAATTCCAGTGATATTTGGCAGGTGTTATATAATAACTTCGTCGCTGAAGAGACGTTTTGTATTTTATTGGCCGACAAGACGGACACTAATTCAATCAATTGATGATGATGATGATAGTGATAACGGTAAGGGTTGTTGGGATGCTGGAGTCAGTTACACTCTGTGTGTGTGCGTGTCTTCATTACGCCGCGTGGACAAATGTTTCAACGATGAAAACCATTGTTGTGAGGACGCGTTGACGCTGTGGGTCCTTAGGCCCTCACTTAAAACTGTCCGCAGATGGTTACGAAGTGGGTTTAGTTCAGGATAGGATTAAGTGGCGTGGGAATCTCTTATGTCAATTCACGTCTTCACAGTTACAGGGGGACAAATGTACGTGTGTACACACTCGGTTTTGTTGCCTCTTTAAACCCTTTTCTGGTACAAACACGTGACGCTAGTCCTCACGGGGACCAGGGCTCGGTCTCGGGGGAAGCGGATCTTAATTTTTAAGGCCGAAGTTACGACACCGATGTGAATTGTTTTTGGGTTGAACATTAACTGGTTAAGGACTGGATGTCAACGCAGAGTCCCTACAAACATAGCTGCGCAAAATCAGTGTGTTTGTGTGCGTGAGCGAGCGAGAGAGATGCTGCTGTGAAGATGATGACGAGTCCTCCGCTGTGTTTTGGTTTCCCAGGGCAACCATGTCTGACAGAAAGGCAGTGATAAAGAACGCCGACATGTCGGAGGACATGCAGCAGGACGCGGTGGAGTGCGCCACTCAGGCCCTGGAGAAGTACAACATCGAGAAAGATATCGCTGCATACATTAAAAAGGTAAAACCCGCTGCTGGCTCATCAGTATATTCAGGTTCAACTATCACACGTCCACTGCTCGTGAGTAAAATCTGCTATTTAACGTTTACCGAACCCGTACATCGTTTGCGTTACACACACACGGATTAGCATTTAGAATTGTTTCTACTGTGGAACTAGTCACATACCAACTATGGTGTTTCTGTTCACTAGAGGGCGTGACATGCCTTCAGCCAAGATTGTCATAGAAACAGCTTTATAGTATTTGCCCCTGAAGATGACAAACAAGTATATTGGCTGTGGCATTTAAGATTTCCCCTTACAACCACATAAATGGTAAAAAGCCCAGCCTTACACTCAATGCTCAAGCTTCAGCTTTGGATGTACACTTATCAGAATTAAATGTTGTAGAGACCGGTAATGTAGATTTAACTTGGTGATGTCATTACTGTGAACGACAGAAAAATATTATGGATGTGGTTCATTCAATTTTAAGTTACAGCTGTTATTTTCTGAGGAAGTTTTAATGTTGCCCAATGCCAATCAAATCAAGTGTCCAAAACATGACATCCAAAACATCAGTTCTATTTTTTGGTCTTTGGCTTGGTCCAGCCATGAAACAATGGAAACATGGAAATAAAGAACGAGTCCCAAGTAACATAAATGTTTCCGAATAAAGTCTTCCAAAACAATCTAGATGCAGTTTTAATTCTGGGTATTAATATTAGTCACTTGTTTTTATTTTCCACCATCGACAGTATAAATGCTGCACTCTACTGCGATTTCCTGCAATAAGATATTTTCTGTTTACATCCAAATGATGTATATATGATTTTCCTTTGTCCCACACAGGAGTTTGACAAGAAATACAATCCGACCTGGCATTGCATTGTTGGGAGGAACTTTGGCAGCTACGTGACTCATGAGACCAAGCATTTCATTTACTTCTACTTAGGTCAGGTGGCCATTCTGCTGTTCAAATCAGGCTGAGGGGATTCATTTTTCTTTTTACACCACCTGACCATACATACAGTACTGACTGACTCGATAAAGGCACCTATCATTCCTTGGCAAGGGGCTGCTGCCTTTTTTTGTGCTGCTTTCTACTTTGTTCTGTTTAAGGTTAAAAGAAAACCCATGGCCATGTTAAAGAGATGAAACACTTCTATTTATTTTTGTCTTGTCACATGAAGTCATTTTTTTAATTAAAGCATAGCTGTTAAGCTGTCTGTGTCCAATGTCTTCTGGTGTCATTTCACTTATTCCATCTTGCACTAAAAGAACCAGTACATTTATAATTTAACATCATCAGGTACTTGGCATGTTTTGATATGTAAAGATGACACATTTTTCAATTGTACTGTTATGTTGAGAGAATTCACAGAGTAATTCTCTATGTCACAAGTGTTACCTTGTTCTAGGAAGTACATGGTTCTAGTTAATTTCTTTTAAAAAGTTTGTCTGCATTGTAGATAAAATGAAATGAAAACTGTACAAGTTGCCAGTAAAAGAAGATGGATGAATTCTTTTCAAGAGTTCCTTTCTCCTGCACATGGATGTCCAAATTTTCCTTTGGTGACTGAAGTTAACAATTGGGGTCAGAAGAGGAATATTGTGGCCGAGAGAGATGTCGGGTGGATTGTTTCAGCAGGATGGAGGTAAATCTTTATTTACAAGAAATTACACAACAAAAAATTAAAATAAGGGAAACTACCAGATAAACTAGCAAGAAGCTGGGTGCCACGCATAGAGGCGTGCTAAATGCTTTTCCAGTCCTGGCTTATCCAGCACTGACAGGCCAGTATATCTCTGACACCAATGCCTCCAACCACAACATTGGTGCATTGCTATTGAAGATCCACTGAGGCCATATCACTCCAGCACAGCAGAGATACTGACAAGATGGGAGTTGCTTGCAATCGTCAAGATACAGAAGTTTTGCCATCTTTTCCTTGGCAGAATGTTCCTCCTACACAGCTGTCTTACTTGGCTCCTCGAAGTCAAACAACCAAAAGGCCAGCAAGCTCGTTGTCTTCAGTTCAGCCAATATCAGATTCAAATCAAATTCTCTGCTGGCAAGTGACATCAAAATGCTGATGCACTGTTAAGGTGCAACAGAGGAGGCTCAGTCGACTGCTATCAAGCAGACAGGGGAGTAACAAGAGTCCCCATATCAAGGGTGTTCCCATAATCAGTGGGCAAGGATGAGGCCTTACACAAATGATGTGACTCCTGCTTGGGTCACGCATCTGAGATAATAAGTCCTCCCACAGAGGCAACAGGAAGAAATGCCACATTAACCACCCCATTGGGTCAGATAAGGCATCATGAAAGAAAAGGCAACCCACAGGTTGCAGCAAGCAGCACAAACCTCGTGCTAGACAGCACAATCTACCTTAGACTGAGGAAGACAAACATCTGCCACCAGTAATGGGAAACATACCACCAGCTTACTGTCTTAGAAAAAAAAAAGTTAATTTTGGGTGTCAAATTTTTGACAATATTCAGTTGCATCTGTTGGATTTGTAGTGCCTAGTGGCTCAAGTGTGATCTTGAAGTTTATCTGCGCTAGAGTCAAAGTGAAAGGCTGTGCAAATTATCTGTATAAGATTTGCAATTAAGATCAGAAAAATGTGATTATCCTTGTCAAGAGTATTCCTTTCTCCTGCAAACCTAAATATTCCTTTTTGGCTTAATAACAATATGCAATGTGATCTCACAATATTTACATTTAGAAAAAGCTTAAATGATCATTCAAGTTTTACTTGTACTGGTCACACAGATGACCAAAAACAGATAATGTTTTAAACCACTGTGTCTTATTATTTTGTTAAGAAAAGCCAAACCTAAAGTTTTACATAGCATACATTTTCATTTAATGTGGTCCAAAGTTGTGTCCAAACTTTTGACTGGTAGTGTAGGTCAGAAATATCCAGGGTGAGTCTACACCACAAATAAAATGAGACAAGCAATGGCATCAGACGATGGTACTCTTTATTACAATACATTTAGAAAACCAGCTTGTGTGGGTAGACACCGTTTGACAGGGAGAAGGTAGAGCGGAGGTACCCTTTCAGCTGAGGTGTTTTCTTAATGAGCGGAAGGAGCTGAGCATCAACCGCTTTCTGGTCCACTTTCCTCTGCTCGGTCAGCTGGTATTTCTGCAAATTAAGAAAACCAGCATCACGCTGTTAAGCTGGAAGCCTCCTGTCCCATTGAAAATATGGGGGGANNNCATACATACACACACACACACACACACACACACACACACCTCAAGACAAAAGTCATCTCACCTCTTTCTCTGTATCAAAGATTTCTCCTTCCTGGTGACGGGGCCTCCTCAGCCTCTTCTTCTTGAAGTAGGCATCATTCAGAGTTTTGGGGATCTTCATACCAGTGATGTCAATCTTGGTTTTGGTGGCAATGACAAACTTCTGGTGAGCCCTGCGCAGGGGGACTCTGTTCAAAGCAAGAGGGCCTAAAATATACAAAAACAAGAGCACATGTGATGTAAGAAGGGGTGAGTGAGGACAAGGGACATTTAACTGACAATGATCCTTTTAAGTTTCTGTGTAAATGTTGATCACTTCAATTCTTAAGTAGAACAGTCACCTACCAGTGACAAGCAGCAGACCACTGGAGAGCTGCTTCAGGAACACCACACGCTGAAACACAAAAAAGATGTGTTAGAATACTTGTACACAGCAGGTTCTCAATTACTGATGAAACATGACATATTTAGTGTCAACACAAACAACAGACCAACTAGTGGACTGAGGGATCAGCAGAGTGGGTAATTAATCCAATTTTCATGCATGTATCTTTTGATACTGTATTCTTTAAGTGTCCTTTTAGAAACAATGGTGGATTATGTGAAATTAAGAACCCAAGGCAGGTTTATTTTAGGGGTCTACAACTAATACAGTTAATATATAATCCTTGCTTTAATCTGAAACTTATCTATAATGAGAAAATTATACAACTTACTTGCCGACTCTAACCACAATAGTAAGAGTTCCAAACTTTTACCATTTAGACAATGAGGTAATTAACATGATATAGTGACTCAAAGGCATGACAGAGTGCATGAAGTTTAGGTAGTCCAAGACGGTAAAATACCTAAACATTTGTACAATTGTCACTGGCATTAAAACCAAGATGCCCATTTTGTTTCAATGGTAATTAAAACTGTAATTCAAGGTGAACATCTTATTAGAGCTCAAATTTGTAGTGCAGTAATAATTTAAAATGGAAAACAGCTGATGGTCAGGTTTTGATGAGGAAACTTTTGTTTACATCTGGATCACAGATCGTGCCTCTACCTTTTATAAGTCACGGCTTGTATGACATGGCTCTAGGTCAGCCTGAACTCTACTAGTGTGACTGGTGTTCATGCCAGAAATGTCATAGTGGCCTGTAAGTCATGTGCGAAGACCAAGCATGCAACTAAGTTATTGCCATTGTTGGTCAGGTACAGTACTTCAGAATACTTAACTATGCACCTGCCAAGCACAGTGGGTTCATCTAAGGGAAGACTGGTGGAGCAGAGATGGATTCATAAGCATCTCTACAAGATGATCACAAGGAGTAACACTAAAGATGTTGAACATAATTTAAGACGAATGACAATGCAGACATGGATGATTCTGCATCAATGCTATGACAGCACAAACAATTATAGCCACTCAAAATGGTTAATCTTCCATTTGCTGGAAGCTGCAGCTCAACTGCAGAGGCATTTGTTCTTGGGGATGGAACACTTATTTACTTGTTTGTTTGACATGTTTAAGGCACATATGTCTAGTGATTTATGTTCCTGGTATAACCTCTGCTTAAAAGGTGTATATAGTGGTTAACATTTGAATGAAAAAGAGCCTATGTAACATTTCTACTGAAGGGTCACGGTGCATGTACACTAGTGACAGAATTTTTATGACCCAAACTCACCCTACCAATTATAAGCTAAACAACCCACCCAGACCTCAAATCTATGTTAAAATTTAACATTAAACATAAAACAGCCCTCAATAAAAATTTTGTCTACACCTTATGTTTGGTTGCACTATGCAAAAAGTCTACAAGCTTGAGGAGCCAGTTGCTCAACATGGAGAGATGATATGCAGAGCATTGATCACCTCCAGAAAGATTTTTGGCAACATGAGTGGTGAAGCTAAACAAAAAACACAAGTGAAGTCACACAAGCACAAGTGAGAGAGAGGAAAAAATGGTGGAGACTATGCACACAAGTCATTCCTAGTTTATTTATACTGGTGCCTTCAGTGCCCTCTTTTGACTGACCCACCCACACCCCCTATTATTTTATTTTTAGTCAACCTGAGCGGTGGACCCCACAAGTCCAGGGTCAACCTGCACATCATAACACACCAGCTTCACTGATCAGTAACATTGCTGTAAAAATGACAGCAATTTTTTTGGGTGCTAGAACACATCAACATGCAGCTTATTGACAGACTAGTTTCTTTGTACACCACCTAGCAAATCACAGCATACTGACAAATGATGCATGCAAATAACTTTGGCAGGAGGACATACCATTTCCCAAGAACTTTTACATCACTAATACATTTGCAGGACATGATTCTCACCTTTCCACGGTGGCGACCAGTGAGCAGTATGAGGACTGTTCCTGGGGTGATTGAGGCACGCAACTTCCTCTTATGCTGGCTGAAAGGCTTCTTTCCATGGCTCTTCAGCTTGCGGGGAACGTCCTCTGTGGGGTAGTAGCGGGGCTAGAGACAAAATATAAAACACCGTTATCAGAATCAATTTATTCGCCAGGTATGTGAAACACACGAGGAATTTAACTTGCACACCCATGAACCACATACAAACATCAATTAGTCCACAATTATTATTGTTTGAAGGTAATAATGGCACGTCAGAAACATACAAACAGCACACAGACATTTGATTGTATATGTACTCTAAACAGTCATCCAAACAGAGGCATAGTGGGTGTGTGGCTTCGCAGAAGGTCCGCGCAGAGTATACTGTTATAATAATTCAACATGTGTGTCATTAGAGGAGAAATCTGCAACACTCACCATCTTGCGCAATTTGACAACACGGGTGCCTCCATTTTTGTCTCCTCCAACAGTCTTGACAACAGTAGCTTGGGGTTTTACCTTGAGCTTTTTCTCCACCTGCAACAAGAGGCAAAAAATAAGACTTAAACCAACATATATGCGGCTGTTTATTAAAAAAACAAAAAAGTTAAAAAATATTACTCCTGAACAATTATTAATCAATAATGAAAAATGTGATGATGACAGTGTTGGCTCAGCTTGTTCATGCTGATGCCATGGAGCAGTCAAAGTTAAACTGATGGTTCATTAATTGTCAACACTCACCTTGGTCTCAGTGGTTTTAGTCTTCCGCTTGTACATGGCCCGGCGGGCATACATGACAGAGCGGGAGTACCGCAGGATACCCCGAGCCAGAACCGGGTTCCGGCTCCCGTGCCTCCTCTTGGCAGGCTTCTTGTCTCCCTCTGCCATCTGATAAAGGCAAAAGAAGTTTGTAAATCAGCTGCAGCAGTTTATCATGAAATCATTTCATGAGATTTATTGTACAGAATGAAAATCATAGACAAATCTTGTGTACATGTGTTCTACCTAATATAATCAGATCATGAGCCAGACGTGAATAAGAACAATATTAAGTGTGAATGTTTACTGATGTATACAATATTACACTTTATGGTACCATTACTCAGTCATCAACTATTTAATTTATTAACTCATCACTTTGATGATTTTGATTACTGAAAAAAGTTCTGATTTTCAGCTTCTTAAATGTGAATATTTTCTGGTTTCTTTGCTCCACATAACAAAGAAATCATTAAAACAGAATCATTTTAATTCGCAGACAAAACAAGGCATTTGAGAACATCGTGATTTCCAGGTTTAAAAAACCCTGATCAAAATTTTGACATTTCATGGATCAAACCATTACTCTATTAATCGAGAGAACAATTGATTATGAAAATAATGGTCAGTTGCAGCCATATAAACAAATAAGTTTAATATGTACTAATCAGCAGGAGATACACCTACAAGATATTAATGACATTCAAAATTAGCAAGCCGACTGCTACAAAGCGCAGCCATGGTGTAGTTCAAATGGCACAGTAACGTTAGCTACCAGACACTACCGGAAAGATTCGTTTCACCGGTTAGTCAACCACTCGTTATGTGAAGTTTGTGATTTAATGTTTGTGACAAAGAATAGGTGACTTTATGTAACAGTGGAAATGTGTGCGTAAACCACACACCGATGCAACGAATAGCAACACGTTTCTATTAGCTTACACACAGCACGAAGGCTAGTCGGCGGCCTAGCCCTACCGATACATCAAACTTTTGATTACTACAGCGACATGGCGGATAAGTCACAGTAATAACGATGTCTAACATATCATCTAAAGACACAAATTCATCTGATGACATTATGAGACTGTTCGCTTCATTGTACAACACAGATGACGACAGATTTCATTCCCACTGTAACAGAAAAGCAAGGCAATCTTACCTTAGCTAAGAAAAAAAGACCGACATCCGGGGATGTGACGTTTATAAGGACGTTGCAACATGTCATGACGTCATTACGTCGCGTTTTAGACGTGATTCTTGTGGCCCTTGTAGTCCTATGAAATGATAAACTATTCACTGTACTTGGATGAACCTTTTGTTGCCGTTCATTGCTGAAAATTATTTTATCTAAAAAGTATTATCATAGTCCTATTCAATCCGCACATATGTTCATATTGTACATACTATGGCCAAATTCACAGGATAATTTTAAAAGCACTCACTAAGACCAGCTCACTTAGATTCAGCTGGTTGTGCAAATTATTTAACATTGGAGCATTATTTACTTTTGGAACATTTAAAGCAAAGACAATAATTTCCACCATTTCTTTTATGAACATGTGGGACTTTAGAAAATAAGGTAACCCAAGATACATAAATATATGACAGTGGTTGTGGATATTGGCAGCCATCCAATTATGACATAAATAGGGCAGTGTCATGTAGTTTAGTAAATTGATATATAGAGTATATGCAAAGGGTTTTAGTGTTCACAATGTTATACTTAGCAACAGCAAAACAAATTCACGTTTGTTAACTTGCATGGGTGTGTTGAGAAGCACGTTTGTTTTTTTTCAAGCTGCACCAATTAACACACTAATTGCTGTCTAATACTGATTCATTATGCTTGCAAATTTTTGTCAGTGTATGTATGTTTATGATCATGAAAAATTCTAATGAGTGTAAAATCTGCTTTAATTGCAGAAAATACCACACTGAACATCCCTGTATCAACAATAAAAACAATGTATATCAAGATCTCCTGCAGCAAATGTCAAACAAGTCTCTCTGTTCTATGAATAATTACTTTTAATAAAACTAATTTGGAGTACCATTATGTAATACTGTGTATAAAGTAACAAAATTACCAGTAAAACAAAATGAAACACTGTATTGTTTACATCCTAATTTCTTGATGAACTGAGAAAACAAATATAGGAAGGCTGTTGTCAAGGGCTGCCGATGAAAACTTTATTTCTTTTAACAAATTTAGGTCGAGGTTCTTTGACACAGAAATACATAATCGGTTTTTGCTGAAGCCATCACAAATCAGACATACTGTATATTGCAGTGTTAATTCCTGACAAATGTGAGATTTCACACTTCCTTTTAACCTAACTCTGACACAATGCAGACACAGACTCCTACATTATTCTGGTGCAATGATCAGAAACACCTTTTTATTTTTACAGGCCTTCCAATGGAAGGCTGAGCTGAAACATTCTGTTAGCACTTTGTGTTGGCACTGAGTGGTGGTTTGTGTGATAGTGAAACAGCAGCATTGGCTCATGTGAAGAGAACATTAACCACTTGAACTCTTCAGCACATGTGGCCTGGGTGCCACTTTACTTAAGTCAATAAAATGCTTGTGAAACATTCTCTGACGGAAAGTTTTCTTCAGTCAGCAATTTTCTATGACAATGGCTATGCCCTGACCACCTCCGATGCAGGCAGAGCCAACAGCGTACTTGCCTCCTCGTCGCCTGTCAGAAAGAAAAATCATTACTCAAAGTGACTTTGCCATTTCACCATATACAGTGGATAGTTTGTATATAATGATTGCTAATAAGGACTTGGCTACCTGAGCTCATGAACCAGGTGAGCAGTGATCCGAGCTCCAGAAGCACCAAGAGGATGTCCTATGGCAATAGCACCGCCATTGACATTGCTTTTCTGGGGATCCAGTTCAAGCGCCTTAGCGACAGCCAGGTACTGAGGAGCAAAGGCCTCATTCACCTGTGCAAAGGACACGAGTTTAGTGGAAACACTGAGCAATGACTATGCAAAGACATTCATTCATTCATTATTCGTCTACCGCTTTATCCTCCATATTAGGGTCGCAGGGCTGCTGGTGCCTATCCCAGCTGACATAGAGCAAAAGGTGGATTATATCCTAGACCGGTCGCCAGCCCAACACAGGGCAAATACATACAGAGATACACAATCATTCACTCACACCTATGGGCAATTTAGAGTCTTGGTAGAAACATCCCTTCTCATCTGATTGTATGCAGACAGCCTTAAAGAGGACTGTTAACACCTGGCATTAAAATGTGTCCTGCATGAGTCACTTGTGACCACATATGATCAGATATGACACATAGATGTCATGACTGCTTGTCAGAACACAATTATGTTTTTTTTTTTTTTTTACAAGTCTGACTGTAAACATGTATCTACTGCCAGCATATTTGTGTGTGCTTCTGTGTTTGGGTGCACCTGTGTGTATGTGCAAAAGAAAGAGAGAGAAAAATGTGATGAGAGATGCGTGAGTGAATTAAAACTATTCTCACATCACTGTAACATGAAATAAGGTTTAAAAGAAGAAGACAACAGCGATGATCCATGTTAATGGTGTGGCTATGGCAGCAAAAAAAAAACAAATGTAATCAGGGAGACATAATAATCACTTTCTATATAAAACAAGACTGAACAAATTGCTGTTTCTTTTCCCCATTAACCATCACACAGAGAAATCGTTCATTATGCTGGCAAATGTTTGTCAATGTATGTATGTTTATGATCATGAAAAATTCTAATGAGTGTAAAATCTGCTTTAATCGCAGAAAATACCACACTGAACATCCCTGTATCAACAATAAAAACAATGAAATCGTTTTTTTGTTGTACTACCACTTCACTTGAATGAAGATCTAATTTCTTCCACCACTGATTAAATATCTGACATTATCTGCGGTAAAATGTCATGTTACAGATATAGTTTTTCACAGCTAACAAACCTCAACCAGATCCATGTCGTTGAGAGTCAGACCAGCTTTTTTCAGAGCTTCTGTGATTGCTGGAACTGGACCTGAGATGATCAGAAGGAAAACAGACTTTCTATCCATCAGAGATTAAACCACAATATCAACTGAATACCTCAACAGTGTATTAGTGATGTATTTCTTCCAAGGGATAGCCTCCTTCTCCATTAGAGCAGTGTCACTCACCAATTCCCATAATGCTTGGGTCACAGCCGGACACATGATAGGACACGATTCTGCTCAGCGGAGTGAGCTTGTGCTCATTCAGTGCATCTTCACTTGCGATCACCACTGCAGCAGCACCATCGGATACACCCTGGACATCAAGGATAAGATTTTTATCCCTCATGGTAGAAGTAAGAAAGATTTGCATGATGTTTATATTCAAATATATATAATGACAGGAATTCTAAATAACATTACCATTAGCCATAACATTTTCATGGGCTCATGAAGACACAAAGCTTGAATATTCATTTTATTTTAAAACTGATTATTTCTTGGTTCTGTGTACTAAAGTTTGACATTTCCAAATCAGCATTTCTTGGACACAGAAGCTTATCTTAAATAAAATGAAAACACGACTAAAATAGATATTTCTAGCTTGAAGATAAAGATTGTATCAGAACAGACGAGATGTTTAATGACCCAGTTGAATTTCACACTAATCACCACAGATCCATCAAAAGGAGGAAGCACGTTGGGCTTCAACTCACCGAAGCGTTGGCAGCAGTGACGGTTCCTCCCTTCTTGAAGACAGTGGGCAGTTTTGCCATCTGTTCTATCGTGGTCTGAGGTCGAGGGTGTTCGTCCTGAGCCATGGACACCTTGCCCTTCTTAGCTTTCACATCTATTGGAGCAATTTCTGCTGTGTAGTAACCAGCTTCATGAGCTATACAAAGAAAAATATTATGATTTAGTTGCTTTAGTTTGCGCATAAATGTCTTGTCAAACAAAAAAAATGGACAGTCTTTCTTTTCAAAGTCACTACATTACAATTAGGGATGGGTATTTTAAGCAAACCGAATAATATTTGAATATTATAAATTCCAGCACATGACAGCTAGTGAAAAGTAATGCAGTTTTCTGAGTCTGTCTGTTGAGCTTCAAGATGCAGTCAAGAAACAATATGTGATAATAGATGCTCCACAAATAAGGTAGTCATTAGAGTAGAATTTCCTTTAATCGGTGCAATAATTGATAAAACATTTACTTTTGTGTCTTTTAAAATATAAATATGAATAATCACATTCACTAACTGACTTTTTTTCATAATCAAACAAATAATCAAATATCATGACCATCCCTAATTTCTAAGATGATCAGGACATAGAAAAAAAACAAAGAATCGTGTCTTACCAGCCTTCCACCTTTGCTGGGTCTGGAATGCATAGTTATCACAGTCTTCTCGAGTGATCTGGTATTTCTCTGCCAGGTTTTCTGCTGTGATGCCCATGGGGGTTTTAATGTGAAGGTCAGTCAGACCGGCCCATAAAGTGTCTTCTAACTACCAGGCAAACGAGGAGAGATTAGCTCTTTTCAAGCTATTGCAGTTTACTCATGAAGTGTATTTCATGTGCATCTGAGTCAAGTTACTGCAGATAAAAATGTGCAGAAAATCAATGAAAAGCCAACCTTGAGATCGAATCCCAATTTTGTACCAAACCGCACGTTGCGAACAGCATACGGGGCTTGGCTCATACTCTCAGAGCCTCCACAGAGAACCACCTCCGACTCCTTCAGGCAAATCTCCTACAAACACACCATGTGAAATATTTGACCGTGTGCAAAGACAAGAGAAAGGACACACTGTGTTCAACTGGTACATGTGAAATATGGCACTTTTATACAGGGAAGACCCAATGAGTTTTGGTGGACCCCAATCCTACTCCTTTTTTTTGTGTGTTGAGTATCGTCTAATATCAAATCATGGTTCTATGCTGATATTTCTTTAAGAGAGAAATAAGAACAGACTTTCTTGTCATCCGTCTGTACTGCTTCTACGAGGCTGCAGGTTCTGCTCGTAGAGGAGGAAAGAGAGAGTGTCACCAGCTCTCGGTTAGCTAAACCTGGCATGGATGCAACAACATTAACTGTGTTCTCATAAGCGGGTGTGTGTGTGTGTGTAAGACATTAAAAGAGATTAAAATTAGGCATTATATTAGCATATGTTATATCAAACACAGGTAATATGAAATAAATGTCACTGAGGTGTGAGGTGATTGCTGATCCCCAGTCAAATTTAAAAAACAAAAAAATACAAAACTCAGATCAGATCCAATGCAGCACTTGAAACCAGGATTGGGACATTCCTACAGTCCATGGTGTTGATGATGCAATCTGTTGTTTTACAAGTTTGCAGTGACTTTATTAGGTACAAATGTACAATCTGATGTATTTCATGTATACATGAATCACACAACCTAACACTGAAATTAGTGGAAATACATAGTAAAAAGTGTTGGACAAGATTATGTTAAAGTGTTATTTAATGTCATGTCATGTCATGTTATATTTACTAACATGAGAGAGGCAAAATTTTAGAAATACTAGCCTTGGTGTATAATGTAGTCCATCATCAGTCAGTGCAACATGGCATCATATAAATTTAGCTTTGTAAGCAGGAAAAGCTTCACATAGTGATATACTAATCTTTGATTTGTTTGTATTCCTGCCAGAAAGTCTAAATGTGCTCTTGACTGAGTTCTTACATGTGCACCATTGATGATGGCCTGGAAACCAGATCCACACAGTCTGTTGACAGTGAGTGCAGGCACAGGGATAGGAACACCACACCTCAGACCCACATGACGAGCGATGTAGGGAGCATCTGCTGAGCTCTGAAAGCGCACAGATGGACAAAGAAAGGATGATAGTTCTGCATACAAGTAAATATGATGTTAACAACAATGCAATAACACTGTTTGTTTGCTTTTTAATGACAGCTAATAGGTTGGATTTTTAGTTACCTGCATGACATTGCCCAGAATGACACTGTTGATCAGCTCTGGCGCCACTCCTCCTGCAGCAAGGGCAGCTTTGGCTGCATGCTCAGCAAGGTCTGTTGCACTGTGATCCTTCAACACACCACCATAGGTACCGAACGGAGTGCGCTTAGCAGCTACAACAAATACACCTGTAGAGAGAAGCAGCAGCCAGATCACAGTCTGAGGACACAACCAGTGCATGAAAATGCAGAAAGCAATAAGGAAAATTACATCAGATCAATCAAATGAATACAGTGAAACAAGTAAGTCATCAACGTATATAGGTTTTTTTATAGTTGATGCCGACCTTTATTAATTAGGGCAATGGCTGATAGTATATCAATAGGGATGAGGAAATACGATAATGAGTGCTGGTATTGGTCATATTACAAGCAAATAAACTTTAATAATAAAAAATATATAGTTTCAATACACTTCCTAGTATTTATCAAGTTTCATAAATAGGTTATTATCTGCCAAAGCCATTTACAAAAAAATGGCAATCAGCCAACCGATTTATCAGTCTACCTCTAAAAACAAATGTGTGCCACTCTTTTACTGTTTAGAGGGCAAATAAGTGTTGTTTATGCAAAATAAATCTTGGAAGCAGGTGATGCTATAACATGCCAATGCATTTGCAAGTGAGTGAGATTTTATGTTGGTTTGGTTTGCTTTCTCAGATTACATTATATTAGATTAGGGGTGCCCAAATCCTTCCCTACAATGGGCCACAAATCAATTCTGTAAATGGGCTGCGGGCCAAAAACAAACACTCATGTTACTGCACTTCACATTTTATTGTCATGCCATGTGTCATACTTTTATGTAAGCTTATCATTAAACTCAGATGTAAACGTTTAAAGCAATTAAACACTCCAGTTGCATGTGGTCTGATGTATGTAACAAGTAGGAATGTTAAAACTAAATATAAAGTTTAATTAAATATAAAATTCACTAAAAATGTGAACTGAGCAATAACACATGCCCTTGTGCCTTCTAAGCAATTTGAAAATAGTTGGTTGGTCCAACTTGTGAAATCAGAAGGAATTTACTTAAGACTGATCAGATCAGATGAAAACAATTGAAAAATATGAAATGAGAATAAAATAAAAAAGATGAAAAGTAAGAATATGAAAATATAAAAATGAGAGAAAATAAAAAGCAAGCAATTAAGACAAAACAAACCTAATGAGAGAAGATAGTGAAAAAAAGAGTACAGCTATTTACATAAAGCAACTTTTATTATGGAAAGTGCAGCCGAAAACACAATATTATACGATTAAAATATGAGATTATACCACTGAAAATTACAGATTTGCACTAAGTCTTTTACATTACACACTTTAGTTGTTTTACCTTTTGTACAGAAACAACTTGAACTCTCATCTTGTCACCTTTCACCTACATTGCGTGATGTCCACACTCTCCTTTGAATACCATGCTTTACCATACTTTATATAACTCTTTTCAAGCACTAATAATTTTGATGAGACAGTTGTGTGATACTATTAACACACGAAAGTGAAGTAATAAATAACACAATGGTCCAGCAGCAGCGTGCACTGGAGCCAAACGTGTCTGTCAATGCTTACCTCTGAGAAGTGCCATGATGGTGGTACGACACACTCCTGCCGCGATCGAACTTCACACAGATGTATTTGTTGAACACTGTGACCCAGTCACTGCACGGTAAATACAACCACCACAGACGGCTGTGACCTTTCCCCTCAATGGTGCAGCTGAATCTAACGATTCCACTCTTCTTCTTTCGATTAATGACGGCTAACAACAGCTTTTATGTGAATGACCGCCACCTTCTGGACTAGACTGTGAGTCAGCTTGGTCACTTGGCTTCAAACACCAGCATAACCCGCAATTAACAAAAACTTTATTTCTTTCCCGATATTCCACTACTGCTTTATAAACATTATACAAACCAACCACCAGAAAAAACACACACATAGACACATACCGCATCTTCAAGCCCGGCGAAAAATTTTCAAATTAAAGCTAGAACATTGTTATTCTTGTTACATGATTTTTCTTATTGTCGAGCGTATGTATTGTGACGTCGTTGATTTATTTTTCTGAACAAAGCAAATACTCGAAAGTGCGCCTACGTGCTCAATTGCGAGAATATTACGTCATCGACCTGCGCAAACTTTCAGTCAGGCAAGGGGACGCGAGACAAACCAGTGTTGTGAGCTGCACGCGCACGTTTGTGTCACTTTAACATGTGATTGAATTCAAACCTTCCACAGTGGGAACATGGCTCTGGTGATTTCACGCTGTCTGTGTAGGATTTTGTCCCGACAGACCGCCGCGTCAAGGTGAGTGAGTGTCTGTATTTTGGCGATAACTGATGGAGTGTTAGCTGCCCGGAGCTAACGCGGCTAAGGTTATTCTCCAGAGCAGTGACAGCAGTAGCAGACTCAGCACCTTCGTTGTGTGTGTTTGCAGCGTCGTGTCGGGGGAACATCATCATGCTGTCGCCCCGAGTCCTTGGTTTGCTCCAGTGATGACACTGAAGACATCTGCTCCACTCAGGTAAAAGGCTGAATTTAACACTCGCCGGTCACTTTATTAGGTACACTTTTTTTAACTTTATGCCAACACAATTATCTACACTAACAAAAGTTTGGGATGACTTAGATATGTCCTTATTTTTGAAAGAAAAGCGCTGTTTTTCAATGAAGATAACATTAAACTAATCAGAAATACACTGTTTCATATACATTGTTAATGTGGTAAATGACTCTTCTAGCTGCAAACGTCTGGTTTTTAATGCAATATCTACATAGGTGTATAGAGGCCCGTTTTACAGCAACCGTCACTCCAGTGTTCCAATGGTACATTGTGTTTGCTAATTGCATTAGAAGTGTAACTGTTGCTGTTATAATTAAAAAGATATTGACATAATATTTCATCTCATTCTGTATAAGATACTCATTTTGAGAATTATCAGGTTATGTGTAGTTTTTATATGCTTTTATTATGAAAGGCAAAGGGTACTCTTATTTTGAAACCTACGTTGAGCTGCTGGGCCTGTAGCGTTACGACAGAGAGATACGAGCATGGTCACTCCGTGTGCACAGCTAAGATGTAACACTGCAAGTTAATATCAAATGAACATACTAGGGTAAGCTACACGGTGAAGACTGAAGATAGAAGACCTACATATTTCCTTTCATAGCCTGCAGCCAACGAGGTATTTATTTGTCTTTAGTTTTCGTTATGAACCTTTGTATTGCTAGTTTCACGGTTTGCGGAGAACTTTGGATGGTTGTGGAGAGTTGGAGCGAGGGCAGAGACTTCAATAAACCCATATATTACACCTATACCTACACTATATATCCCATATATATCA
The DNA here is from genome assembly GCA_016785285.1 of Brachirus orientalis. Lineage (NCBI taxonomy): Eukaryota > Metazoa > Chordata > Actinopteri > Pleuronectiformes > Soleidae > Brachirus > Brachirus orientalis. The sequence continues at coordinate 1,580,470 of JAFBJR010000190.1, forward strand.
TATCTGTGTGTAAGGCTAAAGGTGTTCATTTTATTATCACTATTTTCATTATACACTGTTACTGCTACCATGAGTACTATATACTGTTGTTATATTCTGTTGATTATTATTATATACTGTTATTATCAGTGACATTACCACCATACCATCAGTATTATACCATCATCTTGCCACTGCACCTTATCTGCTTATTTAACCTGTTTTTCTAAATGCCCTTGTCCCACTCTGTGTTTATATTTTATTTCTATTCTTATTCTATTCTTTACTCCACTTAAGCATTTGTTCTCCACTTAAGTATTCTGTGCTATTGTATTTCTATTGTATTAATACTGGACTACTGTGACAACTTAATTTCCCTTCAGGGATAAATAAAGTTATCTATCTATCTAAACCCGTTAAAGAAATCATTTGCATCTGCACATGCTTGAAAGGGAGTCACAAGAAGGCTAATGGATGATTAGAAAACCCTTGTGCAATGATGTTAGCACAGCTGAAAACAGTTTAGCTGCTTAGAGAAGCTATAAAACTGACCTTCCTTTGAGCTAGTTGAGTATCTGGAGCATCACATTTGTGGGTTCGATCTTGGGTTCGGTCTTGACTATATTTTCTATTCATTTTGCAGCTCATTTGATAAATAAAAGTGTGGGTTTTCATGGAAAACACAAAATTGTCTGGTTGATCCCAAACTTTTGAACAGTAGTGTATTTATCCAAAAACATGGTAGCGACTCAGTGCGTTTAGGAATAGCCAAGACGATTTGCTCAAACTAAGCATCTGAATGAGAAATAGATAGTGACTGAAGTGACTTTGAATGTGGTATGTTTGTTGGTGCCAGATGAGCTTAACTTTGTATTTGTAACTCCTTACATTTTTCCCTCCAGATTTTCTGTTTTTGAATATAATTGGTGGAAATAAAATATTTCAGTTAATTTGCCTTCACAGTGTAATCACTGTTAAAATTTGAACAAAGTACTCCAGTGTGTTTGACAATGGACAGTATCTTGTTTCATATTACAGATGCCTTTCCAAATGTTTATATGGTGCTTGAATATGCTCACATTGTGCTATGCTTTGTGTTTGTAAGAGCGGAGCCCAAAAAGAAGAAGAAAGTGGACCCCAGAAGAGAAATGTTGATGAGAGAGCGACTGAAAAAAAAGGTGAAGAAGCTGGAGAAGATTCCACCTGAATACATCCCAATAGAGGATTTCATCACTCCAGCCAAATGCTTAGATGAAGCAAGGTACAACCTATTTTACTCTTATTGTTTTAGTAGTTAAATTCGTTTTGTGTCAAAGCTTTAACCAAAAAAGAATAAAATAGGTATAATTTATTTTTCTCATCAAGAAATGTTCTGCCAACACCTAAAGCCAAAGTATTGTTTGTGGGCCCTTGTGCTGCTGACACAGCTGGTCAGTTTTAACTGTGAGAAGGAAGAATATACTGTAACATCAGCCACATCTTGGTCATTAGTCACATTTGAGGTATTAATCAAGTCGATTCATTTTGTTTCTGTCACCACAGTTAATATAGTCACGGGGCAACTGGAAACCTGTATTTAGCAATAATGCTTGATTTTAACCCTAAACCTAACCTCAGATCCTGACATGTAAAATTAGTGTCTTGGTTGTTCTCAAAATGTCCTCAGGAAATTGGCTTAATAGTTTGGTAAAATAGATTAAAATCATCATCTTAAAATAAAACCCTGATTTATTTTGTAGACATGCTTTTTATAAACGTCTTCTATCATCTCATAAAGGCAGCGCTCGACACCAAGGTTGTCATTTGAAGAAAGTGAGGGTCGAGCCATGCTGCTGAAGGAGTGGAGTCAATACAAACAGGTCAAACAATCTCCATCACTAATGCTTTTATATTGCTTCTAACCTCTGCTCTTCATTATGTGCAGTTAGTGTAGGCATTCTTTCAAATGCTCATCTGTCTTTGTTCCCGCAGAAGCAGCATATGGCTGAAGTGCAGGCTGTTAAACTTGCACTGGAAGCCCAGAGAGAAGCGTTAGAAGAGCTGAAGTTGGAGTCAGAGGAGCTGTACCAGGCAGCGCTGAAGCCAGACCCACTTTTATTTCCCTTCAGTCATGAAGGTCCTGTCTACACACCACCAAAGACCAAATATCATGCACCTGATGGGAAATACAATGACATCACTAAAGTTTACACTCAGTGATGGACAGGAAATAGCCTGTGGGTGCAAACTTTTGTATTGGTGTGTTTTTTCTTGTTTGTAAATGTTTCATTGAGCAGCATTTTTGCTTGAGTATGAGGCTTTCACACTTATGTATCCAATTGCATCAATCATGGAAGTAGCACATTTTTTTTTCCATTTACACATTTCCTTATTAAACAATGTAATTTCTTCAGACCGTTCTCACACCTATGGGCAATTTTGAGTGTCCAATTAACCTAATCATGTTTTTGGCACCACTGTTCCAGCTGGGTAGTGAACCTGGGACCTCTTGCTGCAGGGGCAAGAGTGCTAACCGCTACACCAACCGTGGGCCCCAGCTCAGTGAAAGCTCAGCTTTACAGCCATATTGTATCACTACCAGAATGGGCCTAACATTTTGATCTATGAATTGTTGAAATTAGCTGAAAATGTATGAGATGGCGATTAAAAAATGAATGAATGTAATGTGATGATTCAATAATAAACAGGAAAGCAATAGATGGAAATGCTGACTTAGCATTCACAACTAATTAATCATAGATGAGTATTTACACTATCAGGAGCAGAAGTTTTACCTTGGTTGAGGTAAAATATTTCAGTCACTGTTTTTGTGGTTGGTGCAAACAAATTGAGCAAAAAGTCTTGGTTCCTTCTATTGGACCATCATTTAAAATATATATATATATATAAAAAAAACCTTCGCAGACAGTGTAATTCAGTAGTTCAGAGGCTGCTGTCATCCTCACCATTGACCACTAGATGTTGCCATTGGATTCCGCACCGTACACATCTATTGTAATACAGTAGCTCTCCAAACACAAATGATGACCAGACTCTTCAATATGGAGGCCAAAAAGATTTTTTTGTCCATGAAATACAATACACAGTAGATGTTTGGTCGCTATGGAGCAAAGACTGCAGGTTTCTGACAGGAGACACTAAAGGAGTGCTAGGGCTTCTCCTGGTTCAGGGGCATGTTCCAGTCACTGGGAGGGTCTTTCCTTAGTCTCCACACAGGTGTGAATTTTTTCTGCTCTGCCACTCTGCTCCTTTCACTCCTTAGCAACGCTTCCTGCAGCATATAGATATTGTAGGACAGATGATCAGCGTTGTACAGACATGAGGACTTTCAAGGATTGCAAGAGTGATAGACAAACAGTCAAAAAAAACCAAAGTAATTTATTGGAGTTAGTCTAAATTGTTGCCAACACTGTTTATATTACTGAGTAAATAAACTGTGTAAGAACAGATTGACACCCCATGGCCAAGAGGAAAGGAATTGGGCTTGTAAACTGGCAGTTTGCTTGATCAATCCTGGGAAGAGCAATGGGACTGGGGTACCACTGAGCAAGATAACCAATCCCCATTGATCCTTGGGCACAGACAAGTGCTGACCACTGCTCCTGCACCCAGCTTGTGTTTGTTCACTACTGGTGTGTAAAAAGAATGGGTTAAATTCACTATAATTTAGAGGCATAACTCCTTTGTTGCTATTTTGGTATCTGAAAATATGCTACTGGCCCAAATAGTTTTTGCAAATAATATTTGCAGTGAAAATAAACATGGTTAAAATTTCAATTAAAATTTAAATACATTCTTTTAAAATTGTTTTTCAAATCTCCTGCACCAATTTACTTTGAGACATTATTAATTAAAAAAAAAACAACTTTCTAAACTCCACATTAACTGCTCAGTTAATTTGCTATTTGTAACTGGCAGAAAACGGCTGTACTTTACCTTTGCTTCTATGCTGCTGTGTATCTCCCACTCTCTGCAGCTACGGTAGTCCTCTTTCCACTGCTGGCAGGATGGGGATGTACCATAAGTATAGTAGTGGTGGAAACGATTCCAGAAGCTTTTGCAGTGTTTGTACTCATTCAAATAGTCCTCGCATACCCGGGGTGGCTGTTCAAATAGACAAAGGCAGGACTCATCACCTAATATCTACACATCATAATTCCATTCTGCTGTGTTTCTGCACATCTCCAATGCATTTAACATCAACCTGTGGTACGATTAACATGTGCAGCCAACTACGGATTCTTTGAGCAACGAGAGAGGGCGAAATCCAGAAGGCGGCAGTAATGCAACACAGCTGAAGTTTAACACCACCACTTACTATGTAAGGATTGCTCTGTGAAGTTAAAAATTTATTTTATTTTGAAAGACCGACACTAGTGACAAAATAATCAGAGATGATTATTAAGGCAACTACGACCAAGTAACAATATTTTGAACACTGAAAAAAGTACAAGAACGAAGAGAGAGAAAAAACAAAACGTGGTGTAACAGCGCCTCTATGAGGTTATTGGGGTGTATGGTCTTCTGTTAATGGCTGGTCTGGCGTTTCAATTTTATTTATTTTTTTTAAATTTGGTTTTGGCAACTAACGAAGAATATATATTTCAAGGCACGTCGCAAACAACTACGGGTTTCTGATGAAAACTGCTTTGTCTGACTTCCTCAATCAGTTACATACGGTAGCAACTTAGCAACCAGGGCAAATCACCTTGCTATCAGTCTGGCTAACAACTAGAATTCTTCACATACTTCACCGGGACTGACAAGAATAATCCTTTAAAATTAAATCATAAGGTTTTACTCAAAACATAATTTACAATGTAGAGGACGTTTCGATAATTTACCCTCCACGATTTTTGTCCAGACAAGGCCATTGGTAATGTTAGCAGCGGACGTTTCAACGGGATTTCATAAACTTCCTGTTTTTTTTGTTTTCAAAATAAAAGCACTGGAACGGCTAACAAAATATTTAATAGCTACAAAATAAATTTTAGCCAATTAATTTGAAGTTCCTTGTGATTTCCTGTAATCAATTGGTGTCATTAATTTAATACTGTTGCTTAACACATCCATCCTTGTTCTTAATTTACTCCTCAATACAAAAGTAGAACTACACAAAGGAAAAATACCAAAGTGACAGAATTACTGTATATTATATTCCACTTTCATGTAGTCATGAACAAGCTTTGACAGAAAATAATTATTGGCCACATGCCATTAATTAAAAAAAAAACAATCCTTTATTTTTCCACAAAACAGTATTCCGAAAACCAAAAGGAAAACTGTTAATAATTTAAATAAATTGAGCTCTTACTTTTATTAATTTTCAAAATAATTGAACTCTGTGTAATTCAAATTAAACTGAGAAAAATATGTTATATAAAGGGGGAAATCCAAAATCAAATATACTGTAAACATATCTGAACTCAAACGTAATGCAACAGTATTTCAAAAGTCATCCTTTGTATGAACATATGATATTATATATATTTTGCCTGGCTCACATCAGTCACAATTAACTTCTGAATACCAAATAAAAACTGACTATATGTCAACCCCCCCCCCATCCCCCCCCCGGGTAAGAGAATTAATTATATATTTTAATTCCAGGTCAACACCCAAACTCCCACTTGAGTGGTAAATGGGAGGCAAAAATCTAGTGCATCCAGAGGCCTTTTTATTTTTTTACTTTGCTGTTGATTGTGACACAGTGAGTGAGGTGAGTCTATACACATCACTGAGGGTTCTTCAAGGCTTTCTCCCCTTTTTACGAAGCGACTGTCCTTGTCCAGAGAAGGCGATGAATCTGTTCATGGCATCATCCTGAGGGGATAAAAAGAGAGTATCAAACCAACAGCATGATACTGAAATAAAGGGAAGTGATTACAAGATGAAGTGCAATCTAAGGATGTTGTACAGGGGTACAGATCCAGAGGATCTGCACTGGCATATACTGAGATGCTACAAATACATAATAATTTAATAAACTGAAAATGAAAGAAAAAATCTTACATCATCTACGATTTTCTTGGGCTGAGGCTTCGAGTTTCTGATGAAAGTGATCCTTCCAATTTTGAAGTCATAGTTGGGAATGCCTCTGATGAAAGATTACAGTTTGTTACAGTCAAGTTCAAACACTGGTTATAAAGTTCCCTGATCAGTTATGGGAAGTAAAATAAAGATTGTTCAAGTCCTACTAAGGATTTTAACATACTTGACCATCTTTCACCTTCATTAATTTTAATGCTGGTCTGATGATAAAATGATTAGATTTTGACATGTCCATGCAATCAGATTATCGAGATGTTAATGGTTGCATTTTGCAGTTGGATAAATACCCACATGACAAATCACATGTGCCAAAAAAGCTATTCATATCACACCAAAATAAGATGAAAAAAACAAAAATCAGCATAGAGTTTAATGCTTGGCAGCATGAGGTATTTCTTATGTAATAATAATAATATCGATATCTCTCTACTCTCTCTATTTCTATACATCTGTTTACTAATATCTCTCTAATATCAGAGTTACTGTGCTGGCTAGTTAATAGTAAAACCAGTATGTTACAACTTAATTGCTCAGCCACTTCATGTCTAAATGTATAAAATATTGAACATCTTTTTACCTTTTAATGTCATTTGGGTCAAGAGGGGCAGGGCTGGGCTCGATCCCTTTTGTTTTACCGTCCAAACGATTTCCAGAACCAGTGAAAGCCTGAGGATGAACATGTTTAATTCTCTCCAATTGTCATAATCATTCCAGTCTAACAGACATTTATTTTTCTCTAACCAAAGGTACTCACTCTAAATCCTGTGTCCATGTCAGCATAATTGCTGGTATCTGCTTCTTCCTCCTATGAAGAAATGAGTTTTGTTCAACTATTCAGAGCACAAACTTAACAAGTAACTTTGAAGCTTGGTCCTTACTGTAGGTTCTTCATGGTACTGAGGTCGTCGTTCAGGCTCTTTGTAGCCCAGAGGAGCATCGAAATCAACCTGAGAAACAGACACACAAAATAGAATCAAATACGACAAATTAAAAGAAACCAAATGGTTCACGGTCATCTGTGGTAAAACTCTTACATTCATATCACACTCAATGATCGATACTGCTTTATCTGGCTTTGTCTCCATTACTCGCAGCTCGTATATCTGAAAAAAAAAATGCAATATCAGTAGTATTCATTAAAAAGGAACCTGAGAAAAATATTGAATTTGAATCAATGTTAATTAACTGATTTACCTTTTCATTGTAGTTAATAGCTATGACATCACCAGTTGTCAAGCAGGCAAAGTTTCTCAATGCATTCTCCAGTCTATAATAAATTTAAAACCTAGTAACTTAGACAACAATTATACAATATATGAAGAAGGTGAATTGATTTTCCCTAACTGATATTTCTTACACTGCCTTTGGGTTCGTGATATCAAGGAAATCGGGACTTTGTGGCTGGAACTTTGAATAAGTGGCCACCATAAGGTTGACACTTTCCACTTGGACCAGGCCACCTTCCTCCAGCAGGAGATTCTGCATCATCTGCAGCAAACAAAATAAAGCAAATATCAGTGCTGTCTTTTAAAGCAGCTTCAAACATACAGATACTGTAATGTGTAGTAATGTGTAGCTACAGCCAAATTCTCTGCATAAATAATACACCTATAATTTTCTACAGTTACATTAAAGCTTACTGTGAAACCTCTATTGTCCCCTGTGGATTTCTGAGTAATTACCAAAAGAGTCTGCAGGTCTGTGGAACCTAGTTGTCTCCACCCAACCCTACAGACCCTATCTCTATACTAGAGATAGAGTCTATACTGTTGTGTTGATGTGTGTTTCTATGTGTATTGGTTGGTTACATTTTATATATGTGTTATTTTGTTGGGCAGGTGTTCAGGGAGCACTTGATTGCATTTGGTGGTTCCCACATTTTCAATATCACACAGTCACGTTTGCAATTGCAATTTCTATTAAATGTCCAGGTTTATTTTCAGTAGTCAAATCCACTTTTGAAACATTTCACGGTCACTTCTTGGTGTTTTTAGCTGTAGTCCTGTTGTACGAAGCTGTCTCTCTTTACTACAGTTTAAACTCAAGTTTTTTATTACCTACATTTGTATTAACAACTACAATTATCTATTTGCTTCTTTTGAAGAATACTCTAGTGCTTGACTGGTGATTTTGGTAATGAGTAAAACATTAAATGTGTTACTGTTGCTTACCCAATGTGGCAAATAACAGATGCCCTCGTCCGCCACAAACTCCAGAACACCACAGTGAGTCATTCTGTCCGAGTTCTTGTTGGTCAGCTTGAACAACATTGGATAAGTGATGTTAAGTCTGCCTGCATGGGAGAAAGGTGGAGACGAATAAAAAAAAACAATCAACCTTGTACAAACAAGACTTTTTAAATGAAGAGGTGCTTGATATAAACTACACTTACTGAGGTGGTCAAGAGCTGAAGGCGGCATTATTACTGAAAAGGAAACAAATATTTATTAGCTTTGCAGCCACTCAAATCTAAGCAACAAATCTATAAAAAAAGAGGCACTAAACAAACTTACTACTTAATTCTATAATGTGAAAGATCTAAAGGAACTAAGGTACTGTGCAAAAGTCTTCCAATAAGTTTGTTGTTAAAGCAATGCTCTATCACTTTATCAAAACACATCCAAAAAATATGAGGAACATGTATGCAGGTTTAAAACAACATATTTGTCAGAGGGGGAAGAAAAAAAAAACAGCTACAAGTTACAGTGTCAAATATATAGTTTGACTTATCCTTATACTTGAATAGCACAACCATGGCTCTTTTAAAACTGGAGTGGAACCTTAATGTATGTTATAACCTGTGTTTGTCCTATTATTTCATGTCAACATATATCTGCTTTGAAAAACTGTCTATTTCACCAGGTTCATTCTGGACATAATTAATCATTACATACACATCCACAGCTTTGCAAATATATAAGACCAACTATGAGTCACATAATTTCCTCAAATGTCAGCTTGCCTATTCTGTATTGTCTACTTGTCACATTCACCAAGGATTTTATGTTTTTGGCCACGTTTTTCTGTCTAGTTATGAGAAGGATATGTTTTTCATAACTAAAATGATTACTGTGTGATATTTGTGCGTATCTGTAGAAAAGCATATTTTCTTCAGTCTGTAGAATATTATTTGTATAGTTCAGGAAATCATTTGATCTAAAATGGCAATTTAACACACATTTTGGCTTTAACAAATATTGCACCTTTTCATTGTAGTTAATAGCTATGACATCACCAGTTGTCAAGCAGGCAAAGTTTCTCAATGCATTCTCCAGTCTATAATAAATTTAAAACCTAGTAACAACCCACCAGATTCAGTGACAGTTGCTCTTCCCAAAACTAGTACCTTACAAACACTTAGCATTTAACAATAAACAGCATACTATTCCGTATTCTATTTTTTTTTACCCATGTGACCTGTGAAATAATTCAAGAATTGTTTAATATTACTATACATTTATTTACCAATCACTAATTTTATCATTCATTACTCATCCCCTAGCAACTACCTTCTATTCGATTCTTCACGGAAGAAGCTAAAGTGTCGTTTGTTTCAAAGTTACTGAGTGTGAGAAAACATGCATTGCCTCGAATAAAAACTCACTTTTGCCTCCTTTCTCCACGTCGGAGCGGTCGTTTGGTCCTGCCAGCATGGAAACCGAATAGCAGCGGTACTGAGTAGAGAAGCGGTTCTGAAAGCCCGGGTGGTCGAAAACCTGGAAGGAAAACTGAAGAACAAACCAAACGATATTATTGAAATGCAAATGGTTAGTTTTGGTATTGTTATGTTTGTGTATTAACGAGGCCGTTTGATTTGGCCATGACAGAGCATCTTTACTTCAGCCGCTGTCATGTTTGTTGTTGTTAGCCGATCGCCTGCTAAACTACTTAAACTACGATTCATTTGGACCCAAACACATCTATTCATCGAGGCAATGGACAGCGACTGTACGCTTCTCACCATGTCGGCTGATGGAGTCTTCGGTTGCTCAAATTAAATGACACTCCGTTTTCTTCTTTCGAAAACGCCAAATATAAGCGTAGTATTAACTTCAACTATTGTCTTCCGCTTCTTCCGGAAGTGTACAGCCGACAGAAGGAAATGATGTCACGGATGACGATAGCCAACCACAGCACCCTTTCGAAATTGGCAGTTGAGTTGGAACTGCTGTGTATTTCCTTTTTCGTTCTTCTTCTTCTATTTTTAAGCGTTTTTTCTTTACTTTTCTTTTTTTCCCTTTTACCAAAACACTTTATTTTGGAAACCGGCGAAAATGTTGTATAGTTACTGTAACTGTGAGGGTAGATACATAGGGGAACTCACAGGTTTGGGTTGTACAACAATGGTAAAATAAGAATAAGTTCTGATGATTATAAGATCTTCAAAGCCATTTATGATTTAGAGTAACTTCGACATGCATAGAGTAAATTTTATGCAAATGATATATTCTTTTTTTTTTTTTTTAAATATTCCCTGATATTTGTTAATCATGGATTCTGAGAGAGGGGCTCTCCTTTTTTTCTACCATTACAGTGCCAAAGATTACAAGTACAGAGAATGTTAAATGAGGTCAGTCCAATAGTTGACTTCTGTCAATACTTCCAAAAGTGCATTTCAGTCGGACTTCAGACAGAGAGAACTTGAGAATCTTGGTTCAAAATTGAAGATATCATATGTATAATGAAATATGATGTATAATTAGGGCCTGAGTTTCCAGATTAACAAAACTTTCAGTAAAACATGAATGCAAAATATGCTCAGACAAAAAACAGGTAAACGAGGAAGACCGTGAGAAACAACAAAAAGCTGGTAAACAGAGAGATAGATAATGGATTTCAGATGCAAAAAAAAGCATCAACTTTTAACCAGACAATTTTTCTTTTCTTTTTTTCACACTTTTTAAGACATCATGAGGTTGATGTTTGGAAAAAACTCTTTTAAGGCCAAAGAAAACTCATTCACTCATTCATTCAACTTATACCCTCCACATGAGAGTCATGGGGGACACTGGTGCCTAATCCCAACTGACAGGGTGAAAGGTGGGGTATACCCTGGAGAGGTTGCCAGCCCATTGCAGGGCCACATACATAAACAACCATCAGCTCTTACAGGCAATTTAGACTGTCCAATTGGCCTAAGAGCCAAGGCCAAGAGTGCTAACCACTACACCAGTGGATCTCAAACTTTTCATACCAAGTACCACCTGAGGAAACTGAGCTCTCAAAGTACCACCATTATCACCAGTGTTAAAATAGTGGTGTAAATAAGATAATCTGCTCTCCTCACATATACTTCAGACACTGTTCTAGTGAAATTATATTATGATGGAGAAGATCAGCTCCACTCTGTTCACATACTCATATACAGTAGAACATTATTTCTGATTTTCCTCCAAGTACCACTAGAGGAAGCTCGAGTTTGAGAACCATGCCACTACACCATCCGTGTGGCCCCAAAATTTTTTTGTACGAGTAATTAGTAGCAGTTACTATTTTAAATTTTCAATTATACTAGAGTTTACACTATGAATAAACACAATAGCTGTACTCAGAGTGTCATAGTTTTAATAAGTCTTATGAAGACTAAATCAGAAACACATAAATGACAGCAGCACACACAATTATTTTGGAGCTGTAGTAAAAATACCGTCTTCCAGACAAAACTGTACAAGTCATACAAAGATTGTATAAAATACAAACAAGTGAAAAAACACTCTGTGAGGTGGTTGATGGACTAAAAATTACACAAATGAAGATGTGGTTAAACCTATTTGCAGGTTGACATATGTCTTTTCAATCACAGCCTTTATATGGGTGGCCAGGTTTTGGCTACTTCTTGGTGGATGGACTCAGGAAGCCACTGACAGTATGCAGACAGCAGAACTAAAGGAGTATGAAGAAAAACAATATCATTAGTCAGCAAGAAGGCTCATTAGACTCACAGTATTATTTGATACCAAACAAAAATGATATTATATCCTCACATTTCTCCTCAGTCTTCCAGACAGACAGCAGAGTGTCTCTGCTGTCAACTCTCTTTGTCACCAGCAGTCCCAGCACAGCCTCAGTCCTGGGCTGCAGCCTACAACAAAAGAGACATTAGAGTAAGATTGAAGCCTGTATGTGTGTTTGTGTGTCTGTGACTCTGTGTGTGTTTACTTTATATTTATTCCCTCTTTAGGACCTTTTCTGGCACTGACCTTGTCAAAACCAGTAGTCCTCATGGAGACCAGAACCTGGCCTTAATGAGGCAGAACCTCAATTCTGAGAAAGTGGTTCAGTGTAGAGCTAAGATCTGAATTGTGGTTAGGTTAAGGTTGGTATTAGGCATAAAATGGTTAGGGATAAGGGTTTGTTCAGACGGAAGTCAGTGCAGTGTCCTAAGAAAAACAGCTGTGCAAACCTCTGTGTGTGCACATGTGTACTTACTTTGCCCATGTTTTCATCATGATGGAGGGGTTTGAGAGAAGGTGACCACTGTATTTCTTTAGTTTGGGACAAACCTGCAAGTGAGACAAAGCATCTTAAGGTTTGCATATGACACATGGTTCAGTCATCTTTGCAAAACAGACAAGGTCTGAAATTAAGATACAGGTTGGAAATTTTTTTATGTTTTTAATAGATGGAAAGAATATCTGTAATATCCCCGATGAGCTATTTGTGGTGCAATCAGCAGTATTTATGCACACCCAACAGACAAACAATGAACAAAAAATAAACACACTTAAATGTCGACAGGTGAAAGCCAAAACAAAGATGAGAAAAGCATTAGTAAAATTAAGTAATTATTCGACCATTGAGTGTAGCGCTCCATCCATATTTGTTGAAATACTGTACATTTGCTGAAATACTGTGTATTTGCAAATGAACACCAGAAAAGTCAGTTTTTATCAAAGTAAGAACTAAAGACATTTATTGACTATGGTAGTTTCATGGCTGTTGAAGGTCAGATTCAAGTTTTCATGATCAGTTGAATTTTAAAGTGACACAATGTAGGATGGTACATCAACTTACAACAGGGTGATTGGCACTGCTGTCTAAGCTCGAGCAGGTCAGTCTGTATTGACACTATGGAACTTCTTGTGTTGGGTCCATGCCACAAGGAGAGCTACAAATACTCCTTTACAGCATATGTGGCATTGCACAAATGCACTTTACCGCAACATGTATTTTACACCAGTTGTAACAAACAATACTGTTTTCCAATTGTAGAGGGACCCCGAGACATAACATTCCTTTGTTTTAATTTAGGTAAACACTTAACATGGATGGGAAACTTTAGGGATTTGTTGTAGTACCTGTCCTTCCAGCAGAAACCTGGCAAATATTTTGTAGCGATTCAAGCCATCTGGATAATCCATCTCCACTGATGGCAGTTGCCACCCCACACGGACTGCAGGAGATGACACAGAAACCCCTCACATATAGGCAGAGATACCTCTTGACACAAACACCGTTAAGATGGCCAGCTGTCAAGAACTTACAGAAGGTGCTCGAACGGTGACACCTGATGGTGCCGGTGGATGAGCAGAACCATGGTGCTGGTGACTCCAGAGGGGGGCCAAAATGGCAATACTGAGGAAGAATCTGGGGAACCCACTCTGCTTCTACTGCTGATATGCCTGTAAGGAGGAGAATAGAAGACAAATTTAGAAGGTGAAACTGTTTGACAAATAGACAACAGCACCTTAGCATTGCAGTTCAGCTCACCATAGTATGATATGGGAACAATAAACCCAAAACTGCCTTGCGTTTACAACACACAGTGTTTGTGACCCGGAAAGCAATAGTTACATCAGCTATGCAAAAAGCATGGCATTATTCCATGCTTAAATTGAACAATGAGAAAAACACAACACTTTAAAAAAAGAGCAATAATGGAGGACAAGGTTGTTTATCACAAGAATTTTCTCTTTACTAAAAAGCACGGTATACAGTATTAAAAAATGATGTGCGATTCAGTTTTTCCAATTCTTGTCTTGTTGTCTGGAAGTGCAGAGTCTCTGTTGACCAGGCTAGCTCCATCATTTAGATGCAGAGCCACTGTGCTGTGCACCTCAACAGAGGAGTAGCAAAACGTGGGATGATAAAGACTGGTTAATTAGGTAGTTGGTGCCCTTCTTAACATTTGATAATCGCGTAACTTAACTGAACTGTACTACTTGGTGGAAAATGGATTAAAGTCAAAACAGAGAGGATGCTGTGACTAGTGGACAGCAGGGACTCACCTCTCATGTACATCTTGGTGGTCTCCATGATCTCCTGGTAGACAACAAACTCAGGCAGCGTTTTGAACAGCGCAGATGTGGGATGAATGAACACTGGGTCATCCATAAGACATGTCTATAAACAAAAATAGACAAAGGTGAGAAGGTTAATGAGAGGGAGAGCACAATACACTCTCCTAAATAAGTTATTGGTATAACTCACCTTATATCCATTCTTCCATTTTGGGTCCAGGATATCTTCTGCCTGCACACGTCGTGCAAGGTGGTCTCCAAGGCCTGCCAAAACAATCTGCCGCAAGCAAACCACCTGGTGCTCTGTCGGCGGAGTCATCTTAGGGTCAACAAATACTCCCACCTCTGGACACACTGCATTCACTGGGAGAGAAGAACAACTGTCTGTTGTGTTTCTCCAGCAGAAATGCTTTAGGTTTTCTGTGTTTGTAGTATGTGAGTACCTGCATTGGTGAGTTGTCCTCTGAGCCTCCTGATCTCCACCATGGCTTTATACCTCATGTCGTTCTCCTCGCAAAACTTGGGAGTACAGCCAGAAAATTCACAAGCACCAACAGCACCTGCAGTCACAGGTTTACAGACATAAGGCAAAGCAGCATTTCTTTTGCTTTCATTTTTGCAGTTTCACATCTCACTGTTATTTGCAGACTTTTATGTGACCTAATCGACTATTCTTCAATTAAGTTTACTTAAACCGGAAGCCCCTTTGGTTTTAATCCTCACATAAATTCCTTATTTCTGGTGAAACACAGAAGTCAGCTTGGATTCTAAAGCTAAATTTAAATGTCAAAATATGAACTAATGCAGTTTCAGCAAATCTTAATAGAAGTGAGCTCACCCAGCATGACCATGAGGTCTCCCAATAGAAGCGAGACTCCTTGCCCAGCCCACAACCTCCTCATTTGGGTCAGCCGAGCTCGACGCTGGGTGAGCTTTGAGCTCTCCTCCTCACTACCTGCTGGTCTGATAAGCAAACAATGCAGGGTGTTAGAATCTAAAAGTAAGAAAACAACGTGAAGTATTATGCATGATTTTGAGTGAGTATGAAGCATCAATTTATATAGGCAAGGCAGTGGAAGCAACCACTTCTATTTTCTGTGGAGAGACATGAGAGTAAGCACGTCTCCGCACCTGTTGAAGTCTTCAAAGATCTCCCGAACGGTCATGGCTGCTACCAAGGCAATGACGTATGGCAAGCAACCCTGCTGCTTCCCGAGTGCTAACATTTTAGCATAACGTGGTGCCACAGGAAATGAAGCCATCGCTCTACCAAGGGGGGTGATGGGACAACTCAGCCTCGCCTGTGCCATCTCTTTTACCCTGATGACAACAAAAAGACAGCACAAGAACAGACATGTGATACAACTAATAATTAGTTCCATTTATCTAACCACAACATTTTAAATAAAAACATTAAGAGCTAACCATATAAGAGGGTTTAAAAAAAACATTTTTACAGGTAGCACTGGAACAAAAACTGGAGCAGTAGTCCTTATGACCAAAACTTGATCCTAATGAGCACCTAATTTCTGACAAGGGATACTGCTTTGTTTAAGATGTTCAAATGAATGGAAGTCAATGCAGTGTCCTTAAGTTGTTCCTTAATTAAAACTAAGGCCAAGGTCACATGATTTTACTTCTTGTACAAATTGTAAAACCCACTAAAGTAAAGTAAATTGTGATTTAGGGCTATATAAATAAAATTATTTGTCTATCTTCATAAAAAATAACAATATTAATGAGCACTACAGGTTACTGCAATTTGCTTTTTGGTTCTCTATAAGAACTAGAACAATGTCTCTCAGATGTCTTGTTTTCACAAACAGGTATTCAATCCATGACAAGGAGAAAAATTTTAAATAAAAAAGCCAGTGGCAGTGAGGTACCTTCCAGTGCGAGGAGGCTCTTTCAAAGCTCCCAACGAAATCAATAATTCTTCTGCTGCCACGAGAGCCTCGGCAGAGGGAGATGTGGGAAAAGGAAAATTAACCACCTGTAGAAACCAGAATATGTGAGACCATTTTAATTTACACAACAGCACTTCATTCAAGTCTGCCATTAATATCCAAGTTGTTCACTTGCCTTCTCTATGTTGAGGTCCTTCATCTGTAAAACCAGGTCTTCCACAGGCCTGCGTGTGATCTCTGCTTCTGAGAACAAACTGAAATCTCCAAACACTGCAGACGAGTATAACCTGCAGAAACATAGGAACAACATTTGTGAACACCCTCAACCTCAAGTAAGAGAAAACATTTATGTTTCAAAGTCCTGACCTGTAGCAGTGTCCCGGCTCTGTTCGTCCAGCTCTACCTGCCCTCTGGTTGGCAGAAGCCTGTGAAGTCCACGTGACTTTAAAGGAAGACACGCCAGTCACTCGGTCATAGAAACGCTTCTTAACACGACCACAGTCAACTACGTACTTAATGCCAGGGATGGTCAGAGACGTCTCAGCCACGTTAGTGGCTACAACACACAAACGAGTACCAGGAGGGGGCGGCCGGAACACCTACAGCCAAGGAGAGCACATGCACACGAACACACATACAAATTAAACTCTACTGTGGGTTTCCATGTCCTCAAATTTCTGAAAACAGTTAAAACAATATTGCTAAATTTGCAACTTCTAAGTCCCAACACTATGAATTGATAAAACAGATTAATATGTTTGTTGTTACAGAAAGTACAGTAGTTCACAATAGTATGAGGACAGAAATAGTTTGATTTTATAGTGTAAAGCACTTTGTGCTGTAATTTAGATTTATAGTGCCATATAAATAAAGTCTTATTGATTGATTGACTGATTGAATTATATCCGACTTCTTTTTGCAACTAGTGGAGTCCCCCCCCGGTGGGTAACTGCTACTTCTGTCATACTTCCTGGGCTTCACTTTTGAAACCAGAAGACTGTCTATACAGTCTATGTTCTGCATTTATATTCAGTGTTTTCTCCTGGATGATGACTTTCATCTGTTTTAGTTCAGCCATGATGTTGAAATTACCTTCGCCTGCTGCTCTGGGGCCAACAAAGAGTACAGAGGAAGGACATAGAGAGGAATAGATGGATCAGCCTTCTCCTCTGCTGAAACAGAACAGAGCTGAATATGTAAGGACACTGGTGTGAGATACATAAAATAAGGTATAGATTTGGAGTAGAAAAACTTGCCTGCATTGTCAGGATCATCTCCAATGTCTAGGTCAGAGCCTTCATCCTCCTCATCTCCAATCCCTGCCTCTCTGTCCTCATCACCTTCATCCACTGGCAGGGCAGAGTAGTTATCCAAGTCGATACGGGGTAGAGACTATATACAGAGATAAGTCTCTTAAAATATCCACTTAAGACATATTTACCAAGGATGTGGTGTAAAAAACACTTGCAAAAATTTGCATTTTATACCACAAAAAGGTAGGCTTACAACAGTCTTCTTCTGTTTGGCCTTTTTAAACTTCCTCATCGCCTCTGATGTGTCTGCTTCTTCATCTTCACCTGGACACAAAAATTAGTAAATAAACAAAAATTCTGCCCAGAGATAGGTTACAGTGTGAGGGGACACAGGTGTGTGTTACACTCACCAGTGATTGTGTTACTCTTCCTCAAGGGGAAAGCTTTTCTCAATCTTCTGCACAGAGTGTGAACCTCTGCCTGACCGGTCAGAAACACCAGGATGCCACCTACAGAACACAGATGTGACATCAGTGGGGTGGGTTCATTTCATAAATGCAGGTTTGTTTTGCAAACAACTGTAAAGATTAAATTCACACAAGATTGATTTGAGATCATATTTGTTATATATACACACTATACTTGTATACTATACTATAGATGATTTTGTTTAGTTTGTTTAGTAGGTTTTTACAAGCACAAAAGTCTAAACAAGCCAATAACATGGCAGCAACTCAACAAATGTACTCAACAAAGGTCCTGCTGAAGTTTAAACCTAGAAGAAGAGAGGGGAAAAAAGGTGATTTAAGCGAATGCGGTTGTTGAGATTTCATGGTTGTTGCTGCCAGACAGTCTGGCCAAAGAGTTTCAGAAGTTGCTGATCTACTAGGATTTTCATGCACAAGTATTTCTAAGGTTTACACAGTGTTCTAAAAAATCTAAAATCAGTGATCTAAAAAAATAGAAAATATTCAGTGAACAGCAGTTGTCTGGAAGAAAAAATGCCTTGACAATGCAGAGGTCTGAGGAGGACGGTCAGACTGAAGTATATTGTCTATATAAGAGGTATAGAAGACAATCTCTGAACACACAGCTCGTCAAACCTTGAGGCAGATCTGCTACAGCAGCAGAGGACCACATTAAATTCCACTCCTGACACTAATTTAGGTGTCTTGTGCCTGATAAACTGCAGAACAATAAGATATAGGAATTCTCATTTCTTTAATCTGATGAATTTAAAATATTCTACAGTCTCCCCTATATCCTCATTTACCAAAAGCTTTATTAAAGTACAACTGTTATTAGGCTTCTGTCTAACTAAATAATAATGTTACTCAATTATTGTATGTCTTGCATTAGTGATGATTCTGTTTATTATTAATAGTAACTTATTCAGATATTAATCTAGTGTATGATTTGGAGTTAGAGTGACTGAGTGTATGTTGTACCTGAAGGCAGCATCCGGTGGATCTTGCAGGTCTTGTGAAAAACCTCTCCAGTATAATCCTCCAGTGGGGTGCGTTTGTTGAAGTGGATAGTGACCGGGAACTGGCGAGCGTCCACTTTGATGACAGGTGGAGGTGTCCGAAATAGCTTCTGGTTTTCTGTGAAGTCTTCAACCCTCAGAGTAGCTGACATGACCAGCAGCTTCATGGGCATACCTTTCTGCAGAGAGACAATGGGCCAATAGAGCACGTTAATGAAAGAGAAAGATGATGATCTCACCCCTAAGGCATACATTTAATATTCTGAATTACATCATTTCCCGCCACAGACAGTTACATACCTTGTTTCTGAGTGGGACAATGCGAGACAACAGTCCGATGAGGATGTCTGTATACACACTCCTCTCGTGGGCTTCATCTATAATTATCACACTGTATCTCTGGAGAAGGAAATCCTGAGAGACAAGAGAGGAATTCGAACAAAGATTTAAAAGGATCTGAAAGACATTTTGCTGTGAATATAGAATGCATTCAAACTCTACTTAAAAAAATCTTGTTTTGGTTAAAAGGATAGTGTGAAATTGGTGATGTAAAAAACATAATTTCTCACTTCCATGTACCATAGTGGTAAAAATATAAGACAAATTTATTTCTGGAAATGTTATGTGCCCATATTTGACATGAGTGTCAACACTTTATGTGTAGAGAAATGCAGGCTGTCACTACTCTACTGCTGGCAGTCAGAAATAACAGTAGGTCTAATTATTCACCAGATTCTGCTTAAATAACTCAAAAAAAAAAATATATAAATAAATAAAAATAAAAATAAAGATGGTACCTTCTGGATCTCCTTCAACAAAACACCATCTGTCATGAACTTGATTTTGGTCTCATCAGTCACATTTCCTTCATATCGAATCTGGTAAGACACCATTCTGAGCACAGACACAACAGACCAACAGGACTGAGGTTTACAGATTTGATTTTCCTATTCACAATATTTTGAAAATCTTCAGCATTTTTGTTACCGTGTGGACAGGTTCATCTCTTTGGCCACTCTATGTGACATGCTGACAGCAGCAACTCTTCTCGGCTCTGTGATGCCAATAATTCCACTTCCACTGCAGGAAACAAGCATGATTAAAAGGGAAAAATATACAATCACACAAAGATTAGTATACATCCACATGGAAGGTTTTTCTGGGTAAGGACGTAGTTTAATATTTAAGGTTTGTATGATTAAGAGGATAAACTACCTGGCATAACCAGCTTCATACAGAAACTGAGGCACTTGAGTAGTTTTTCCACTTCCCGTCTCTCCACAGATGATGACACAGGGGTTTTCTCTCACTGCCTCCATGATGACCTGCTCCTCTGCCAACACTGGCAGCTTCAGACGAGCCTCCTACAGCAACAGATGACAGCAATCAGCCAAAACAATGCGACATAGACCAGATCATATCTACATACAATTAACACACACCTGTATTTCTGGAGATCGGTCAACAGGTATGAAGACTGCTGGCTGTGAAGCCTCTTCTTTTTTGACTTTCTCCTGATCTGAAACACTCTTCTTACTCTTTATTTCTTGTTCTGTTTTCTGTGGTTCTTCATTCACTCCCTGTTTGTCCTCTGTCTTCTCACAGGTGGATATGGTTTTCTTAGCACCAGCTGTCTCTGTGCTTTTATTCACTTCTTCATCCTCCTTTTCCATCTCCTCATCATCATCATCAGAGGAAGTGTCACTACTTTCCTCTGCCTTTTGCTCTTCTTCCTCTTCCTCCTCTTCCTTTAATTTTCTTTTTCTGTTCGCTCCACTGACACTGCTGATTTTTGGACCAGGGTCTCCATCCTTTGTTTCATCCAAGGAACTGAAAAGTAGTCAAAAAAAATAATTAAAAAAACTGCATTAAACTACTGACTCCACTTTCACATCCTCCCCTTGCTTCAATTGTGCATCTTAGTTAGTTGCACTTACTTTTTAGTCTGGTAAATCTTTTCTCCTGTCCCCAGTTTGGATGTGGTGTACAGCAGCTTCATCTCAGACTCTGGAATCTGCACCTCAGCCAGTTTGGTCAGGATGTCTGCTCTCTGTCCAAGACACGCAGTGTGAAGAGTGAGTGGGTTGTGATCTACTTTATTTTTTATTCCTTGCAGTCTTGTTGGAAAAGTTTTGTTGGAAAAGTGTGAATGTGTTTAACATTCAATATAAAGTGAATGTTAAATAAAGTACAGGGAATACATCAGTGGTATAAAAATATTCAAGCTTGTTTTAGACTACGTACTATGCAGCTGAGTGGAAGTTGTACAATGTTGTTAAATAGACATTTTTGCCTACAAGTTCGATGGAAACTGCATCCCCAGCTGGTCTTACATTCACCTTACACAAAAGATGCCATCAAAAGGTTCAGTATGGAGCCTGAATCTTTTAATGTTATTATCTTTCTATTTTACTTACTTTTGGGGACGAGTACTAACAAAGTAGTCTTTTCCATACCATTAATGTAATAACAAATCACAAGTTAAAACAAACTCTCTCACCTGAGCTTTCTTCTCCTTGCGCTCCAGCACTTTCTGCAGCTCTTTCCTCTGCTTCCTGGTAAGTGGTTTCCTGGTGGAGACATGTTTAAGTGTGGCTTTTTTCTTCTTGGCTTTGTTGGCTGGGAGGACCAAAGCATTGCTCTCATCCACACCTTTTAACCTGGCTCCATCTGATGAAAACAGAATTCAGTGAAGGCTGGAAATAAAACATGCAAGAGGCAATACAAAGCAGAGAATGTGAAGATACTTAACTTCTAATTTTACAGTTAAAGAGACAATACAAATCAGAAATTTATCACTTCTTCTATCTTTATGAATATAAATGGATACTACAAAAGTGTACTTAAAAAGTGCTACACCCTACTTGTTAATATGGCCCTGATTTTACAAGTCAGTGTGTGTCTACTGACATTTTTTCAAATGTCGGATAAAAGCTTTTTCAAATCTAAAGGTGGTTAGTTGGCATCACCAAGTATGTAGAGCAAAATATTCCATGATTTAATTGGATCAGGATGAAGTAGTGTTTTGTGCATCAGTTAGTCCAAAAACTAAACTAAAGCTCAATCCGATATCAAGTGAACTGTAAACTGTACCTCATCTTGTGTGATTGATATGTTATTTTTTCTGTCTATGTCTTTGTTGTAGTGTAAATGTAACAGATACGCTGCATGTCAAATCTCAGACTTCACTGTCTGAAAATAAAGTATTATCAGTCAATTAGGGCTGTTCAACTTCTCAATGGTGAACACTGACCCAGGATAAGTACTGATGCAGCAACACAAACTAACAAATGCACTCTACAAATTATTTGTCCTTAAAACAAAGAAATCATTAAAACTGATCTGACACTTTCCGCACTTTCCACATTTTCTGAACCAAACAAGTACTCGATAAGCGACAGATGAATCGATTCTGATAATACGTATGGATCTAAAATATGGATATGCGAGTCTTACCTTTCAGTTCCACCACAACGTCTGTCTTTTCTTCGCTCTCTGGTTGTTGAAGGTCACTTTGTTGTCTTCCCTTCCAGTTGTGTTTCTTCCTCAGTTTTCCCATTTTTTTAATTGACGGCTAGAAATGTATGGATAAATAAGCAACTTCGCAGCCTGCGATGTTAAACGGCACGAAAAAGCTGAGGCCTTTCAAGTCAAATAACGAACTAACTCTATCTCAACGCATCGGAATAAATCTTTATTGATATTATAGATACAAAACTTTAATTTCAGAAGATCCAGCAACTACATGTAAAGATTTAAACACGACAGAAATTTCATCTGTGCAAAAATATCACGTGTAAACACACTTCAGTCCATCACGTAAAACTATCCGATGCAGAGCAGTTGTCTTGGAAGAAAGGTTCCGCATCGAAAGCGCCGTGAAGAAACGGAAACTCCTCATTCATACGCAAACTAGTATTTGGTGTCGTAATGTCGCTGCGTCCATCAGAATTAATGGGAATGGAAAGTATTTTGATTTAGGTGCAGCGGCAGAGTGAACGGCTACTCTATAACGTTATACACTCAAAAAAATTATAGAACAGGTACACTTTATAAACAGAACAATACTGCAGGTCGCTACAATAATGTAAATGACAAAAATAAATAATTAACAATTAAATGAAAAGAATGCAAATACTCCTGAGTTAAATGTCTTTATTATTTTGTGCTTGATAAAATTGTTTATTGATTAAAAAAAAGAAGAAGAAAGAAAGAAGTAAAAATTTAATTAAAGCTTTGTTTTCAGAACCGTTGTTTACAGAAATATATAAAGGCAAATTGAACAATTTATATATTTTTATTTTTCTGTTGAACATATTGTGCAATGAAATGACAAAATTAAGACTAAATCAAACCTGAAATAAACATTTAAAATACAAAATCATTAGGAAAATGTAAAATTGCAGCTATTACACTTTTTTAAAAAAAGTACAAAAATCGCTCACATCCACAAAAATGCATCAGTGCTATATAACTTTGAAAACTTTAACCAACAGATAATTTTTTTTAATAAATAAGGTACAGAGATGCAGTCACATAAAATTAAATTTTTAAGAAATGAGTAAATATTTTAACTTGATGTGTCAACCTGTTACTGTTTTGATCAAGGTAGAAAAAGGCCTGTGTTGTTTGTGTTCTTGTATTTGTTGCTGCGTGAGGACCAAAAAAATTGTATAAGCCATATGGTGTGAGGACATTTTGGCTGTCATCACATCTTTAAAGGGCTTTTGGGGGGTTAAGATTGGTTTTAGGGTTGGGGATAGAATTGGGTTTAGGTTAGGATTAGGGTTAGAGTTGGGGTTTGCACTGGCCTATGGATTTGGCATACTTGAGCCTCCAAAAGGGTTAGGCATTTAGTTGTGATGTTAAGGTTAGGGTTAAGTAATGCATTGTGTATGTTTGTGTGTGATCATTATTTGGTAAAAACATGAGGCAATATATATCTGACATAAAAAAAAATGATTAGGTGTGAGTGTGATTAGCACAGGTGT
Organism: Brachirus orientalis; assembly: GCA_016785285.1. NCBI lineage: Eukaryota > Metazoa > Chordata > Actinopteri > Pleuronectiformes > Soleidae > Brachirus > Brachirus orientalis. The sequence continues at coordinate 1,604,377 of JAFBJR010000190.1, forward strand.
GTGGTTGTCTAAGATTATGTTTTTCATGAACTAATATCCAGCCCAATGGTTTTAATACTGATGCTGTATAACATTTAGGCTCCTCCATACTCATCCCTTCAATCAGCGACAACATTATGTTAAACAAACAGAAGGGATCCTCCTTCTTGTTTTGTCATGCAAAACTGTTCATATTATAATATGAATATTTCACAAGAACCAGAAGTAGCTTTTCCAAGCAGATCAGTGGTAGCACAGAGAAAAGGAGGGACCTGTGAACTGCAGAAACCAAAGTAAATATCATTTTCTCAGATGCTGCTGTCCATCAAAGCTGCGTACTCGTTATTCCTCTGACCCTCCCCCGCTGTGAAGCTCTCCTCTGTGGTTCTCTTCGCCTCTTTGGTCAGCCTCTCGAACCTCTTCAGAAACACGACGAGGGCCACCAACAGAGCCGCCTGCACCAGCACAAACACAAGCAAACACACCTGTGAGGCCAAAGCCAGGTCACAGTACCAGTAGTGGCAGGTCTGCAGCACCTCCTCCTCAGTTAAATATGCCACCAGCCGCCCTCTTCGGTTGGGAGGGAAGCTGCAGTTAACACCCAGGTGTGCTCTTAGGCTGGCGGGCTGACGCAGCAGCCAGGCCCGCAGGTAGAGGACACCACAGTCACACACCCAGGGGTTAGCATGAAGGGAAACAGAGCTCAGGGAGGTCAAATTATCTAGGAGCCCATTAGGGAGGCTGGTCAGCAAGTTGTTGTGGAGGAGGAGCTCGGTGGTTCCAGCCGGGAAACTGGTGGGCAGCATGGAGGAGGTGAGAGATGTGCCGCTGCAGTTCACCCGACTTCCATGACAGGAGCAAAGGCGTGGGCATGCTGAGGACCTTTGACCTCGAAAGAGGAGGAGCAGACACAGGAGCAGAAGCCTTAACATGGTTACCAGTCACTGGAGGAGAATGGAGAGGAGATTTAATGGCAAATATATTAAAGAGAACATTCAGCGGAAATGTTCTGGGGGGCGGGCATTAGATCTGAAACAGCGTGCCTGCTCAGAGGCTGGTGGTCAAAAACTATGAGGTTTTTGACCATAAATATTATTTCATTTATCTAAGTAGACCTCAGTAATCTCAATTTTCGGTTCAAAAAGACCATTCTATGTGACCTTTAAAGCAGTGTTTCCCAAACTTTTTTAGGGGACCCTTTAAAAAAATAAAAGGACACACTCTCGTGACCCAATTCACAATGTTAATCAGGACAAGATTAACTTTGTTTATACTATTTAGTTTCTGGCTATTATTACTTCAGTTTCTTCCAACTAAAGGTAGCAAAAGATCACTAGATCTGTCATCAGCCATTATATATTGATTCTCATGACCTAATTGTTTTTCTTGGGGTTTATAAAAAGCTCATCTTATATACAGTATTTTGTAATTTAATTTAAATGTCAAAGCCTAATATTTTGTTGATTCAGCTCAGTGGTCAGATGCGAGGCAGTCCTGTCATGCTCGTGACTATTATTATGCAATATGGGAATTAGATTACACATTCTGATATACAACTACACAGTATCTTTATTAACATAATTATTATGTTATAAATAACAAATATTATCCAAATAAATGTCATAGGATGTGTGATGTATATGATGTATAATGAATTAATGTCAACACAATTACCAAAGAATAATCCTGTAACACCAATAACTATAATTAGTATACACTGTCAGTATTTCCTCCTTTCGTTCAGACCTCAGTGGCAGAACCATGTAGTCCACACATCACTTTACACTTTGAAAGCATAATATAGGGTCATGTGTTTGAAAATCAAAACAAAATATTGCATAGTTGCATAAAAGTGAAGTCATAATATAGTGTGAAGAGGGATTTACCTTCAATGCTGTGTGTCTTCAGGAGGACTGTGTGTCTGTCTAACTGACACTCTGACAGTCTGTGGGTTAGTGCCAGCTGCTGCGCACTGATAAAGACCACTGTCAAATATGAATACACTTACTGTAACTGCCTGTGCACATGCGTGTTTAGTACTGAGGTTTTTGTACTTAACTCACCTACATTTAGTAATTTTAGTTGTAAAAGTTTGAAGATACTGTATTTTAAATTCGTGAATTTAATAATACCACAGTGAAAGAATATTCTGCTACAAATCAAATTAGATATAAAGTATATGCAAAGTTTTGCTTGTGTGAAAGTAGAAAAGATTACACAGATTACGAATAATAATATAATAAATTATAATAAATTACTATTCGTGTGTAAAGTTGCGTGACATGTGAAGATCTTCAAGTAAAGTCATCGAATAAATACTCTGGCAGACAGAGTTCAGCACTGACTTTTGATGTAGTGGAGGTGCCAAGTCAAAGTTATACTTGAGTGGATGAGCTTAGTTGTTTGCCATTATTGTTTCTGCATCTCCTCTGACTGGCAGAGAGACGATGCATTGTGCACTGCAGAGGAAGACTGCCTGCAACAGATAAACCTGAAGCAGCTGATAATGTTCACGTGGCAGATCCAGTTCCGATCTCTGCTCTTCAGACCGCCACAGTGACACAGGAAGACGTGCTGCAGCACAGTGTAACGTGACACACGACCCCATAATCTTCAGAGAAACTGTGGAGCCAGATTGACGAGAAACAAGAGTTTATTTGTCGCACGTTTCTATAAGTGGGGCACAGGCTGAGCTCACTGTCTTCAGGCAAAATGTGCACCATTCCTCAGCATCAGCGGCGTCAACACAATCGCTCTCTCACACACACACACACACACACACACACACACACACACACACACACACACACACACACTAAAGCATTCTTAATTCAAACAATTACTCAAAACATTACTCACTTCAAAGGAGAGAAATTGGAAATAGAAGCATAAACACAGCATTTGCTCGTCATAATTTTTTAAACATGTTTTAGTAGCAACACTGTAGGTCATGATTTAATATTACAAGCACTGGGCATTGGTTATAAAGCAGTAAAAATAGATCCACAGCATTCAGCGGATATGAGTAATGGTAGCATGCTTGCACATGCACCAACCCTCTCATTATGTCAAAGGCTCTCCATTCACAGTTGGCCACTGGCAATAAGTGCATTTTCAGCTCAGCCAGCACATATGAAAATGCTGGAAGAAGATATGTTGACTTGCCATATGCAAAAAAGGTTTCATGAAGGTATTTTTAGAGAAAAACAAAGCAAATGGTTAAGGTTTCATAAAAGTAAAGTCACTGTGGTACCTTTGTCAAACAAATAGTAGTTTTAGGGACGGATACCGGGTGATATCTAAAACATACACTCATGCACCCAAACACGCGCGCGCACACACAAACAATATAAAAAAACAATATCCATGTTCAAATCCGAATAAGACGAACAAGCTAAATTTCTTTACAAAACATCTGATAACACACATGGTCATACCCTGACAGAATATTCAAAAAGTCTATCATTGCATTTATAAATTAGGTACACTGAATAGTAATTTAAATTACACGCTAACATTATATATGTTAGGACTGTTAAACCACAGAGGGTGGGGGGCTCAAAGTGGACAAACATAGAGCTTCAGAGAAAAAAATAATAACCCCTGACAAAACAAGCCTCCAGACAGACAAACTATACAAAGCACCAAACCGAAGACAAATGTACAACCAGAGTTGCCAATGATACAAGATAGCCATAGTTCAATGTCTGAAGGTCTCACTGTCATTCAAGGGAGAAACAGCAGGTGGCGTTACAGCTCTGCAGAGGCGTCACTGGTCTTTCTCGTGCATCTGCTGCTGCATTTTATTCAGCATCTCCTGCATCCTCTTCAGCTGTGGGCAGAGAGCAGAGGGTGTGAGTGAAACTTTTTTCCACAGAAGAGACATTTAGCCTTGTGCTGCCACAGCTTAATGCATATTTCTAATATCTTGAATAGTGTGATATTGTGTATGAATTATACAGTAAAATGCCTGACCAATTGTCTGTAATCAGAATGTTTTATGCCATCCTGTCCCAGCTTTGGGATATGATGAACCTTAAGAGTCTCCTTTCATCCAGACAAGACTTACGTATGTTGACCTCAGACTATTAATTCTTCTTCTGCCATAATATATAAACTTGAACCCCACTTTTGTTCTACACAGGTCTTGGTCAAACTGTAATAAATTCATATATTTATGTAAAAACTGTTTGTTTTTTTTTTGATTTGCCACTGAGTCAGTGAAGAGAATTCTAATCCCGTGCAGCACACATTCCTGCAGATGTTTTTACTTCATCGTGTGTTTTGTATAAATGCTGCTGATGTATCTATTTTAGGTAAGTAGTCAGAAGATATGTCATGCCTCCTGCCATTATTTAAAAATGACAAATGACCTGGATCATAACTCTTTTCCAGTCTTAATGAGCACTTAACATGACATTTTTGTCAGTCACACCCTGCCAAAAACAGCCAACTGAAGCAATTTGCAGTTTAGTGCCTTGCACAAGGACACGTCTGCACTTTTGACGTTTGACAGTCTGGTTAGAAACCAGTCGACCTCCTGATTCACAGTCACTCCAATGACTTCTTCCTTAAATCTGTGGCAGTTATTGCACTGTAAAGCTCATACAACGCGTTAATAGTTTGGACAGCAGTGCGTGACTAAAAGCTTTGACATAAAATAGAATTTGTTAAGGTTATAAAAGGAACTTAGTGGGACATGAAGTATTCACCATTCAGTGAGGGGGTGTATGTATGTATAAAATCTACAGCCAAAAAACAGAACACTTATTTAAAAGGTCCAGGGTGTGACATTTAGGACATTTATTGGCTGAAATACATACCATAAGTATGTTGGTATGTGTAATCACTTTAATATAATAATCAGTTGGTTTTGTAGCCTTAGAATAAGCCTTTTGTACGTATGTACAACATATTTAAGTTGAGGACCTTTCTTTACAGAGGTCACATCTTCACTGCCATGTTTCTACAGCAGCCTGCACAGAGTCTTCATTTGGATACAGAAGCTTACTATGCAAACTAAGAAGAACAACACACTTGTTGGTATCACTAATGCTCACTAATGTGCTTTTGGACCTTTAAAACAGCACATTACACTTCATACCTCCTCGTCTTTCATTTTGATTAATTTCTCAGTGTCCACGTCTGGAGTGGACAGCGGCAGGATGGGGATGGGACTCTCCATACGGTTGTCCTGAGCCAGTTTACTAAGAGGAGGACGGGGCAGGAGAAGAAGAAGAAGAAGAAGAAGAGATAGTTAAAGACAGATCTGCACTGACGTCGGACAAAACAGTTTTTGCTCACACACACGCACACACACACACACCTGGTCATCTCCTGTATACACTGCGCTCTGTAGTTTTCATAGTGGACGTCACAGGTCACGTCTTTCAGATCGTGCATGTGTGAACGAATCAGCATGTTCCTCAGTTTCACAAAGTCACAGTGTGACTGGTTCTCCACTGGGGAGGGGGAAAATGTGTGAGGTTAATTCCAATTCCACATTCAGACAAGACCTGATTTGCATTTCAGAGTGATGATACACAACGTGAACATACCTTCAACAATCCCCCAAGGATACAGTCTTCCTCTGACTCGCTGCCCTCGAGCCTCTACCACTGTGTTACTGCCAATCACAGCGAACGGGGTGCACTCCTAAACGCACACACAATAATGGCTTGTCTTTTAAAACCGTATCTATCCACAGAAAGCTGAGTGAGCATTCTGTGGCAAGATACATATTCGCATGAGTTATACATGATTTACTAAAAAATACTGAATAGCTCAGCACAAATGTTACAGTAATCGCTGAGACGTGTTTGTTTATTTTTCCCTCAGAGACGATCCCGGCCGATTAGTGTTTTTTTTTCTCACCAGACCACATTTATGACACCTGAGCTGCTGCTGCTGCTAAGCTCCAGTTCAAGTCACCCACATTTCCAAACACATTCTCTGCTTAACACTGTAGTGGGTAACTTTTAAATATAAACAAACATCAATTACAGGAGACATACTGTATGGTTTCAAGGCACTTTCGATATGCAAGGAACGAAACGCTCAACACAGGGCAGCAAGATACAAACTCATGTTCTTATATACAAACAAAATTATGTATATAATAAAATGTATATAAAATAACACAATTTCTTTCTTTAAAAAAAAATCAAATTATGTATTAGAATTATGCACTGTGCAATGGGACGCATATTGTTTGATGATCTGTTGCCTTACTATTACTTAATTACAATGACAACATGTACGAAATAACTGAAAATCTTGTTTTGTATGTGTCTATAAAGCATGTTGAGGTTTGTGCTTGACAAATAAAGTGGATTTAATTTGAAATCTCATCAGGGTCTGAATCACCTTCAGCTCTTTGTCAAGTTGCTTGAACTCTTCATCCTCATCGGAGTCGCATTCTGGAAACTGGTACACTTTAATCCCAAACTTGTCTATTTCCTCTCGTATCTAGAAAGACAGAATAAAGGATCGTGTGACGGCAAAGATGATGAAATGATTCTGGAGCTGCAGGTTTCAGACTCACTCGGTCTTTGAGCTTCTTTATCTCGTTTGGTGTGAGACAATCGGCTTTGGCGATGAGAGGAATTATGTTCACTTTTTCATGCAGAGCCTTCATGAACTCGACATCCACCGGGCGCAGGCTGTGGAGAGAAAACCAGGAGTAAAGTTATCAAAGCCATTCAAATTCAAACACCTAAGTCACTGACTGTGTGTGTGTGTGTGTGTGTTATTACCCATGTCCAAATGGAGGGATGAAGTATAAGCAGCAGTGAACTCTGTTGTCCTGGATATTCTTTCTGTTCAGTCCACTCTCATCTCTGAAGTATTGCTCAAACTGCTGGTCTATGTAATCTGTGATCGGCTTCCAGCTATCACGCACACACGCACACGCGCACACACACATCAGCAGGTCCACCAGGTGCTGTGAATTCAGGTGAGCAAACTAAATCAGGTCTTCCAGCTCACCACTCATTGTTGTTGACGGCGTCTCCGAACCCCGGTGTGTCCACAATTGTCAGCTTGAGTTTGACTCCTTTCTCCTCGATGTCCACAGTGTGTTTGATGATCTCCACTGTCTGGTTGATTCGCTCTGAAAGCATTGGCACGGAGAGGGACAAGGAATGTTACTGACAATGAGAAAATGAGGCATTGAACCAAACAAACCTATGAATTGTGTAAATTAAATGAGCTCTTATAATAAGCTCTCTAATAATTGGGTAATCAGGATTTTGGATGTTTTTTTTTTCTATTTCGGTGGCACAATTAGTGGACAGCATTATTCCATTTAAAACAAAGCTGCTTAAAGGTGAAAGCTCCTACTGTTTACATTTTCGCATAAAAGGAAAACATCAATAAAGACAGAAGCAGACAAATAATGAACAAGATAAAGGCTCACCTTCTGCATTCAGTAGCTTCCTGTCTTTGTAAAGGTCTGTAAGGAACAGGCTGTTGACTAGAGTGGATTTGCCCATACCAGACTCTCCTGCAACACACACACACATGCACACACACACACATTGATACTGGTAATGCATCTAACTAACAACATGAGCTCAATCAAAAAAAAATCTCAGATTATTTAACACCAAGAAAAACACAGTTTATAGAGAGCTGCTGATTAAACTTGACGATCTTTCCTGCTGAATTACTTTGTTTTTCATATCTTCTCCACTGCGTATAACAATGAGGGTAAATAAGAGAAATATGTTTTTCAGTGGTATTCAAGATATCTGTTTTCCCAGTGGTTACGCAAGTATATTGTAGGGATAACCCAGATATGATCCTGCAGTTGTATCATTCCATTACTGGTCGGAATCGCCGGATTGGATTTCAAGAACCCAAACCTTTAAATTTCACATAAATAGACAAAGAACAGGCTGTAAAACAGTAAATAAAAAGCAGCAGCATATTCGCTGAGTCATGTGGTAAAATATTTATTTCTTCTGAGCGAGAGCAGAGCATTTGTTCCACAGTTGGAGCAATACGTCTTTGACATGTCTGGTTATGGCAGGGTAGTGAATGCATTGGCACAAATTTGTTGTTAACAAATTAGCAATTTAAAACATGCGTAACGACCGTATCGGACTGATATTCATAGTTGTGACATCGTTATCGCGTGTTAACACACAGTATGTGGTATGGAGTATTAGTTAAAAATGAGTATTTAACCGTATGTAAGAGGAAAGACTAAAGTGATGCACTGTATGTGTTGAACTGTTCAGAGATCATTCATAAATCATCACAGTTTCATCGACGTCATGTTCAAACATTCAGCGGCAAACTGACCTGCCACCATCAGAGTGAAGTCGAAGCCTTTCTTCACCGACTTCCTGTGAACCTGGTTGGGCAGAGTTGCAAAACCCACATACTGTTTCTCCTGGGACAGAAAAAAAAAGACACAGAAGAGGAAGGAGAGGCTTTTTAGTCTTAACCAATATTCTATGAAAGCGAAAGACACGTTTATCTGATAGTTACTATAGATTTAACCCACTTTATTTATTTGTTATGAGTGGAGATAAAAGGATATTTCTACACTGTGGTAAAAAGTACTTATTCGACCATTCCACGCAAGTTCATTTGAGAAACACGTACAACAGTTTATTTGTTAAAAAGAATATACAGGCACAGTGTAGTGGTGACCACTGATGCCTCACCGGGGGAAGAGCCATGGTAAGAACCTTGATTCAACCGAGTCCTTTATATGTTTTATTTGTTTGTTCTTCTGAGCGTGTGTGCACGTTTGGAAGGTTTTCTGCAGGTACTGTGACTTTCTGCAGTCCGAAGACATGCAGACAGAGGCAAACTTAATTAAAGACTCTAAATTGACTGTAGTGTGAATAGTAGGTTCTCTAACAACCCGCGAAGAATAAGTGGTACAGAATAAATGAGTTGAACAAAAGAAAAGTGAGGTTTTCATGAAAGTAATCTGATATTGTTTAACCCTTTCAACCATTTCAGCTTGACAATAAAGCATTCAAAGTCAGCAACTTAAAAATAGAGGCGGACAACAAATAACTGTACTTTTAATGAGAACACGACATGGATCTGGCTGCGTCTGATGCTATAAAATGACCACAACAGACAGTCTGGGTCTGTAATACAGAAAATGTACATGGAAAAACATGTGCGCAGCATTCCTCTGTGAAAAGCCAGTGTGTCAGATTTTCCACTAGCTCTCCGAGGAAAAAAAAAAAAAACAACAACATACAAATAGAACAACAGAATAGCAGCAGTCTCTGTCTCACTGTGTCAGACAGTCGCTCTCAGTGCGGCATATCCTCCCTGCTGCATCTGGCAGAGCGTCATCTTCATCCCACAGAACGACATGTTGACATGTGGAGATATAAATACACACTCGAGGCCCCACCGTGAGCATTCACGCACAGACAGAAGCTGCATTCAACAGAGCTGAAAAGCCCGTCTTCAACTACGCAAACAGTCCAGTCCGACACACATACGCTGTCATAACTAACAGTGGCATTTCCGACAGCTCCCTCGGGTGAGGACTGCATTTATAAAAAACATGCACACATGCATTCGAACAAAACCGCCCTGATGGTGCAAACAGTGCATGGGACACCCACTTGCCAAGCAGCAAGAGATTTGCAATTTTAGAGGCGTCTCAGCAGAAGTATCACAAGAGCACAGTGAACTTAAACACCACCACAGAGAAGCAGAACCGAAAAGATGCTGGGCTTGAACTCATCCTCAACTCTGTGCCTTTATTTCTATGATTTTTTTTTTTTTTTTTTACCATTCACTGAGATTATCCCCCCCCCCCTCCCCCCCCCCCCCCATTTTTTTTGTCTATTCTGTTGTCATCTCTGGCCCAAAACCCAAACCTTTACCTTCTGTCTGGCAGTTCTCACGCGTGGACACAGCAGCCGCTCCACCAGTTTTTCCTGCAGCATGATGGCATCCATCCTAAACCTCTCCAAAACTGACCAACCCAAACAGCCACAGGTCCCAAAAAGCTACAAACGTTAGAAAAATCTTTGCTCGGACAAACTCCTTCTCTCACCCTCACTCTGCTCTCCAGTCGTCTCTAACACACCTCTTTCCTGTTTGTGCTCTTTGTTCCTCCTATTTTCACTCTCTTGATTTCATGTCCCCGTCCTCTTTCTCTACGTCTTTCTTTTCTTCCTTTGCCCTACGGCGTTCAGACTCTCCCTGTTCAGACAGGTACAGAGGAATTCTCACTGCGAGGGAGGGGAAATGGAGCGAGGCAGTCAGCGAGAGGAGAGAGCGTAAGAGAGAGAGAGAGGTGGCAATTTGAGGGAGGAAATAGGGCAGGGATGGAAGAAATGGAAGTCTAAAAGAAACTCATTCATTCAGCCTGGATTCCCTCCCCCAGCTCCTGCCACTGAAAAATAAAAGTTTCTGCTGAGGAAGTGACCACCAGCAAGAGAAGGAGCAGATGGACAGACATTGTTGGACCAAATCAGTTTCAATAAATATGAAAAATAAATAAATAAATAACTTGTTTGAGCGGCTCAGAATCAACAACAACAACAACACATAAAGACATAAAAGCTGCAAGCTCAGGCCTGTGGAGTGAGATAATCAGATTATCACATATATTAACCTGTCAATCCAAGCATTTATACTTGTTCAGTTCAGGTTTGTAATGAGGCAATTAAAGCCGTACCAAGAGCGCTGGAGGTTGTTTTTCATTTACAATTAATTTGTCCGTTTTTTCCTCTTCCTAAACATTTCATTAAAAATGAACAGACTCACGTCATTGAATTAAAGAACTAATAAAACCACGAAAAAAGTAAAAATCCTATACATTCAGATTTCAGACAGCCACTGAAGTCAGCATGCCCCTTTAATCAGTTTATGAGGAACATTTTACTGTTGCGGCTGCTGGAGCTTCAAGTCTTTTTAATTGCTTACTAAAAAGAGTTAAACCTGTTCCTAATCAAAGGTACGGGCCCTCCAAAGTAACAGAAGAAAAATCAGAGCATCTGTGAGATGATAAACGGGAGACAAAGGAAGAAAAAAGAAAAATTGTGGCAACACATTCTTGTACTTTTCCCAAATATTTGTCTGCTTTGAAAGGCTTTTAAAGTCATTTTTAATGGCCGAAATATATTGGTGTCATTTACACGGAAGAGATGCTTCGGTGTGTGTGTGTGTGTGGAGGTGAATGAGGTATATGTCATAGCAGAGGCTGGACTCTATTGCTTCCAGATGTGATGGTGGTGTGTGTGTGTTCGTGTGTGTTCGTGTGTGTGTGTGCGTGTGTGTTACATGGGTGTGTCCCACTTGTACATGATGTGGGCAGCAGAATTGAAAAAAAAAAAAAAAAAATGCTCTTTGAAATAAAAGAAGCTAAACTCTTTCCCTCTCTCTCTCTCTCTCTCTCTCTCTCTCTCTCTCTCGTCTGCGAGTCGACACAACCCCGTGGTGATGCCACGTACAAGGTGCGATGATTACATTCCACTCCAGCAGAGGGAGACAGAGGACCCACGTTTGGGCTTTGTGAGGTCTCATGAACAAAAACTAACTGAAGGCCCGGTCTTCTCACATATGGTGGAGATGATGATGATGAAGACATGAAAGCGTGTGTGAGTGCATGTGGATGGGGTGGGGGGGGGTCAATTTGACGAGGTAAAAGGGACCGACGTCTCACAATGGTACGACACCCCCCCCCTCCCACCCCCACCCGCAGGCTTTCTGAGTGACCAGCTGTCTCTTTCAAGCACACACACACATGCAAGTCAAATTAGAAATAAGGTTTAATTAAACATCTCTAAATACTGATCTATCTATCTATCTATCTATCTATCTATCTATCTATCTATCTATCTATCTATCTATCTATCTATCTATCTATCTATCTATCTATCTATCACAGTCAAACCCTCCCTTTTTAGTTCCATGTGTTGTTTAGACAGTATAAGTCTATACTTTTTTACTTTTCTGCCACCGAGGCATCATACATCATTCCCCCCCGAGTTTAACTTTCTGGCAGTTTCCAGTTGCTCAAACAGAGAAGAAGAACGAGAGGAAAGGAAGCAGCGCAGCAGGCGCAGAGAGACATTAAGTACGAACTTTAAATCAGGACTAATGACAGGAAACAGGGCAGAAGGCTGCAGCATGAAGGCCACTTAAACATGATCATGTAACCGCTCATATGCTGCCGCCGTGGCCATGTTTCTAGGCATCTTATTTCGCCTCTTTATACTTCATTTTCTTGCTTCAGCTAATAATCATTTTATGATCAGTTAATTCTTTAATCCCCCGTGTTTGAACATTTTAGACATTCAAACACGGGTTAAAGGATCAATTAATAAAATTAATAAAACGATGCATGGAAATATAAGAGTACAGTTGCAAGTTTTTTCTGATGTTTTGCAAGACAAATGTCCACATTTCTTTATTGTTGCTTATCAAATGCAATGATTTGAAGTCTTGGTCATATCAAACAAGAATATCAAGCTCTGGATCGTTTTGCCAAAAACTGTTATCGATTCATAGCAAAATATTTTACAGATTAAGTGATAAGGAAACTTTACAGTTGCGGTTCCACTCTTTTAGTAACAAAACAGTAAAAATGAGCATTCTAGAGTTGGCATTCGGCAATTTGGCATTCTGTGAGTTGTCATATCAACAGTGGACGCACTTAGCATTTAAAAAAAAAAAGTGCTTGAAAAACAAAAGTGTAAAACAGAATTTGAAAAGTGCTGCTGGTTTTTAAACAGAGATGACTTGGTGGCTCTAAGTCGTCAGTGGATGTTCTCTTCTTCTCTCTCTCATAATATTGTTTCAGAGGCTGAAATGCACCGTCACTCACTGGGTTTGTTTGCTGGTATGTTGGATGTTTCTGCAGAGGAACAGAGATCAACAAGGCAAAGCTCAGCTTCTTCCTCTCTATTCATACGAAACTGTGGCCTTAAAGGAAGTGCCTCTCAAAAGGCCACAGGAGCTGACTCCGCTGCCAGAGTCCACACACACACACACACGCGCGCGCACACACACACTTATATACACACACATACTGTATATATGTATATGCAGGACATAATCCGTTATTCCAGTCGAGCAGCATTCCCAGCATTCCCATCACTGCCGAGGCCACCACAAAGTAAACCAGGGTTTGGACGTTATAATAACTGATCCTGTGATGAAGACTAAAGGTACAGTGTGTTAAATTTGGCAACAGTTATTGGCAGCTGAATATTCCTCGCTATTCCCTTCCAAGTGTATTGAAGGGACCGATGCAGCCTTCAGTTATCATCAAAACTCAAAAGATACTTCGTCTGCCAATTGTGAGCTAATACAAAAACATAGTGGTTCAAAATGGGAGGTTCTGCAGAGCTGACCTCAGCTTCTAATGAAATAATAATAAAAGACTCATTCTGGAGTTATGAAAAACAACAGTTCCTACAATCAGGTGATTGTACACTTATATATAAAAAAAATTATATAATGCCTGAACTATCTATCTTCCTGGTAAACAAACTAAATGTTTTAATAATATTTCAGACTAATCGCAGACCAATGATGACCAACAGACCAGCTATGCTGAAAGGAGTCATACAAGTGCAGGTAAAAATAAGTCAAAGTAGAGGAACAATTTGTGATTCAGAAGTAAAAGCAAGGGACAATCTGACTGAGCTGTAAGAGAAATGAAAGAATATGTAATCAGTCAGCTGCTTTCCTCAGAGCGGACTCACGATCTTCAAAATCAGCCAGCAAGTGTTGACACTCTGGTAACGACCGCACTTTAAGTCAACCAAACCAACCAAACAGCCAGTGGTGTGGCTGCGACGACCAGTGGCCCTTCACTGATCTCTGCTCTGCAGCTCACAGCCGTCCAGCTGGAACGTTCACACCATTAACCCCGAATGCTTCCTCTAAAATATCGACCAGTGAGTGAGGTACGAGTGGGAAAGAGGGAGAGATAACGGGTGGAAGGAGGGGTGAGGGCTGGTGGGACTGTGGGCTCCTCCTCCTCCCGTTTTCTCTCCTTGGTGATGCAAAGGACTGCACGCATTTGGCTCCTAAACATGCTAATCTGACAGCGTGTAATTGCTCGGGCAACAATAAAATTGCTTCACTGAAGGACACTTGGCCATCGGGGCCCAGTTTTAGCATCCGCCTATTCAGTGACAAAGGCCACTTGTGGGAGCATGGTTATGATGTCGAATGGTGTCCATGAACCATGAGAGAGCTGAATGTTGCCACGCAGGACACAACGAAGAGGAAAGTGTTTATCCGAAAATACTTTACATCAATAATCAATACAGCCCTTGACGACACCATCTAACTTTACAGTGCTCATGCTCACTGTGGTTTATTTTTTGTTCCCTGCTGGTGTAAATGCTGAGTTCACAAACGTGTTTTAATCCTTGTTTAATCCAGTGCTTCTCAAACGTTTTCTGTTGTTTGAGGAAAGAAAAATCCCCCTCAACCCCAACAAAATTAGAACAGTGAGTCAAGTATAGCTTCTATTGATGTAGGCATGAATATCATAACCATTCTTTTTGCTTTTCTGTGAATATTTTGCTGTGCAAATTAAAAGCAACATAAATAAACTCAACAAGACTGCTCCGTTGTAAGACGTCACTTGTGCTTCGTTGTTTGCGCGTGCTGCTTTTTTTAAGCCGTTTTCCTGCTTACAGTGCTCACAAAGTTTCCTCTTGAAAAACTCGAGTGGTTCACTGACATGACCGTTCCCTAAGGCTTCATACTGTCCACTGAGGTTTGAGACACAACATGCAGAGAGGTCTTTATTTAGGGCTTAATTAAACACAATACGTACTCCAGTCTGATCATGCTTGTGAAACACTGCCGTAAATTATTCATTATACATTTTTAGTGAGTTAAATGAAATGTCAAATGCCTGAAATACTTAAAGGATCTTAAATTTAAGGCCCATTTACTTACCTCTATCTATTATTTGTTTGACTGGATTGAATACATGGCTTAAATTAGTGATGTGCGCTCATGAGCTATAAACATTGCTGTTCTCATCTTATCTGCTTATCATCTTATCTGTTACCTAAACCTAAAACCAGTAGTTGTTTCTGGCAGCAGCATTAAACTAACTTAAACTTACTTCCCACAATAATGAAGAGAACTCATTATTGCCACATTATATTATATTACAACACCATAACATATGGTAATAGAGTAGTAATACTTTGGCAATACTTTCAGGAAGTGTATTATGGCAATACCATCTTAATTCTGTAGTTATCACTGAGTAATAACTTTGGAATAACAATCAGAAATATGTGTGAAGGAGGATGAATTTCACCCTTATAGTATGGTAATTGTCAATTTTGATTCATTAAATTGTATTACTGCAATTTTATCATTTTATCACCAAGCTGGCATCCACCAATCCATTAGATATAAGATGATTATACCATAATATTTCCTACCTATTATAAAAATTATTGCCACATTTTTTTTTTTTTAATTTTGGGTAAGCCTGTTCAAATCCTGTTTCTCATCTTATATTAAAACGTCTCTCCTCTGGACAATAGCAGGGACCACAGGGGGTCCACTCCAAACCCACGGTTTTAATACGCCCACCCAGCCCCCTCTACACACGCCTGCTCTGCAGCTGCTCCACACCAGGAGCCAGCGAAGGTCCCATCTGTGCCAGAGGGTGACTTTAAAGACAGAGTGAGAGAAAAGTGGAGTGTGCCTGAAGTGAAGTCACATGGGCACATGACCCGGCATGTGAAAAATCAGTGGACCTGCTTCTGTGACATCTCAGACAGAGACAACATGGTGTGACAGTGTGGGAAATATTTCCACAGACACTTTATGAAATGATACTTCTTTCTATTTAAGCATTTTTTTAAGACAGCATTTTCTGTTTTCTTTGGATTATTATTTGATTTTGTTTCATATTTCATGATAACTCACTCACTTATTTTCTAACGCTTTATCCACTGAGGGTCGCGGGGGGCGCTGGTGCCTAACTCCTACTGACATAGGGCGAGAGGCATATTATATGATATGATATATTATATTCATTTTCGGCAAAATTGCAATACTATTCATTAGCCATACTGTTTGTTTGAGATTTTTTCACTCAAAATTAAACTGTAGGGCTCATTTTTATTTTCCTTCTGTTTTCATGCTTAATGAATATGTTGCAAAAACCAATGTTTACGTTGACAGGTAGTAAAAAGTAAACTCTCTTAAGGCACAATTTATTGCAGTCGAGCATGTGGTCTGACATTAACATGTTCATCCATCCTCTGCCTCTTTATCCTCCACATGAGGGTCACAGGGGGCTGGAGTCAATCCCAGCTGACATAGGCTGAAAGGCGGATACATCCTGGACAGGTCACCAGTCCATCGCAGGGTAAACAGATTGGGACAGACAACCATTAAGTGTGACATTCATACCTATGATCAGTTTAGAGTGTCCAGTTAAATAATCCCCAAATCTGCTTGTCTTTGGACTGTGGGAGAAAGCTGCAGCAACAGGGCAGAACCCAAACACACACACAAACACAGAGAAAGGCCCTCAGTCAGACTGGGATAAAACAGCAATTTTCTTACTGTGAGGTACAATGCTGTCCATCACACCAGAACAGAACCAGCTATAAATCAAACATGCGGGTGGAGCAAAAAAGGCCAACAAGATCTGGTCATTTTCCACAAACTGGTCGGCACAGTACGTGTCTTTTTTTAACTGGTGACCTATCACGCAAAAATAACAATAACCAGGCTGCTGTTACTTATTCTACTACAGCTACTGTTGGACCCAAGTGCTGTTTCCAGGATCAAGAATGAACTGCTTTCATTCACATTTGAATCTGCGATCATAAATATTTTAATTTACATGATTAACAGAAAAGCTCTTATCAAACTATGCTGAAACAGGACTGACTTGCGTAATGTTTACATACTGATATGAATATACCAGCACTGGAAGTACCTGAAAATGATTGTAAAACATATACATGTGGTCAGACTGTATGTTTTCACAATGCTGCCCGACTTTTTTATTTTTATTTTACAACCTCTGATCCTTCCTGCATCACTATATAAAGATGGCAAATCCAAGCAAACTGCAAATAACACTGTTATTCTCTGTGATGAGAGACTGTCCAGTGAATATCCATCCACCCACACACAGGGAATAATCACCACACAGGATTGTGGACGGTGTAGTACAGTCCTTCATATCAAAGAGGTGATGGAAAACAGTTTAAGAAAGACTGTTGCCTAGCAACCCAAAAATCCCACCAAATTAAGCTTTACGAGAAGGAGGAAGACATGGAAAGAAGAGGATTTAAGAGTGGACTAGGAATATTGTGGAGATATTGATTTGGGTTTGATGACCAATTATATGTCTACACCAAGGGGCAGCCCAAGGCCAAGTGGAAAGGGAACATGACTTGTAAAAGTTGCTGGATTGATTCCCCACCAGGTCAAGGGCTGGGGTACCCCCGAGGAAGGTACCCAATCCCCAGTGCTTATTGTTAATTGGACATTCTAAACCGATCCCAGCTTGTTGCAACAGGAAGGCCATCTGGTATAAAAATAACATAAATAAATGATGATAAATCATGTGTGCATATGTGATCACCTGCTCTGGTGGCACTAAGGAGAAGCCAAAAAAAGAAAAAAGAATATATATATATATATTATTATTATTATGAATGTATTTATTTATTTTCTACACCAAGTGTGATAATTGTGTTTTCCAGATCTCTCTCCCTCTCTCTCTCTCTTTCTCCTCCTCCACAACTTGGTTGGTCCAGAATGTGAAAATTTTCCCTCTAAGTGTTCAACAGGGTCTGATGCAGTAGCAGATGTGGGAGTGAAGAATGGACAACAGCCAGTAAAACACCCACATGGTGTAGAAACTGTATGGTGATCTGAAAACTGGACATGACGGAACCACTATACTCACTATAGTTTATGTTTGGCTTTTTTTTTTACGATGTCTAAAAAAAGGCTGATGATGGCTAAAATGTCTGGAGAAAGCAGCGAGATGGAAGAGAGGATGGAGAGGATAGAGAAAAGGATGGAGAGGATAGAGGAGAGGATGGAGAGGATAGAGGAGAGGACGGAAGAGAGGATGGAGGAGAGGATAGAGGAAAGGACGGAGGAGAGGATAGAGGAGAGGACGGAGGAGAGGATAGAGGAAAGGATGGAGGAGAGGATGATGACAGGATGGAGAAGGATGCAGATCTATTAGGGACCACACTGGCTGCTCGTCCCTTGAGACAGCGGCTTGCTCCACATTATGCGTCTAAAAATGAAACCTAACCAGCTCTACCCTCCGACGGTCAGAGATCAGTGTGGAAAAGCGTGGCTGCACTGTGAGCATCTTCACATCATCTGCTAGCACCGGAAAAACGCACGCAAATAAAGGCCTCTCTATATGTCAGAGACGTTGACACCGAGGCTGATGCTGCTTGGCGACGCTTTGTCCTGACCAAAACCTAAAATAAATATCCATTCATTACACGCACTCACGTTGAAGGACCACATGAAGGTGTCTTACCTCGATGCTGTCCTCTGTTGGCCGGTAAAGGATGGATGAATGGATGGGTGGAGGAGGCGCAGGTGCAGGGATGCGCAGCGACGCCCAGAGAAACAGAAACATGAAGAGGTCAATGCTCCGATTCCCTACATGTGATATAAATGCCCACGCTCCATCTACACTCACCAGTTTTCACCGGGATCCGACTCTTGTACCTGATGTTGCTCGTCATGTTCAGCGCTCTCCTCCCTGGGTTTCACCGAAGCGATGGCTCAAAGAAAGCGGCCACTCGCTTCTCCTCCGAGCCGAGCACAGAGCACAGGAGGACGGGCTGAGCTGACAGATGAAGGCCCCTCCCCCTCTTCCTCCTCCCCCTCTTCTTCACACACTCATCCAATGACAATACAGCGTTTTCTCCAAGCTGGGCTCCTACATGAGGCCATGAGGGGGTTGAAGGGTCAACACCGGCCTCCCTGACATCAGTGTTACTCTGAATTTAAAGGTCCACTTTGTAGGAATTACTGACATCTAATGGCGAGACTGCAGATTACAACAATTTTATAACAGAACTCCTGTGCTGCTCAGTGTAGCTGTGTTCATATCTCATGCTACCCTGTGATATTCCTGCACTGCACGCAGGAAGTGAGCAGTATTGTGCCAGTAAAGCAAGGTTGGTGCTGGGGTATAACTGAGCGTGAAGACAATTCTGCTGCTAAAAAAAATAAAATAGGTTGATCAACAGTTTGAAGGGATAAATGATTCTTGCCCCGCCTGCTTCTGCGCTGCTGCAGCTGCAGACACAAAAACACTCCCTCAGGCAGGTCTGGATGGACACAGTATACAGATAATGTTACACCCAAGACCAAACAGAAGCAGAATAATAACAGCAACAATAACAACACACACAAACCACCAAAAGTTACAATCTGCAGCTTAAAAAGCAAAACAAAACAGAGATTAGAAAGATTTCAGTTCTGAATTAGGGTTAAGAAATAATGTCAAAGGTTGCAGTGCTTTCTTTAAGAGGGTTAGATCTACTGCTCACAGTCATGGGTGAACATTCACATACTGCAGATCAGAGCACAGATTCGAGTAAAAATCATATTCTTACTGATGCCATTTACAGATGTCTTCGCCTCTCTGTCGGAGACGCTCTCTTTCTCTCACTTTTAGGCCAGTCACACATAAGCCAAGCACAAGGATCCGTGTGTCCTGCATCATACCAGGTTGTCAGAGAAGGACGGATGAAAACCGTTGGAACACACATTAATAAGAGAATTTTGATTGGCTCTTCATTTGTAGTGCGCAGCTGGGAAAGATCATGGAGCCAGGATGAAGTGTTTACGGGATTCCTCCAACCAGCTCTCAAGTTCACATGCATTTTTGTTGTGTGTCAAAGCACACAACAAAAACAAAACCTAATGTAAACAACTAACAAATATTTACCTCTAAATGTCAAGTTAAAATCCTGTCCTCACATCTTGCAATGTAAAATAAGAAGTCTTTCATATCAGATGCACTAGCTATAGTAAATTCATGACGACTCAGACTGGAACCATCTGTTTAATCTGTATTGTTTCTATTTATTTTTTTATTAATTGTATTGCGATCCACTGTGATGGGTTTTTAAACTAAAAACCCTGCGTCCATCTGTCACACTGCACAAGCTGTACAGTTAAGCTGATAGACACAGTATCTACGGCTGCAATTTGACTTCCAAATAAATATATTTTCTCTGAACAATTTTTATTTTAGAGAGAAATACAAAAATGTAGACATTTAAAAACAAGTCTTTAGTGACATTTGATTAAGAAATAATAATGTTTGTCTACCATGAGAACAACAGACAAATAGGCATATGAGAGCAAAAGACTGGGCAATAAAATAAAAATGCCAATGGCACATCAATGGCAGCACAGTCTGACGGCACTGCTGAAGACAGATGTTCACTTATTACAGTTAAATATTATATTATTGTGTTTTTAAATATGAGAGCCGACATATGGTTGAGTATGATGAAGGGCTGCATATGAAGTGAACAGACAGATCACATTAATATCAGTGAACCTAATACAGACACATTCATTTAATACACTGAATAGTTTGGATTAGTTTTGACACTGAAGTTTTTGTTTGGCACCAATAACAATCATGCAGCTCAAGATATACAAAAAAAAGATGAAACTTTAACATAACTATAGCTTGATCCTACAGAAAGGCAGGTTCATTTTGTAACTGAACGGTGTAAGTCGGACTTCTTGTACATAACTTTAATTCTAGAAAAGTGAACACTTCTTGTTCTCTACAGGGACAGTTCACTGAGTTCTTAGCCAAACATTTCACACTATAAACTTATACTCTGCTATCATTAGACTGCAGCCAATGAAGACACTGAAGGTCTGAAACCATTCAGAGGTAAAGGCTTCTAAATGACCAATAAAAATAAAGAAAATCATAAAAAAAAAACTTTCCTTTTTTAGTTAAAACACGCTCAAATGAGTCTTGAAAGCAAAATAAGTTGAAAATTGTTTTAACTGAAGCTTGGCCTTAAAAAAATGCATGATTTGTGCAAACGTTGTAAACATTGAAGTCTAATGGTAAGTCCCACTGAAACATGTCATTGTCATCAGGTATTTAAGATTCTTTTTTGATATTTTTATTATCTTTTGAAAGTGAAATTATTTGTCCTCTAATGTCTTATGAGCATGGTACATTTTTTTCTGTGTTCTATTGATATATTAGAAAAATGAAATTTGACTTCCAAAATTTGTCAAGAGAGATATTCCATATGCACCAATACAGCTGAAATGATGGCCAGATCAAGAGGAAAAAATTATCCAAATAGACAAAAATGTCCATAATAATGCACGAGGGTTAAAAAATTCTTACCTCTAACAAAAAGAGATGTTTTTCATGCGGCTGTCTGCCTTTTAACAAGATTGCTCAAAAACTACTAAAGTGATTTCTAGGACATTTTGTGGAGTGGTGAAGCCTGAACAACAAACCAAACCCATTACATTTTGGAGGAGATACATTTTACGTGGCTGAATACAGGAATTAGTTTTTAACTAGTTTGTTTCATGAAATAGTGTTGATGGCAGTTATGTGCTATCAAAAGCGTTTTTGAAGAAATAGTAGTGAGATCCTGGACACGTGATAGATAGATGAATGTTTGGAGGGACGAGGATGATGACGATGTGATCCTGGACTCCTGGCAGGTCTGCAGGGAGGTGGCAGGTATGATAGATGAAGAGGAGAACTGTGAGCATGTGTGTCTGTGTCTGTGAGTGGGGTTGACATCAGTGTGCTTTCTTTCTGCTCCTTTCGACTCCTTTTACTCATCTGATTTCATCTTCATCTGCGCCTGCATCTGAGCGATCATCTCCTGCATGCGTCTCAGCTACAACAGAGTGGAAAAAAAAAGAAAAAGAAAAATAGGTTGCAATGTTCACGTCTTCACACAGTATTGGTTTGTATTAACAGCTGATGAGGAAAAAGAACTTGGACCAGCACTAAAGAGAACTTTGATTATTAACAGAAGAAAGCTCAATAAATAAAGTCTGTCTTTATTTAATTAACCAAACAAGGCAAAGCATAAGTCGTTTCATTAAGCAAAGTCAGAGCTGATGATTTGAAGCTTAAATAAAGTCTCTTTTTTCATATCCCTAAAACAGAGCCAGGATAATGGACATAATGCACAGGTTACATCAATCAGCCATGAAGGACAAAGATAGGTTTGACTGGTTTGTTTCATTACTTCCTGGGTTCAAGTGCTATGGCATGAGAATCTGTGTGCAATAAGTGTTGGAAATTATTGTAAGCATCTAAGTTACATTTAAATAACCTTTAGGTATCAAAACAGAACCCAATGTAATTTTACATGTAAGTATTAGCCTGACTACAATAGATATTCTGTTTACATACCAGATTCAGATTATATAACTGCCATCTATTGTTTATAATATACAGATTTCCAAGCATCTGTTGGTGAAAGATTAGTTCTATGAGGGCCAGTAAACCAAAGACAGAGATGCAACATCTAATTTATGATTCCACACAAGCTCCAGCCCCACTGTTGAGTATCCTAGTGTATTCTTAAGGATCCATAAAGTGTGCAAAGAATTTTGATTTACAACACACTGACCATATCTTCAGGTAAACTGCAATGACAGAACAAGCTAAGAAAACAAAAGCAAACTACTGACATAATTAACACAGCATAAAACATCTAATGAATTATAGCTAGAAATAAGGTCATATGAGTGCTGTTAGTATGAAAGGAGCTGTTTCATAATGAATGAGGAATAAAATGTGTGGTGTGATGTTAATTAAGTCACAAGTGGACTATAAATAACTTAATTATTGGAAGAAAAACTGTTCAACGCAGGTTTCAGTTAAAATTCTGATATTTTAAAATTCGTGGGCCATACAATTTAAGACTAATGCTTTCTTTGATGTCTACTGCCATCTAGTGGCTGAGAACATAAGTCTAAATGGTAGATATTTAACCATTTTGATAGGTTAGTAATTGAATTAATAAAATGTAATGGTTATTATATTTAATACAGTCTTAATGTGAATATTACAAAGTATGATCATTTATCTCAGGAAAGCAACCACACTCTTCTTTCTAATCTATCTAATATAAAATCTAATCTAGGACTCAGTTAGACTAATTTTTAACTTAACCCAAATAAATACTTAATTTTACATATTTTTTTCATTTATATTTCTATTGACATTAATATTAATATTTTACTGCATCTGACTGAGGGCTGAAACTGACAACCATTGGCAACTGTACAATGTACGCTGACCATGTTGAATAAATAAATATTTATAAACCTGTATTTTTGTAAACAAACATACAAATTAGTAAATTGTGCAGGTTTAGTTGATCTACTTTCCCCTTCCATTATTCTTTGAGTGAATCATTTGGACCGTTGGCACTTGAACAATAATGACTGAAGTGAATAAAGCAACAGTATTTCCTCCGACTCAAAACAAAAACTAAATTAACTACTGTCTTTCCAGCTCAATTCTTCAGGTTCCTTGTATTACTGAGGTCATTCCCACCATAAAAACTGGGCAAGGACATCAAGGCAGGAAGTGATGGCATATCCTGCCTCGGAACACTGTTTACAAAGTGCTCCGCTGGAACATACCCTCTCACTAAACTACAGTGCAGCAGTAACACAAACAGGGCAATCTAAAGTAATCAGGAAACTGGTTATTGCCCGATGACATGCAGGTTCCATGGCCCACAAGGAAAACAATACAAATAAAAGATAGTGGGGTGAAATTAAATATGACTTAAACTTTTTTTTTTTTTTTTACAGTAAAAAATCTTTGGCTAAATACACATTTTTACAGGTGATGCCAATATCAGAACCTTGAATTTCTACTTATAACAATATCAATCTGGCACAGACTTTTAGCTCTTTTAAACAACTAAGGTTATAATATGACATTTGTGCTGATACATTTACCACCCAACTATAATCAGCCAATGCAAAAACATGCTGCTCCAACTGCAGCTTTATTCACGTCCTTGTAGCATTAAAGCAGTGGCAAACAAGTCTCTTAAAACCATATTGCCTGTGTTTGATGAAGCATTTATACCTTCTTTAGCATTCATGGACTGTATCGACATTCACTTTTCTTCATTTTATATGATCCAATGATTTTGGCCAACACCAGACCAACGCTGAAAATTAGACCTGTATTTGCTCATTCCCTTTTTCTAAACACATTTACTAACAACAAAACAGTCTGGAAGGTGAAGAGGCCCTGCATTTAAAATTAATACTTGGTGGTTATTTTGCAAAACATGCAGCTATATATTACCTTTTCGATTACAAACATGTATCTGGTTGGTAGGTTTAACTTGATATGGATATAAATTTGTTCTGTATAAATCCATAATTTAATAATTTTATGCTCTATGGCTTTTGTGGGTCAATTTGGAAAGCATTCTTAATAAACAGAGACTAGTGAGCTTTTAAAAATATATATAGTATAGATATACTTTATACATTATATAAACAATGCCACTGATTATTCAACCAAAAGTGGAGATGAGGTTTGTGGGAGATTTTACCTCTGCCTCTTTCTGGAGCAGGATCTGGTCCTTATCCATCACATCCTCATCCACAGCCCTGCAGGTGAAATCACATTAAATAGTTGAAATAATTAAATTACTCATTTATATTTGTAAAAATTCTGCTCAAAACATGGGCATGATTTTGGTGTCTTACCTGCCCGCTCTCTTCAGCCTCTCTGAGCGGAAGTTCTCATAATGCAGATCCTGAGTCACCTCCTGTAGGTCTTGCATGTGGGTCCTACAATAGACAAATATGTAATGTTATATTTACACACTAGAAGGCAGCAGAGATTTGATTCTCTGATAGACCTTTACAAGCTGTTTAATGAGCAAAAGATTGTGTGAAGGTTTTGAAAGACTTCCCTTAAGATTATCCAATTGCTTTAGCAGTTTTATTATCAGGGGAAACTCACACAAGCATGGTACGTAGCTTAAGGAAGTCATTGTGTTCAGGGTTCTCCACTTCAACAACTCCCCAGGGATAAAGACGACCACGAATCTTCTTCCCCTTCACCTCAATCAGCTGGTTGGAGCCAATCACAGCAAAGGGAATACTAGCCTAAGAGAGGAAAATAAAAGTGAATTCTACAAGAGAGGCATTATCAGAGAGAGATATGGAAAATTAGGCTAGAGAGGAATAAAGAATGAATATGAGGAAAGAGACCATCCACCTCCTAAACCAAATTAAGGAAATGTATGAAATATTTTCAGAAGAGGTGGTATAATCAGTGAGGTCCTCTCTAACCTTCAGGACTCTGGTCTGCTCCTTGAATTCCTCGTCCTCATCAGAGTCGGCGTCAGGTAGCTGATAAATTTTGATTCCATGCTCAGCGATCTCATCCAGGATCTGAGAACAAGACAAGCATACAGGGTTAATATGCAGGCAGTTGTTTATGACATGTCTATTGTCTTGAACCAGAGATGGTGTCATTACACTTTAAATATCTTTTGTTTGTTTGTAACATTGAGTTGTGTTTTCATACTTCACATTCTATGAAAATATTTAAAGCTTATAAGCGTGTTTTAATTCCTGCATGGAAGATATCTAAATCTATCTAAATATTTATCTATATAAAGGGTGGATTCCAACCCTCCATCTGACGTTGAAATTGTGTGCAATTTCCACTGTATAATGACAATAAAGATTCTTCTTCTCCTCACTAGACCACAACACAACACAACACTCAAAACTGTCGTACGGACTATGTGACAGGTGGCACTCTGACCAATAAACAGAAAGTAAAAGAGTAGGACCGCCCAATAGGCTAATAGCAGGGTGTGCCTGAATACCTGTTGTTGCAGTGACATATTTAATTAAAACATCACATGAAGGAAAAGAGGACTAAAACAGAAAACAGTAGAAGGTGAAAAATAATAAGAGTCTGTCTGCTTGTGTGCGTCTGTGTGTGAGAAAAAATGTTCTCACCCTCCCTGACCAAAAGACCAACCGGTGAAGAAACAAATTAAAACAAAGGAGTGTTCTTCACCAATATCCTCAGGGACTCATGTCCATATTTATTATTATAAACATCAAAGTTGGATTTTTCTTTTGTTTCCTCGGAGCAGACATTCAGATCCACAATGTAGTCTTATGTAATGGAGTCAAATAATGTGTTGTTTTCCTAACTTTTGGTGGACTTTCATGTACTGTAGTGTATAACAGGACAGTGTTGAGTCAGCCAGGAGTCTAGGAAGTGAGCACAGGTTTTCCTACAGAGTGCAGCTCCTGTTAGCCCTTGTTATGACTGTTGCTTGTTTTCTTAGTGAGCTCTGTGTGAGATAGTGTGTGTACAGGGGAGAGGTTAGGTATTGTTGTGGGGTAGATCTAAAAACAAACAGACTTTGCGGGACTCAGAAGAGAGCGTGACATGAGGCCAGTGCCTCTTTTTCCTTCATTTATTGAAACACAATTTTCAGAGCCTTCCACCATGGTAAGTGGATAAACATCAGTCTGGTGAAGCAGAGCATAGAGAGCTTTGGGACGCCATGTGCTCAGTGGGGAAAATAAACATATGTGATACAATGACAGGAAAAAATGAAACAACCAACAAATGAGTCACATGAATAGATACGACAAAAAAATTTCTGATGAAAAGCAATAAAATGGAAAAAAAAAAAAAAACTCACTGGAAGGTTACAAAGAAATCTGTTACATAAATAACTAAAAGAATGTATATTATGAATGCTAAGTTTCAGTTAATATCCAGAAACATCATCTGGTCATTTCACAAATGTGAGTCTGTCTGCCATCATCCATTTCTACACCCAACTAAGCCAAAAGCTGCAAAATGGCTGTTTACCTGAATTATTCTGTTCCATAACATGTGCTTAGTACGGCCTGACACCTATAATCAAAACTCCCAGGGATCACCTGATGTCAAAATCACTGCTTGCATCAAATCCCTGCTGTCTCCCTCTGATTTACTGTACATGATGTAAGTCTTAATACCTAATATTACGCCAGTCTCTCCTCATCTTTTTAGTTGTGTATTTTCATTGGCATAGATGTTGGCAGCGGGGAGTGATTTTGAGTTTATGATCATCCTGTTAGGCTATAATACACCCCTGGCCCTCCCTGTGCTGTTATAGTTTTTTATGCAGGGTTCACTTGAGAAACAATGACACTCAAAACTCTGCGTTAGTATTAATTAGAAAAGGAAGGCAAAGATTTATCGCCTTACATTTCTTGCTCACAATGCTGAGCACGAAGCATTGTTTGTGGAACTGTTTCATCATGTCGGCAAGTGACGGAAAGTACATGTGTGTGCAAGAGTGTGTGTGTGTGTGTCTGGTATTCCTTATGTTGTGGGGACATGAATGTGTTTAGACAGTCACATTTTGGGGACATGTCTTCCTTATGGAGACAAATATCAAGTCCCCATAACGTAATTTACTACATTTTAAGGTGAAGACATGTCTTATAGCTATGCTGAGGTGAGGGTTAGGTTAAGGTTAGGGTCAGGGTTAAAGTTAGGGTTAGGGTCCTCTGAAGTCATGGAAAACAGTGTGTACGTGTGTGCTGGGGGGAGATAGGCAGCAGGTGAATCATACCAAGCCTGTGATTCCAGTGTAAAGTCAGGCTCATTCAGTTCTAAGAATAGCAGCATTTAATATAATGTAGTGGTTATTCATTGCACAAATATAGCATACCATAGATATAATTATACACAGTGAGGTCATGACATGGCTAAGCAGTTTTTCTGCAGCTGCACAGCAGATATAACCAAAACCTCAAATCATAACGTAGCAGGCAGCAAACCCATCATTATATGGATCAACCGTTTCATCAGGTCAACCTGCTGGGGAAATAATATTTTCAGGATTTGTTCATTCTCACAAACAAGCCCACAAAATATGAATGAGTCAAACGCCACCACGGACAAGCTTGGACGGATTAATTCTTAACAAACAACAGAGAAAACAAATAACTTCCAAAGAAAAGAGCATCAAGACAAAAAGGGGGATTGTGGTGATGGTGAACCACTGCCGTCCTGTCAGACAAATTCACGTTCATGTTCTCTCATGTATGTTTGTGTATTCGTTCAGCTTGTGACAGAGCTGACCAAAATAAAAACATATCTGGGAACAATACTTGGAAGTAGAAACATGAAATCAACAATCCAGAGAG
Source organism: Brachirus orientalis (assembly GCA_016785285.1). Lineage (NCBI taxonomy): Eukaryota > Metazoa > Chordata > Actinopteri > Pleuronectiformes > Soleidae > Brachirus > Brachirus orientalis. The sequence goes on from JAFBJR010000190.1 coordinate 1,632,577, forward strand.
AGAAAAGTCTATAAAAAATTCTATAAAACAACCAAACTGCATCTTGAAACTAAGTCCAGATTAAGAATGGGGGAAAAGGGCGGAACTAGGCAACTCTGTAACATAGGTAGGTGCCTTCCTGCTTCCGAGTGGCCATGGGAGTTGTGCATCATTGCCATTACAGCATTGCAAGAAGTATTTCTAATCAGCTGTCAATTAGTTTACAAATGTGTTCTATTCTGAAAATACACCTTACTTAACAAGTACAACTCTTTTTTTTCCACCATGGTGACCATGGTGTGCACCAACTCCATTCTTCTCAGTGCTCCCTGTCCTTTGAGATTCCCATAGCTCCAAAAAAGCAAAGGCAAAAAAAAGAAACCTTTTTCCGCTATGTTCTCACAAGGACTCTCTCAGACAGCATCAGGAAATTTGACTAGAGAGCTGGCAGGAGAAGTTGCAGAATTGAAAAGGGACTCTTTATTTGTAATGTTTAAAAACAAGAATTTGATTAGTTTGAGGAATTCCATCTCTCCAGCAAACTTCTAGACAGGCAAAAATATAGCCTCATGCCAGATAAATAGGGCCAACTCACTTTGAAGAAAGAAATACTGTCATGAATAAAATGTAATCTCTTGATATAAACCTAGTTATAGAGTGGTACAAAGCTTTTAGAGTTTAAAGTGCATACTGTTTTATGTGCAGAGATTGCATTCATAGAGTCTGAAACAAAGAAAGTCGGCTCCACCACCAAATCTTCTCAATTCAATAAAAAAGTAAGTATAAAGCTGTACAGCTGTGTAGCTGTGTCACTGTATTAAGATTTTAGATGACACATTAATGGGCCTCAAATACAAGACTGCAGGAGAAACAACAGGTTTGAAAAGGAAAATGTGATTCCTTCACTATTAGTACTTCTCTTTAGTTTTAATATTAATTTGCTTACCATGGTGCTTGTCTCCTTCTAGGAAATGCTTTTCAACTAACTGGCTCTAAGGGTGAGTGAGCCTCACTTTTTCATGTAGACATACGCATAGTGAACTTTGGCTAATGATGTCAACTGGTGTAATCTGGCGTCAGGAGCAGGGAGTTTAGATGTTATGTGCATGGAGTCTCAATGCCCCACGAGCCCAGTAGGCCATGGAAGGTAGAAAATGGCTTTGCAAGAGAGGGCAGAAACATACTGTATTGCATTGTTGACATCCAGAGTACCTACGGAGCAATTCCCAGCAGTCACAGCAGCAGAGACAGTAACTTACCCAGTCAGAGTCTCAGGCCAAGTGGTCAATCCAGACTAGTACAACTCCAGCAAGAACAGCTACATTTATTCTGGAGGAAAGTACTGTGGAAAACCTACAACTTTGGTAACTAGAAGGAATCATATGTATAAGAATGATCAACACACACACACACGTACATATTCACACTCACACACAAACTTCCATTGTCCTGGTTAAGTATTAGAACAGTTAAGACCACCCACATCTCCCTCTGATCAAAGAGAATGGAGAGAAACAATTGAGCTATTCATGTAATCTTGTATTTGAGTACGATTTAGAAGGGGACAGAGCAATTTAAAGATTTTACCCACACATCATGGTAATCAGAAGGGTCTCAACAGTAAGACCCAACAGAAAAATGTGACTCATTAGAGGGGAAGTCGAAAAAACATTTCACGTTGGTGTTCAAACAAAGAAACCAGTGGGTTTGTACTTTCTTTACCCGAGAGCAGATGTTGTGTGTAATAGAGCTGCTCATTCATGGTGGTGAAAAATGCATATTTATTGTTTTAAAATCTGTAGAGACTTGGACCATGCCCTGGCACAATGACTGCTGGAGGGCAAAAAAATAAATGTATCTGCGTGTCTGAAACACTGGCAGGAAGAGCACAAGCTGACCAGGGACTAATACACTTATGCACAAACACACACAGAAGCAGTGAGGGAATAATGAAGTAATCACAGCTAAACCTTTTGCCTGGGGGACCAGTGTGAATGACGCACAAGAAGAAAAATATTACTGGAGTTGAATAGCAAGCTCACATAATTACATCTCATTAATCACTGGGGTACAACTGTTGAATAATTTCCTTTACAAACTCAATAGTTGTTCTGTCCCCTCAAGTTTACCCTATGTATTAAAACTGCTTCAGAAACTACCCTTTAAGAAAACTGGGTGACAATAGCGGCCGGTATAAGCAGTCCAGTTTTACAGGTAATGTGTTCCAGCAGGGATGTAGAACTGGTTCACATAGCGATAATATAGTGGTTGGATGGAGATAACAACCAGTGACCCAATGAGGGGAAAACGACAGTACCATGGCCTGAACTGAAATATGACATATGAGGGACAAGAACTGGGAGTCAGTTCTGGTCCTGGGTGGGAGACAGCAAACAGAGATGGATGGGGAAATCAACAGAAGAAAGGAGAGCCAATGAGGAAGATGAGGTATGTTTTAAAAGAAGTGGGTGAAGAAACACAGGGGAAAGAAATCAAAGGCTAATGGGGCTGAACTATTGTCTACTGCCCACAGCCTGATGCAAGAACACCTGGGTGGACCTAAGTTCTCTGCCTTAGGTGAAGAGAAGAAAATGAGGCATGCTATAGACTGGGATGAGATCTGTTGCAAAAAATGGCTCCTGTTTACATGTTATAAAATTCTACTTGAAATGCAGCTATAATAGCACTGATCATTGTCGGATACAAAAAAAACAGGGTTTTAGATGTCCGAGTATAGATGTCCTGGTATAGATTCTCATCTATACCAGCTGTGTACTGTGTGTCATATGTGTTCAAACAGAGAATAACCACTATAGCAATTTGAGACTTAAGCCTCACACAGGATATGACTGTAAGGTCCCAGACTGAGAGGATCAGTCACTCAATATACCCTCCTCAGGGAAACTTATGAGCTAGCGACTACAAAGATCCCCATGAAGGAAATTGGCATTAAAGAAAATTAAAAAAAGAGGACACCAAAAGGCAGAGGAAGAAAGTATGACGTAGCTGAGTGAGGCACTGCCAACAAAGGAAGGTCTGGCAGAGAAAAAAGCAGAACTAAATAGATGAAAGCTAAACGATGGGAAGTTTGTTCACTTTGTACGTGAGCCTGTGCTGTACAGGACAACAGGTTCCATCTCGTCAATGGTACACTCCTGACATATTGCAGGAAACTTTTATTATTCTCTACAAGATGTTTCCCCTTAATAATAAGAGAAAACACTAGACAAGCCTTGAGAAGAGCAGGTCCTACTTTACAGCGGGACAAATGGCTTTTAAACAGTGAGCAAGTACTCAGCAAAAAAAAGAAACAAACTAATAAATACTATGGGAGAAACACTGGGGGATATCAATCATCCCCCAGCACTGGGTTTTCTGGCAGCTTCTTGGCAGCTTGTGCTCTGACCTAAAAGGAAGGCCTGTGCCGTGGTACACAGTACAGGACTGTATAGCAGGAGTCAGACACGTATACCTAAGAGCCACTTCAATTAATCTGATCAAACCAACAAACACTCAAGCCTGATATACTTGTTCTCCTGACAGATACTTGAAAAGACGAATTAGAATAACGATGCACCACATTGAATCTACTATGGTTACATGCACAGAAGAAAAACTGCTTATTGTGATACATGAGGAAAATCAGGTGATGAAAGCCTGTTTAAACCAGTTGCCATTGTCTGATTGTACTCAATGTACCTGATAGTACATTGAGTATATTTATTTATCTATAATTTTATTTAATTTTTTTTTTCCACACAAATTGAGATGAAGATAAAAGATGGATTTGCTCAGAATAACATGCCCTCCTTAGGGAAATGTAGTTCTAAATGTGGAGTAGATTGCTCAATTAACCCTGTGTATTTCCTGACAATAATGGGTTGTCCAGGAACTGACTGTCATTAAATACAGGCAAACTAATTTTGAACATGTCTTTGAGTGTCCACTCTTCTTCTAAACTACAAATATATTTTGTGATAATCATTACTTCTTCGTGAAAATCACTGACCCTCTTTCTCCATGTACTTATAAGTGTGGGTGTGCATCTGCATTCTTGTACATGTGCGTGCAATTCATTTTGTCGAAGTCAACATTTAATTGGCCTTTAGTATACAGTGGGAAATGTCTGTTAAAGGTACACTTAGCGGAGAATGTGAACAAACTACTGGACAGATAGTGATGTGGACGATTCAAGCTTAGATCAGAGAGATACTGTTGTAGCTTTTCTGAGTGGCTATTGGCTGAATTCTTACTGTATATGATGTCCAACAGTGAAAAGAATGAAAAGCAAAACATGACCAAAATTAAACAAAAACTATGCCAAAAATCTAATCAAAACAGCTGACCTGCTGACCTTAGCCAGCTGCATTAAAATGCCAACAACCTCCGGGGTTTTCTATAGTTTGGGGAGGCAGTCAGCATAGACAGGAAACATGGTTTTTGTTCATCTTAAGTGCCAGAGGAACACTTAGAAAGTTTGAGGAAGGTCAAAGCACAAAACAACATGACAGAGTACAATTAAACTGGTGGTTCAGTGCAGTGAAGGAATTTCACCTTTGATGGTGGAGAAACTTGTGTCCTGGATAATATACAGAATCATTCATCAGGTTCCCTGATTTTGATTCTGTGGCAGATGCTATATCCTGTTGTTGTAGGAAACCAAGAAGAAAAGTGTGTGTCCTAAAAGCTCCAATTGTGACCCCTCTTCTCCTAAAATGCTGCATCAGCCATTTGAGCATTCTTGCTGTGGGGATTTGAACAGAACAGACTTCTCGACCTGTACTCTGCTCAGAAAACCGGCCTGAGCCTGCCTGACCCCCGGCAAATGAGAACTGGACAATCTTAACTCATCTATGTAAGAGGTTATGAGTTGAATGTGTTGCTGGAGAAGTTTGTGTGTATGTCTGTGTGTGTTGGGCACTCTCCATGGACAGCCGGAAGGTAAGGAGCGTGCAGCAGGGCAGACAGGAAGTACATAGGAGGGGTCGAGGCTGAATGACATGCGTTTCATCTACTGTATATTATATACACAACACTTTTCCTTAATGTGACCCTCCTACTCTTTCCTTTCATGTTGCTCCTCATTTTGAAAAAAAAAAAACATGCTTAATCAAAGAATGTAAGGAATAACCATTGTGATTACAGAGGAATGTTCATGCACTTTATCACACAAACTCATGGATGTCTAATACGACAAATTACAAAAGTAATTTGCCTTTATTATTCCACAAACCTCTTTAGCTGAACCACAGAATTGAAGATGGAAAAAAACCCACACCTATTTAGATATGTCTGTGAATATTTATAATGTTTACAGAAATCAAGGTAGACCTGTGTGTGAGTTTACAAAAAAACTCACCCTTCTCTTCAGGCGATCTCTCTCCCTCAGTGTCAAGGTGTCAGCCTTGGCAATGACCGGGACTATGTTGACTTTGCTGTGAATAGCCTTCATAAACTCCACATCCAGAGGTTTTAGCCTGGGGAAGAAAAAGAAAGAAGAAGAAAAGAAAGAAAAAGAGAAGGATGTGTTTTTGGATGTGTTCTATTAAAGTGGTAGATAAATATTTCATTCTGCATGGTTATGAGTGCATTGATAAAAAAATATTTTACACAGTACGGTATGTGTGTGTATGCTGCTGTGCAATAATCTAAAAATTGTTTCTGGTGCAACACTAACAGCTGAACTTAAAAGTAGGAGATAAATATGAAAAGATATGAAAGAAAAAAGTTCTGCCTTTAAGATATCTGGTGGAACACTGTGTTTATATAAACTAAAAAATAAATAATGCCAAATCAATATATCAGTGATCTATGTAATTTCATTCTACAGCATGTCCTGCTTTCCCAATGAAAAACATGTATATGGTGCTATGCTCTCTTTACTCCAGGTTATATTGGAGGTTGGCATAACGACCAGAAATTGTAAAGAATATTCCATTTCTGGTCACAGTTGGTGCCTGTACAAGTGTGCATTTGTTTGTTTACCCATGTCCAAATGGGGATATGAAGTAGAAGCAGCAGTGCACCCTGTTGTCCACTATGTGTCTTCGGTTCAGTCCGCTCTCATCATGGAGGTATCGTTCAAACTGATTGTCAATATACTGGATGATGGTCTTAAAGCTGACATCAGAGGCACATAAAGAAAAATGGATAAATCTTTAATCAAACACACACAAAAACAAAACAAACAAAACAAATTCTATTCTACCATTGAAAGGATAACTGTCAAATAGAATGTATGTACATCAAGTCAGTTGAATGACTTAATGATAAATACTGTATATAAGCTTTCACATTAGCTAATAATTATTATTATTATAATTATTATTATGAGTCAGTGGACAAATTCTGCGAAGAAAACCAGAAGACGATTCTTTTTTAGTGTTGTTTATCTCTTCTGAGGCCTTCAAAGTGGAGTGCATGAGTTCAGTACCAGGACAAGCAAGACACTGGACTAAATGGCTAGATGGACACCCCTGGCACTAATAGGCAAACACAGGCAAACGCACAGTTCATGGAAATCTAGCCACAGTATACACAGAGGGAGGAGAGGTAGGAAAAAGAGTTTGGAATGAAACAAGAAAGGGAGTTGTAGAGGTCAGAAGGGAAGGATGAGACACTGTTAACCAGGAAGCATTTCTCAATGTGTTATCACTTCTCACTCCTCCGCAGCACACAAACATACCAGTCTTGGCTGTTGATGGCATCACCATATCCGGGGGTGTCAACAACAGTGAGACGAAGCTTCACTCCTCTCTCCTCGATTTCCACAGTTGATGCCTCAATCTGCACCGTCCTCTCAATCTTTTCTGTGGAATGGAAAAAAACAGACATAAGAACCACAAAAAGCTTTAGGGATGTGTGCATGGAAATAGTTGATACTAGGAAAAAATATAATATTATTCAATATTCTGAAGTATTAAAAATTAATAGTAATAATAAATATTTGAATTCATAAAATGAATACAAATGTGTAAAAATTCCTTCACTGATGACAGCATAAAAGAGGAGACACACGACCCTTGTTCACACAAGCCACTGAACTCCCACAAACGTAGCAGGCTTCAAGACGGAAAAAACGACAACGAAACTTTTTTTTTTATTATTAAAAAGGACTACATGCTTTCATATATATAAAAGCTGACCAGGGAGGGCATGGATTATTATTTTCAAGCGAACAAGTTCTAATCTAAGTCAAGTCATAAGAAGGGCAGAGCCATATTGAGACTAAAGCATTCCCAACATTCCACTTTAAGTACTGCACTGCTGGAGACACTGTAGCAGACATTTCTCTATTATTACAGTGTGTATATTTGTGCATGTTCTTTTGTGTGTGTTCTACTAGGGAGTATACCTGCAGCACCAGGGATGTAGCGTTCAGGATAGAGATCAGTGAGAAACAGGCTGTTTATAAGTGTCGACTTGCCCAAACCAGACTCTCCTGACAACCAAAGAAAATGTAGAATAATGGTTTATTAAAGGAATCATACATCTGGCTAATTTATCCATTATAACAAAATTAAGATTACTCACCTACAACCATTAAGGTAAATTCAAAACCTTTTTTCACAGATTTTCGGTGCACTTGGTTCGGGAGGTTGGCAAACCCAACATAACCTGTTGCATCTGGGAACTTCAGAATACAAGAAAGTTGTTCACAATAAAGGTCTTGTCTAGTTTTGATCTGTCAATTAATATGTAATGATTCCCCACAGTTTACTGGCCATCTCTCCAACATAAAGGTGCAAGAAAGATTCATAATTAAGCACATCCAAACTAATTCTACTGGTCATAATGAAAAAAATATTTAACAGGATTTCTATGCAAGTGTGTGTGCATAGATTGCAATTCCCTCCTCAATACTGCAGCCAATGTGTGATAGTTCTGAGTAAAATCTATGAGGTGATGAAATATTTCTCCATTTCTTACCTTCCCTTTTTCTCCAGATTGAGACATCGCTACTGTTTACTGGATGTCTGATGAGCTCCTGCAGGAAAAAGTAAAAGTAAACAAAAACATAAATGTGTACTTCAGATTAACTAGTAGCAAACTAAAAATTTTTCCACGAATCCTTGATAAATATTTAAAGAATTTAAAGAGTTCAAGGTTGTTTATGCTAAGACAAACTTGTATGAGATTAAATGTAAATCCAGAAATTGTAACCCAAACAAAAACATACACCTTGCATAGAACAAACATTAGCATCCATGATATCCAGTTGTAGATGTAACTTCTGTCCATTGAGAATAATACTCCTTTGTCCCTCTTAAATTTTCTTCTTTATTCAAATGCCACATTCTTAAACACAGAACCTTTAAATGGACCCTTTTCCCAGAACCTTTGAAGCCTACTTATTTATGATAAATGTAGCATATTTTAGATTTAGGTTGCATTTCTAAAGTAATAGTGACCCTTGTTTTATTCTGAACCAGGAAATCTGTTCAGTACTACATTTATCCAGAGTTGCTCAGCCAAAGTGGAAACTGGGGTTCCACTTTGCCTTGAGCTGCCAGGTGCCTTTTTTTGTGAGTGTTTGCCAAATTAAAGTGTTTGGTAGACTGGTACTTTCATACTAATGCATAATTAGTATTTAAAAAATATATAAAGTTGCATGAAGTGATTTGCAAGTATCATCTATAAACTGACTTGTGGGATAGATGATAAAATAATGGTATCTAAAGCTAGTTGTTGGCAATCATCTTTACATCACTCATTTTCTCAGACTGCTTACACTGTCCACTTTGAAAAACTCTGCACATTGAATATGTGTTGAAACATTTATTCAGGCTGGTGACAACACAGTTCCCCAACACTATCACACGGAAGGAGCAAAGATTAATGGCTCCAGGCAACAAGTTGGTTCCCATAAACCACTTTAACTGTTACACTCATGCATAGCCCATGCTCAAGTCCAAATCTATGACTGTCAGCAGACGATAGAGCAACAAGCTGGCTTGATAAATTAGCCACATAATGACTAAGCAGGAAGAACAGGCTCCATTTTATCACCAAACACTGATCCTTGACAGGTGGAGTGTGATAAGCATTAGAAAGAGTGGGCAGGAGTGTGCTGCCAAAAGGAGATGCACTCTGGTTACATAATGTTAGTTGGCAAAAGAAGGCAGCATGGGAACCTGAAGTGACCTTCGTCTTTTGTGGACACTTGGGGAGCCGTTTCACACTGTTACATGCATTTGATGGCAGTCGGGGCCCCCCTGTATATCTAGATGAAGGATCTCTCATACTGACAGGGTAGTTTCATCAAGCCTACAAGGGGAACAATGGTTGTTTATCCCTCTGGTGCCCGAAGCCTTTCCTATACAGAGCTGCTCAGCTGGGGAGAAGGGAGAACACGTGCCTCACCCCTGATCAGACAGCAAAGGGAGACAACAGCCATTCATGAAGAGTGCCAGGTTGAGGCCTCAAGGTCGGTTCAAGTCTACCAAAACAGAAGCCATAAAACAGCATGCTGGTGCAAATTTAACACAAGGTGAATAAAGTCAATTAGTGGATCAACAATAGTATGATTAGTCAGAAGTTTTTAAGTAATGTGGTAAAGTAACAACAAGTACTACAAGCACTGCTCTCAATAGCCTACATGTCACTCCATATCATATTACCAGTGTAATATATAAAGTGCAATATCGAATGTGCAATCCTTGACAATGTTTACACTGCTAATATAAAACACGTTCCATTCATGCTGTATATATTCTGGTTACTCAATGTCTATACTGCTATTCTATATTTTTAAGATCTTATACATGTAAGTACATTTTCTCTACACTGTACATTCCTAAAATGCATGTTTATTATTTATTACCTTTACCCTGACTTGCAAGGTAAACCTTGGTAAACTTAACCTGACTGCTAATTTCCCCAGTGTGGGACTTATAAATGATTATCTTATTTTATCTTTTAATATCAAAGATTCATTTTTTTTAGCTGTTGAAATATTTATATTTGCTAGTTTCCTCAATATTTTATGATTTCACTTGTGAAAAATAATCACTTTAAAGACTGGAGTTTAAGCCAGGCAAAGTCTGAAAATATAATTTGGAGAAGTGTGATATTTTTCTCAATTTTCTACTACTTTTTAGACCAAAAGATTGATCATGTGTGAAATAATCAGCAAATTTATTCATACCAAAAACATGATAAAGTTTAACTAGACACTAAGCTTAGCAGGTATGTTTGTTCACCAGCTCCCACCACCATTTTGACATGATGATGTGGTTAAAATAAAATTCAGATAAAAAACAGTTATTAAAATGCCTCTCTGGAGGAGAACAAATGTATACAAATTTACATAACAATCCATCCAGCAGTTGTTAAGGTGTTTCGCAAATGTCAACTAAAGTGTTTAATAAATAAATGGAGGGAAATGTAGTGTAAGTCACATTATATGACATGCAATATGTGGTGACGACCCTTGTCTCATGATACAGCAATTATCATCTATCTCATTATAATCATCTAACAATACAATGCAATATCGCTCTACGACGACAAGTTCATGAAGAATACAAAATGTCCCTGCAAGATTTAGAGGAGTTAAATTCTTTTTACAACAGTGAACCAGTATCAAAGGCTCAGTTTCTTGTTTGGCCAATTAAACTAAATTCACACTACCCTTATCCCTATGATAAAAGCCAACATAAAGAATCCTGAAATAGTAATGCTGATCAATGTGGCAGATACATTTGTCATAGGTTATTCTTCCCAATTAAAATGTGGATATATGACACCAACATATAAATAAATCATATTTCTAGGTGATGATATAGAGGCATATCGATTTTTTGTCACACCCCTAGTGATGAATCAGAAAAAAAAGATGATCACCACAGTTGTAAGGCTACACCTTTATGCTAATGGATATATCAGTACAAGAAAATAAGTATAATATTTTTATTGTGTATCATATATCATTGTAATTCCTCCAGCAGATGTTGACATATTTACTACAAAAAAAGGTGGTATTAGAGAAGCAGAAAGCAAAGCTGTTCAAATTGCATCAGTGTTGGATTGACAAACCAAGCTTCACTGCTATCAAGCCACAACACTAGAGTAGCTAAAACACAAAAACAGTAACAGTGTTTTCATTGCTTATGAAAGCAGGCCACACAAGTGTAGTCATGTGTGTCACACGCATACACAACCCAAGCATTATGCTTTGACAGACTCTGTGGGAACCAACATTAGTCCAGCAGCAAATTAATTAAAGTGTTCTAATATCAAACCAGTAATATCACAAAGACAACACTACAGGACAGACAGGCGGGAGGCAGACTTCAATTATACACTCTTAATAATGGCTATTTAATCGGCCATGCTGCTGAGCTGCTTACACACATACACAAAACTTTCAACGTGCAAGATGTGGGGTTGATTAAAGCATTAATTAATTAATACATTTACAGTTGATTTATTGTCTGGAGTACAGCTGCGAGGGGCATCAGTACCATTCACCTTCCAGTGTCAAGAGCTCGCACACTCACTCTCCATGGATTAAAGACTGTGTTCTTACTGGAAACACTAAAGCAATGATTTCACATCATGGATTATTTGGTGAACTCAGTGGACTTTTACAGGAATCCCAGAACTACTCAGTATAAAAAAGTAATGTGTGGCCAATACAGCCTCTCCCTCTCTCTCTCTCTCTCTCTCCCTCTCTCTCTCTCTCTCTCTCTCTCTCTCTCTCTCTCTCTCTCTCACACACACACACACACAAGTTAGGCATAAAAACAATCAAATTGTTTTTCCAACACTGGACTACTCACATAGCTAGTACAACTTAATTATGGCATTAAAAACGCGATGGGTGTAAAACCTATGGATAATCTGTATAAAACCAAAAACTTAAATGTCCCTAACAGGTCCTTTTAGCCATAAAGACATAGCAAAAGCCAGAAGCAGTATTGTATTGTGTTATATCAAGTAACTATGTGAAAAACAAGTTGTTTAATGCTGTTCTCTTCATTGTTTTTGGATATGGAATAATCCAATCCCTTTGTGCCATTAATTGATATGTCCTTTGTGTAAACCACATCTTGCTGGCAAAAAGGTAACAAGGCTCATAGTGGATGTAGTGGTGAATATAAAATGTAGATGGTGTGATTTTTTTTTATCACCATGCAGTGAGTTCAACATCACACTGACATAATGGTTGAAATAATCTACTAATTGAATTCTTGTGGCTTTAACAAAAATAAGTGATGTTTGCACACCTGACTAGGGGTCTCATTACATTTGGGTGGGTTTAAGAACATCAAATTTCAATACCATTATCTTGCGTTTAAATTAAATAAGACATCAAAGTTACAACTAGCTTCAGTTTTTCCCGCAGTTTAGTGTATGACAAGATCTTGCTGTGAAACATCATCATTCAAATATTTGACACAATATTGCAGCAGGTCCACTTGTTTTGTTACTCTTTTCACATCATGTGAATCGGGAGAAACATCCCCTTGTAGTTTAAAGTTTAAAGTTTATGTCTTCGCCAGTGATCCAGTGACTAGTGTTCGTGAGATAAGGTCGCAGAAAGTGGAAAAGTAAAATGGTGGTGAAGGAACTGGATCAGAGAGACTTGGGATGTCTTTCAATTCCAGAGATGTTGTCCATCAAGTATCAAATTGAACTTGGTCAGACTGGGTAAAACGTTACGTTGTTTTTGAAATATAAAGGACAGCTGCCAGCATGAGATTACAGCAAACTCAGTCTGCCATAGTGTCCATACTGTTCACCACTCAGTAAGAAAGGAAGTGAAATCCCTATGTTTTCAATGAGCCAAAAACACAAGCAAAGATGGATGATAATTATTCAATAGTGGCCCTCTGCCACATCTTGGACAGACACATAATGAAAATGTTATTGTTCCCCACTGTTATTGTTAAGTTGTCCAAACAAATAAATTGTTTTCCACAAATGTACTTTACAATGAAAAAGGGTAAGAATTGATTGGATGTTAGAAAGTAATTTCAAAGGTCAGGAATGTTACACAATGGGTCTAAGGGGAAATTTGTGAAATATAATACTTTGAATGACACAATGGATGCAGATTTTATGACACTGTAGAGGGAGGTGGCCCCAACAGAGAACAGCGTCTGAGGAGGAGTGTGTGAAGTTATGAACTGTGACAATGGGAGCTCAAAAGCCTTAGTGTTTTGAAAAGGTTTTGGGCTTGTAAGAAAATAATATAATATACATCAAAAGATAAAAGTCAAAGTTCACATTTATCATAAACCTACTGCATTTTGTCAAAGCATGAAGATATTCGCCATGAATTTTTCAGCATGTAAAGGGAACCCCTGGTTACTGACGTGGCCTGGCTTTATTACCTCCACTAAGCAGATTATGGTTTCAGCCTTTGGTCTTTGACCACAATAACTCAAAATTAAAATGACATATTCGGATTACATTTCTGGGGATGTAGGCTACAGCTTTAAGAAATTAGTTGATTTTGGTGGAGATCCAGGCACAGATATTGAGTAAAGTTTTTTTTTTTTTTCATTTGATAACCTTGCAAATGTATTAACACTGTAGAAAACAGAACAGCTGCCCTTTGCATTCTCCGAGTGCCATCTCTAATGGACTTTTCTCTTGGACTTTTTACCTCTACCAATGAGGTTGTGGTATGCAAGCTGCCTCTGGTGGAACTTGGAGGAAAATAAGAAATACTTTTCTACCGTATATACCAGGGTATGTGATCAGAGTGAAGCTGAGCAACTTTGACTGGAGTACTTATAATATAAAGCAAATTAAAAATAATAAATTAAATAATTAGAATCACCTTATCTCTCGCTCCAGCTTTATCTAATTTTACTATACCAGTGTCTGAAGTATATGCGAAGAAGAGGAGGATGATGAGAGAGCAAATTATCTTATTGGGAATATATCTGCCTCCTGGGAAGTCTGTAGCTGACTTTGCTCGGCCTGTTTGCACCACTTCAGCAATAATGGTGTTACTTCAGGAGCTCAATATTTTTTTGAGTGGTACTTGGTATAAAAGTTGGAAAACCACTGCCTTAGGCTAAAATAAAATGTCTATCTGCCTTTTAGATGCATGGCTGAAAAAGTAATGCATGGAATTCAATGAAAATTTCTGAGGATGGAGTTTAGCATCCAAGGAAGAAATTATTTTGGCAGTGATTTGGATACAGATCTGGATTGAGGAGTGTTCTGACACTGTGGGCAACGTAATATCCTTGGCAGATGTTTGCAGAGATTTTTTTAAACTTTAAATTATGGGTATGCTAAACTATTAGTCAATGAATGCACTTCGGCAGTAACACACTCTGTGTGAATCTTCACATGAGACACCTCAGAGAATATTGAAAACACTGCCGTGCCTTGTTTTACCTCCAGTAATTGTTTCTCCACTTGCCTAAATTGTTGTTTAGAATACCTGAAGAATGTGAACGGTCAAACAGGACAACTGTAACAAATATTAAACAGAGTATGCTTCAGTTTTAAACGTGTGTGAAGGCCTCCGGGTCTGCAACAGTTGGGTGTCCAGTCCACCACACCCAGTCTGTCTGTCAGACACTGACCGAGTTTACCAGAGGACAGCTGTGGCAATAACATTACAGTTTGTGTGAGCAGCATTGGTTGAACACGAGGGCTCCTTAAACAACATTTAAACATATTTAATAAATGGAATTTGGCTGTAAAACTTAACATGTCAAACTTTGGCATGCAACAGTTGTTAGCGCGGTTGGTGTCCTGTTGCCAGCTCGCTTTAAAAAAGACGCTGCGTTGAGTCTTCTGCCTCCTGCTACGAATAAACCGGCCAGCCTTTTTAAAAAACGACAACGAGAAAACACCGAACAGAGCCTTACCTCGGCGTAACTTTGAAATGTCGTCAATCAACAGGGGGTTTTTGACTCTCGCCGCTGTCCCAGCCCAGGAAAGGAAACCCGGAAACCATTCCCGAGAGCCCGCCCTCGTCCCTCAAGTTATTCATTACTAACGACCATTACTTGCGCCACAAACGCCATTACGGCTCAAAGACCAGGGCGACTGAGCCTCAGAGAGACATTGCTGTCAGATCCAACATGGCTGCTTCCGTGCAACAGTTTCTTTAATAAGTTCCTATTAAAGGAAAACTAGAAACTATAGGAAAATATTGAAGCCTACTTATTATTCTTGTGTTAAAGTTAGTATTAGTTATGAGCAACTCCTTGTTAATGATTGACAGATTTCTCCTTTGGTATTAGTCCTGAAAAATGCAGTGAGTATATTGTTAGAAATTAATTGTAGTTAAAAATTATGGCTGTATACAAGTACATTCATTATAAAATAGCATGTAAAGTAGCCTTAGAAGTATGGTTTGTTCCAGGTGTAGTTGGAAGTCAGAATTTCGAAGTTGAGGGAGTTACTGTCAAGTCAGCTGTACAACTCAGAAAGTGACTTCACAAACCCCAACGTAAGATTCCAAAATGACTGCCACTGATACAAACCCTGCTAATTTTACTGTAAATTACACTTTTTTTTCACAGTAAATCAGTCGTTTCCATTTTTTCCCACAGTCAGTCAGGTACTTTTCCATTTTAATCAACAAACGTGTTGATATACAGTTTACATGTGCAAAATACAATGTTGAGCGTTGTTATCAACTGATTGCTAACAGTGGCTAGCCCAAGATACATTTGCATCCATGTGTTTTTCCCAACTTCTCAACTGGAACAAGGTCAATTCGGAGGTGATGCCATTCCCCTGCAGTTCCAACTTGGTGTAAAGGAAACGCACCATAAGCCTTTAGTTTACTTTAGTTAGGGGCCTTGATTTATGTAAGGATGCCATGTTTTGCTGCCATGTTCCCATAAGTAGCCCCAAACCAAAAACCTATTAACAAAAAATAACATCCTTTCTAGTGTGCACAAATGCCATACTTCCCTAATACTTCTTGTTATAATCTGCATCCTCACCATTAGGTGTCACAAATTCTTACACAGTGTACCTTTATATTAAAATTCAGAAAGCATAATTCCAGACTCTCAAAAATAATGATTTTCCAATTTTCCATTTCATATTAATGATTCTGAAGTTTGGACTGATGCTTTTATCAACATATTAAACCAAACATGGACAAGAGGAAAGGAACTGGGTTTGTAAGTAGAAGGTTGCCAGTTCAGTCCTGAGGTCCAAGGACTGGTTTGTCCCTAAGAAAGGCACACATTGCCCCATCTGCTCTTTGGGTGCAGATCAGTGCTGCCCACAGCTCCTGCATCGGCTTGTTGTGTTCATGACTGGTGTGTAAAAAGGATTGGTTACATGTAGAGGTCAAATTCACTATCACTAAATGGTGTGTGTGCAAAAATTATTAATTCTACTTGTGAAGGTGTCACATAGCTTCCCCGATTTAAAAAAAAAAAAAAAATTATATCAGCTCAAAGATCACTCGAATTATCAACACAACAATTTACAGATAAAATAATTTTCAAAGTAATTAGGAACAATGTGGGAAAAATAGATTAAAATAAGTACAAATAATAATTCTGAACAATCTGAGAAACAATCCAAAATGAGCCAAATTGATAAATAGAGTAGCATACTGTTTAGTCTTGGTTCAAGAATCCACAAGTTCAGCAGGAAAACTATTTTGCGTCAGTTTTTTAAATTTTTTTTTGAAGGTACAGTTTCTAAAAAAATATCAATATGGGTCCTTTGTGTCATATATGAAAAAGAAAAAACTAAACTTAAAACGAATGCAATGGAATTAAAATGTTAGTGTTATTATTATTATTATTTTTTTTAATTATTATTATTACTGACATTTGGTGTCAGCCAGAACTGTGAATTGTCAAAGTGTGTGAAATGGCCATTTTCAGCCATGTAAATCACAGACAAGTGGCATTAAACCCCTTGAAAAATCAACAACCACCCTGACTCACTAAACCACAGCATTTCATTTGCAACATACCATTAAATCACCCCCCGTGTGTCTTCCTTCTTCTCCCCCTTTATAACTGTTCAAACGAACAATGCGCCCTGGACCGCTTTATCCAGGCTCACAACTTCCCCGCGCTCCCATTGGTCCCTTGAGGATGCGGCCACGGCTGATTGGAGGAATGTTTCTCTTACAGTCCACACACCCCCACCCTGAGCTTATTCGTGATTCGGTGCTTCTGTGATTCCGGTAGTTTTCACAACTCCTCACAAACAAAGACACCCTGAACCACTGTCTCTTAACATCCCTGAGCAGAGTGATGCGCAACTAAGGAGTGACGCTTCTGTGCACAGAGAAGAGGGCGAAGAAACAAAACGCAGAAATACAGAAGTGCAGCTGCCTTTCACGAAGAACAGAAACCAGGGAAGAGTTTGAGAACTTTCAGAGTTGACTGAACACAAAGTGCAAAGATGGTGTCGGCCGCACTGGAGATCGTGGGGCTGTCGCTGTGCGTAATTGGCTCGCTCCTGGTAATGGTTGCGTGTGGACTGCCCATGTGGAAGGTGACTGCTTTCATCGAGGCCAACATCGTGGTGGCTCAGACGATCTGGGACGGTTTGTGGATGTCGTGTGTGGTGCAGAGCACGGGCCAGATGCAGTGTAAGGTGCACGACTCCGTCCTCGCCCTCAGCCACGACCTGCAGGCGGCCAGAGCGCTCACCATCATCTCCTCGGTGATGGGAGTGCTGGGGCTCATGGTTGTGATTGCCGGGGCGCAATGCACCAACTGCATCCGCACAGAGTACATCAAAGCCCGGGTGGTGAACGCCGGAGGGGTGATCTACATTATCAGCGGTCTCTTCGTGCTGGTGCCTCTTTGCTGGATGGCCAACAACATCATATCTGACTTCTACAACCCACAGGTTCCCGCTTCCAAGAAAAGGGAGATCGGCGCTGCGCTCTACATCGGCTGGGCTGCCACAGCGCTGCTGCTGATCGGAGGAGCGCTGCTGTGCTGCTCCTGTCCTTCCAGTGGGAATTCGGGATACTCGGTAAAATACGCACCGACTCAGAGAGGCACTCAGAACGGGGACTATGACAAGAGGAATTATGTGTAGCCGTGTGGCGCGGAGCAGACGGTGCGTAAAAGTGACCTGCAGCTTTTCAACAGACGTTATCTTTGCACCTGTATATTTTTTTTATTATCTGAAATTTGAACATTGAAAACCAATGGAAGCACCGCTGCTGTTTTACATTCAACTCCACAAATCCCTTTGTATCGACAGGAGATTTTTTTTTTTTAAAGACTATGAGAACCACAAGAGGTAGCTCGCAACAAAAAGGAGTATCTTTGTTAGGTACCTGCTTTTGTAAGTCTTCGAAATTATTAGTGTTTTTGAAACTGTTTACGTTTGTAATTATAAAGATGCTGTTCTTTTCTAGAGGAACTCTTGCCATTAAATGTAAATACACTGTTCGTTTGCCTTCGTGTGCATTGTCAGCACAGACCTGTAGGCTACTGTATCTGACCCGCATTCATGTTGTGGGTTCCAACAATGAGAAAAGTACATGTGATGGCAAAGCCTTAACACATCTCGGACAGGCTTCTGTGTTGCCCAGAAGGTAGTGTCGATGACTTTCACTTGGGTTTATTTTCATTTTTTATTCATATTTACATTCTGAAAATCCTGGGACTCATAGAGGCCGCAGCATAAAATGTTACAGTCCCGTTTCCCGACGACACTGAGACCCTGCAAAGTGTATTCATCATTGTCACAGCAAGAAGTGTCTTCTCTTAAAAAAGGAATAAACGTTTTCTGTTGGTTTGTTGACACATGATGTAATGGTTCATTTATATAAAGATGCAATATCGTCTAATTTTATCAAGATTAAACAGAATACAATGTCTGAAATATCCAGTAAACTGTGTTCTTAAACAAAGCCATTAACAGTTTTAGAGATCATAGTTATTATGAAGTTCTGCAGAGGCAGGAGTGTGCGGCACGGCTGTGCGTAATTACGCTTACCGTTCCCACTATATCCACAACCCCCCCACGGCGGGAGAAAGTATTTTGGTGAGCCATTGAAATCCAGATGACAATGCCCATTCAGCGAGAGTGGGACTCTGCTGATCAACTCACAATACTGCACAGCCCCCACCCGCACCCTCTTTTCAGAACTCCCCCCACTCTGCTTGTCCGCAGTCACTGAAAGGCGTCCAAATGAGAGCCACGGAGAAGCTGCTGGAGTTGTGACTCCATTCGTCACCACAAAACCCATCTCCCTCAGGACGGTGCAGATGGACACGTCGTCCTCATGGAGCAATTAGTATATGCAGAGCTAATCCAGGGCCACATTCATCCAAACTCAGTGGATGAAACTTTGTTACAATGAAAACATTACAGATGCAGGAATGTTTCACCTGTGACAACAGTAGGAAAATGCAATTACACAAGATATTTGCGTGTATGAGTAACAGTCCCTTTGTTTGAAACTGGATTACACAAGCTTAGCCATACTTGTTTAGCTGCAGATTTAAGAATCTTAGCAGGTCATATGCCCATACAGAAGGTCTGCATACAGTTAGAGGAATGTGACTAGTGCACTCCAGTATACATTTTTTGAAACGTCACCAGAGAACATTAACCGCATCTAAGAATTTTTTTTGACCACTTGTTCTTCATCTTTTCCTGCTCACTAAATACAACAAAAATTTAATATGAATATCTGACAACTAAAATGTCTGAAATTGCCCTTGAAATTCATATGGACTTTTAATGATCCGTTAAAATAGATTAATACAGTATGTAGTTGAAAACAGCCACTTAGACATCACTCAGTTAAATTGAAAAGTTCTTCTTTTGATTTGGAGGACCCTGGTAGTACCATCATATAAGAACATTTCCTAACATTTCCTAACATTTGACAACATTTGCCATGGAAATGGTCAAAAATACACCAAAAATGATTTCACAGGGACAAAAAAGCCCCTGGTAAAAAAAAAAGAAAGAAAAACAAATGTTAATTCCCTTCCCTGGTGATATTGGCCTTTAACTTGAGGAAATTAACTCAGGGCCCATTTTCTGGATCTTTAAGCCACATGATCTTCTTAAGATGCAAATAATAATATATATTCTCAGTAGCTTTTATATGTGGTTACTTCCTGTAATTTGACCACATAAAGGTTGAAAACAGTAGTTTTACTCAACAATTTCAATGTGCTCTTACAAACAGTTTTGTATTGCTATTCTTTTGTGAAATTAAATTAGACCAAACTGCAATTCCATAAAGCCAAAAATGCATTGAAGCTGAGCTCAACTTGTCAGTTAATCAATTAACTGATCCAAAACCTATCTCAGCAAAAACTTACGTTTTGTTGAGAACACCATTTAAGACATAACTGTAAGTGGCTTCACCCACTCAGTAGTGAATATCTACTGGTCCTACAAAACAAGCATCTTAGACATCATAACTTGAGTTGTGAGAAATGAATGTTTCTTTCTCTACTGAGATATTTCCCTAAATGTTTTTAGCCTTAAGCCCAGGTGTTGTGAAGACATGAACCTTTCAAAGTGGGTAACAACAATGTTGTCTTAATTTTTAAAAACAAAAATCTAAAGTATGGTTTGATACAGCAGGAGTAGGTTATAGTCTTCAAACATTTTTTTCCACTGGAGGATCACAGTAAGGAGTACTTACTCACATTCATCACAATTAAGCAACATGAACATTGTGCAGCAGTGTGTGTTTGCACTAATGTGTTGCAGTACTTCCTACACAATGAACAGACACAATGTAATATTCAAGCCAGGGTTTTGTGACACACATCATGCTTTTTATGGCTCAAATTATTGTTGTTTTTAGTAATTTCCTGAGATTTTGTTACAAAATATTTGTTAAAAAAGAAATAACCCGACTTTGTTTTGAGTCATACCTGCAGTTCAGGGCTGACTCAGGGCTGTCTGTGGGTTTTTCTACACAGAGCCATTCCCTAGAAGGTCCAGTTGGGTCTGCTGCAATGAGATGTTTTTGTTAGATTGTTAATTCCACTTCTATAGTCACCGCACAGAGGGTGACAAAGTGCAGGGTGGGTGTGCGTGGAAATGGGGGGGGGGGTGTATGAGCAGGGGTGTGTGGGGGTGTGTGTGTGTGTGTGTGTCTGTGTATGTGTGTATGGACAGCAAGTGGGATGGGGCAGTGGAGTGAGGGGGGGTGAATTGGGGGGGTACCTTTAAAAAGACCCTCATTCCAATAAGGAGGGAGGCAAATAGGGCCAGAGACATCACTCAATGGACACTCGCCATGGTAACCAGCCAGAACCTGCAGTTGCCTGGTAACAGGGCCCTATAATGTGGTGGTATGGATGAGCCTATAAAAGGGCTGTCCAGCAGACATTCCTGCAAGCATGGACACACACACACGCAAACACACACACACACAACCACAGTGGGAATTTGCTCAAAGCCTGTAATAGTCAGTGCAGAAAGGAGCTGTGCCAGCAGAAACACACTTCGCTCATTGTTTCTTTCAAATGTCACATGATGCTACAAATGTTGCCCATTGGCGACAAAAACAAACACCAAAGGGAGCATAAAACGTGCATGTTAAATGAGTTGCTGGTATCACAATCATTGCGTCTCTCAGCAAGAGATGATGTCACACAGGGAGACTCACTCCGACCTCTACACTTGACCTCTCTGAGCCTGAAGGAGCCGGGCCCACATGGTTAAGGTCATGTTAGATGTCTGTCAGGCTGCACACTGATCATCTGTGCAGCCGCAGGGAGAGCCGTGTGTTTCTGGGGAGGCCGGGTTGGCTGAGGGAGACATTTCTCATCACATGAACTCTGAACTCTGAAGCTGGCCTCAGGTCAGGGAAGGCAAATGTCACTTCCCTCAAATGATCAGTCATGGACTCATCGAAGCAGAATCCACTGCATTCGATCAGGATCACAGCCCTCAACCACCAGACTTCTCACACAAACTGGTTAATGACTCTGCAAAATGTTTCCTTTAATAAATACTGAATTTGTCAATGTTCAAATTATGGATTTTCTGCTCTGATCACAAGCGGCACACCTAATTTGTTTTGTGGCTTTCCGTTTTATCTTATGTTTTAAAAACAGTGCGAAAAGTTTATTTAGTTTATTTAGTCAAAATCTGCCCATTTAATTCCATGTTGAGCTTGTATACTGACACTGTCGAGGGAAATATTGCACATAACCATTATAATTTACAAATTAAACATTTTCACAGAAAAAAGGATGACAATCTTAAAATACTGTATAATGCATAATACAAAGGATAAAATGTTTATCATAGGAATTTAGCTAAACAGTTCTGCTGGAAGGACTATGTGTTTCAATTCCTAACAATTTGCACAGCACATACCTTGCGTGGGGATGTCTTGAGGAGAAAGATGAGGTATTGTTGAGTATTATTACATTAGCTTGTTTTCAGAGATACTCCAACTGTTCTAGCTTTACTGAAGCTATTTTATTGTATTGGCTTTTTATCCACCCAGAACCGGTGATTTGGGGGGAACTGAATTGGAAAAAGGGTCCAAGTGTGGGAAAATCTCAAAATGTCACCCATGCATTTTGTGTGTACAACCAACATGCTATTTGGGAAAAGTGTCGAGTACCACCTATCGTTCTTGCACTTGCATGCACTGATGCAGTCTTTGCCAGCATACTTTCCTTACTCTTGTGTTTGGAGATTGTTAGGTCTATTAACTTTATGAACTTTTATTTTCTTTCCTTAGTACTCCTGGCATGGTTCACACTGTCTGTTTCTGTGACTGTATTTATTACAATGTATTCTTATTTAAATGAAGCTTTATTTAAAAAATGTTTGTACACAGCACGTATGCTGTATGCTCATGCACATCATCTCCAATTTTGGTGTATTTCTGTGCTACAGCGCCACATATAGGTCTGGCATATTAACTACAGCTCGTAGAGTGGTTGTGGGTAAAGACATTTTTTTGAAACAATTGGAACTGAATTTAACAATGGTTGTAACAAACACAACGGACATTTTTATACATTTAGGTTGTGCACTACAGCTTTAGGATCCTATAACCTTTGTCCACCACTGCTAATGATTCATGAAACAAAGAAGACTTCTATACGTATTTTCCTCATACGTATAGAACTGAGTCAGCAAGTGCTCATACGCAGTTCCCAGACTGCACAGCAGGACGGAGCACGCAGATAGCTGAGCCAAGAGTCAGCAAGTGGTTAAAAGTGGAGGACAAATGTGGCTTTGTCTATGGAGTTAAAGACCCCATGAGCCATTTGTCTGAGAAACAATGTGTGAGCTTGGGTGTTTAAAGATGGAGATCAGAAAAAAACACCTTCTTTTCTCCTGTAGGTTGGCAACATTTACGGACTGGCGACTTGTGGGTTTCTTTTTTTTTTTTTGCAGCCCAGTAACCCGACCAGGCATCCTGTGAGGCAGACAGCAGAACAGGAAGCAGGAAGGAACACGAAGGGTGTGGAGGAGGGTGTGTGTGTGTGCGTGCGTGTGTGTGCGTGTGTGTGTGTGTCAGGAGATAATGAGAGACCTTGATATTGAGTCCCACCCACAGACATATACAACTACCAATGCAAGGTATTTTATATGTGCAGTATGTACACAACATGTAAATTCCATCCTGTAACATTTATCATTATACGCTGCATTCCATTGATTTGATGATTTAAAGCTGTACTGTGTAATTTTTCAACGTTGGCAAACGCCCACTACATCCAAAGCAAATGTCAAATGAGTTCACACAATACTGATTAAGCCCATCAGCGCCTTGTTTTATGGAGAAATCTTGCAGCACCAATGAGTCCCCCGTTTGTTTCTAACTGCAGTCGAGTCACTACGTCTCACACACTGGACCTTTAACTGCACTGTCCACTCATAAATGTGATTACTTAACACTGAGGAATGAATTATACAGTTATTGCAAAACTGTAAACGATATTGATGGGAGGATCACACCTGTAGCAAAAACAGGGAGTCGTGACCTTAAAAAAAAAGGAGCTGCCAAAAATTCTATTAAAGTTTTCCCAGTACTACACAACATGTTAGTATTCATATGTATTCTGAAATATGAGCTAAACCTTCAACAGATTTCCTACAAATGATTAACAGAGTGTCCCTGTGATGGCTCCATCTCCAAATATGACAGGGGAGAAGCTGAAGCAGAAGCCTCAACTCTTTTCATGGCTGAGTGAGATTAAGATTTGAAAATCAGCATGGGAATATATTGACTTGTTTATTCACTTTATTAGGTACACCTGTTAACAGCTTGCTAAGGCAAATATCTAATAATCAGACCAGACGGGCCAAATCTGAGTATTTCAGAAACAGTTGATGGACATTGATCTTCACCAAAAATACCTCTAAGGTTGACAGAGAATATTCTATGAGCAGCAGTTTCCAGGGAAAAAAGTGCCTTGTTGTTGCCAGGCGTCAGAGGAAAATGGCCAAACAGGTTTGTCCTAAAAGCCAAGGTATTGCAGAAGACCATTTGTATAACACAACACGTCCCACCTTGAAGCAGATGAGCTACGGCAACAGCAGATAACAGCGGGTGGCACTCGTATCATTTTATTAGGTGTCCTTTGTACTTAATAAAGTGGTCAGTGACATACACACAGAGGTTAGATGGAGCGTACATATCAGTGAATGATAACCCTCTGCTGCGATGAAGGGGAAACATTCCCAGCAGCATGAGGAATGTTTTGTGGGATCAATAGACATTTCTGATTTGGCATGGTTAGAATGAACAACGAAGAAAGAAACCCCCAACTTCTCCAACATGGAGGGCTGCAGCTCTAAACCAAACCAGCATTTGTTCTCTATGTTTGTAATCAGTGAAATGATTGTATACAAATGTGTGTGTGTGTGTGTGTTTTGCAGGTGGTGCTGCTTTTAGCTCTGGCCTCTAACGGTCATTTAGAATCCCATATTAACAGTGGATACGACAATTAGCGGCTGAGAAAACAGACTTATCTAACAGTCACACACACACACAGATGATTTTTGAGGTGTATTGTTTCCACACTATAACAGGAACTCAACAGGGTGGCTGCAAAACAAGTAATATACAGTATATATTGTACATACATGCACACCATGACTTAATTAACTGCAAATCACTGATTAATCATATTCAATAAAATTATATTTATATGCATCTTATTGTAGGTCAGGAAATTGTCAGGTTTATGCAGACTTCAAATGATTTTAAGATAATAGCTTGTTTTATTTGGGCTATAACTAACAATTATTTCATTATTGATGATTCTGTCAATTATTTTCTTAAATAATGAAGCAGTTGTTGGTCCATAAAAAATGTAAAAAAAACCCAAAAATGTTGATAGGTGTTTCCCAATCCTCAAAGTGACAACATGGCACATTTTATATTCAGTTTACTGTCTTGGAGGAGCAAAGGACCTGAAACATTTGATTAAAATAGTCACATATTTATTAAACAATTAGTTATTCACTGCTGCTAAATTGTTACAGTCCCAGTTTCCATGAATGCCTTATAAGATACACAAAAATTAAGCAAGTTGCAGAACAATTAAGAATTAAAAAGCAAAACACAGATGGCAGGCAGGTTAGACTGAAGACAACTAAAGTTTTCATGCAGATTAATAATGATTTAGCAGGTGAATGGCAATGGCCTGGGAAAAAAAAGGCTGAAGCTGGTCTGAGTCCAGAGAGCAGGACGGAGTAACGGAGAAGAGTAATGCGGCAGGTGGGAGTGAAGACAGGAGCCAGGTCAGTAACTGGAAACAGGGAAGAATCTAAAAAAACACAGAATAAACAGCAGAGGTAGAGGCCCTGTCAGACTGTGATACATATGCAGAGTTGAAATAAAAATGTAATAAATCACATACAGTATAAGATTGCTGCACTTATCAGTAAGATATTTCAGTATCAAATTCATTCATTCTTTCCAGGAATTGCTAATCTCTTTTGCATGAAAGAACTGAAAACAAAGGAAGAGTGGAGACTGATTCCGGGAATAACATCCCAACCGTGAGAGGGCTCCAGAGGTTAAAGGTCACAGGGGTTAGTAATCATTAGGGCTGACTGTGAGCTGACAAGCCTATATGAAAGCAAGGTAAAAAAAAAAAGTCTCGAAGCACAGATGACTTTCTTGTTTTTGACGATGGTGGAAGTTACATATATTAAAGTTTGATGGGATATTTGTGTGGCTGATCGCATACTGTGTGTGTTTGTTTGTTTGTTTTGGTGTGTGTGATTGTCCTTTGACAGAATGATGACGAGGCAGGCAGCAAGCAGAAGCGGTCAGCTGTGGTTCATCATCTCCAAGTTTGTGCTATAACCAAACCACTGGGGAGATCATTGAAGAAAAGGGATGAAAACAAAAAAACGACGACGATAACCGAACAGAACTGGTTTGATGGATTCTTTTTAGATGCAATGCTTTTTAAATTCGATTTAAATGCATCGGGAACAAAGGAGATGATCATCTCACCAAAAAAACCGAAGACATCTCTGCACCACCAATTCACATGAATTTGTCAAGATATTTGGGAACTGTGTTTGATAACAGACAGATTCAGTGAAAATACAGATAAAGCCCAGCATTGACTATACTGTAAACTAAACTCCTTTGAGGTGGGACACATTAATAAAAAATGACTGTAAGGTGCCGTTAACCTTCACACAAACATTATAGGCCAAACACAAAGATCTCTGATTTAAAAATATTAATGAGCCCACTGATGTTCTCAGAAGAGTTTCAGCTACTACCATCAGCACTTGAGGCCATCAGACTGGTGTACAATGACAGTTTATGTTTTCATATTAAAAAAGAATCAAGACTTTGTATGCTTGCATACACAAAAATTGCCTCTTAAAGGAGCATTAAGATACAGTAAATACTCATAATAGCAATAAGTTAACAACATGTAAGAACGGGCTCAGACGATTAGGCTCCGTCCTACATATGTCAGCTGCTCTTTGGTAATTCACACAATCATGTGTGTAACTGTATGCGTCAGCCAATAAATACACATTTGAAGCATCTGATGTTCCCATTTTTCCCTCGTACAAGTGTTATTGTGGAGTTTTTTCCCTTAATCGATGTGAGGGTCTAAGGATAGAGGGCGTCAAACTGTAAAGCCCTTATCGTTCCCAGCGTCTTGGAGAACATGCCGTGGTGCCTTTCTTCACTGCGGACATTTTGACTGGTCGCCGTAGGGGAAGCATCAGTATAAATAATCAAATGAGTAATGGCAGAATTCCATTTACCTTGCTCAGTCAAAGGGTTGCATGCTGGGTCTCTGTCCCGCTGTCCTGACATGACCTGCACAGGGCCATTGTTAATGTTATCAGTGACACCTGGCACCATGAGAAAGGCCACATTCTGCCCCCCCGCCCCATGTGATCTCGTACTGTCTCCACGATGTTGCAGGACTTCATTGCTCCTCTTGTCAATTCAAGTCAAGTCAGTGTTATTGATGCAGACCAACATCACAGATACAGTTTGCTTTGAAGGGTTTTATAGTCTGTGCAGCAAGTGACACCCTTTGTCCTTAGACCCTCACATTGAGTGAGGAAAAACAACCAGGCAAATTGTATTGTAGGGTCATTTGATTCTTTAAAAGAAAAAAGATCCTCACTTTACTATTTTTTGGCATAATGTTCACACTTTTTGTTATACATACAGTATATATATATATATATATATATATATATATATATATATATATATATACTGTATATATATATA
>JAFBJR010000190.1:1660280-1749653 GCA_016785285.1 Brachirus orientalis
ACTGTATATATATATATACAGTTGCAACATTTTGAAGTGGTTGGTTGATTTGAAGAATTATATGTTTGACTCTGTTTCTTGTTTTACTTTCACATGTTTGAATAGATAGCATATACATTTGATTAATACGTTTTTTGAACTCAAAAATTAAATGCATTATATATAAATGCATTTTACATAAGTTGAACAAACACATTTTACATCTATCATCAAAATGAAAATGTTTGAATAATGTAAAGCAAAAATCTGAAAGGATTTGTTTCAAGTCGTAAAGTCCATAGAGGCCTGCATCACAAAAATAAAAGAATGCTCTCTCCGCTCCACATCAACACCAGCATCTCGTATACTTCACTGAGCATTTGGCCACCGCTGAGACAACATGACTGTTGGAGTGCGAGGCCTTAAAATTTCAGTTCTGCACACTGGCTTTGCTGCTGAGGGCATGTCTCCCTCTGTGTGTGTGTTTTACATGGTACATTCCTCAGATGCAGAGCAATGGAAAGGGCAGTGGCCCCATTTCACCAGAGTTATAAGATGGGGGATGGAGAGCAAAATGATTGATGGACAAGGGGAAGAGGCCAGTTGATGTTCTGCACAGGTTGATCCACAACTGGAGCAGGAGCACAGCGACTGATGCTCTCCCCATATTTTCTCAGATGAAAACAACAGCTCTTTAGATCCGGTAAACTTAATTTGGAGTGAAAAAAATATCTCCAATATCCATTTAGTAGCTGTTGTTGAGTCATGTTCAAATTCTCACTTCTTCAACAAATCAAAAGTTTTTGACTGATTGATTTTAGGTGTTCTACGGACACTTAACATGTCAGAAATGACATTTCTTTAGCTGTGTCACAAACACAAATGGACCATCACTTTGCAATTTTGTACAGTGCAGTGAAAATAAATGGACGAAATTCATTTCATTTCATTCATTGAAATTCAGTCAAATGTTACCATATGTTATTCTGTTATTTGTAAATCGTAAAACTGAGTTATTTTTCCTTCCTCTCTCTCTCTCTCTCTCTCTCTCTCTCGCTCGCTCTCTCTGCTCAAAAGAAAATAAAGGGAACACTAAAATAACACATCCTGGATCTGAATGAATGAAATATTCTTATTAAATACTTTGTTCTTTACATAGTTGAATGTGCGCAGCAGCATGTGAAATTGATTGTCAATCAGTGATGCTTCCTAAGTGGACAGTTTGATTTCACTGATTGACTTGGAGTTACATTGTGTTGTTTAAGTGTTCCCTTTATTTACTTGAGCAGTATATATATATATGATATGCAGTCTTTGGACTTTGGGGGGAATACAGAGTATCTGTCATTTATTTTATTTCTACAGCCTAAATGGCCTCTGTAAGCTTTACACTCAGTTCTTAATGCAACATTATTTGTCCATCTGAATATGCAAACTCGCCACAGAAATATTCTGGTCAAACTGGCAGTCAAATCAAATTTCTTTTGCTATAAGGGCACCAGGGCCCACCCCTGCACTACTGTACTACCCGGCTACCAACAAGAAGACCCCTGTACATTTAAATGAGGAACAGCAACAATTTTTATGTTATATGCTTGAGAGGAGCTTTAACCCATGAGATCTTGTCAGCACACTAAACATGTTCCAATCATTTCCCGTGAAAAGCGAACAAACAAACAAACAAACAAAAACAAACAAGAGGAGATGATAAAGGAAGAAACAGAGGCACCCTCCCTGAGAGCGGCAAAAAAGAGGTGGAAAAGAAACATCATCCGTGTTACAGCATGACGCAGATCGCGGCACATTTGAATCCCACTGTTACCACACAGTCCAATTTCCTGCAAAAACACCCTTCACACTGAAGGTCATGATCTCATCCCGGTCCAGGAGTGATAAGGATCTGAAGTAGCCCTCAGAGACCTTCTCAGCAGCCACCACCTATCCAGTCAGTCCGTGAGCCAGGAGCTAATTAGCACCAGTAGGCCTGACCTACATTTTCTAATGTAGCTCCAGGGTCACAGCCCTCACCTTTGTCTCACATGAGCAGTCTGAACTCAGGAGGTGTTTGGCTATTTAATGAAAATATTTTTACTGAAACTCACACAGAGAAGATGCACCTCGTCAGCGACTCGCTGTGAGGCAGACGCTTACGTGGCTCTGTGGAACCACGAGTCCTGCTTCAGTGAACAAAAGACTGGATCAAGATAAAAAGGCTTATCAGTTTGGAGTACTTTCTTTGCTCCTGTTGGGTGTGAATGCTGCCAACAGTAAATACACTGCCAGATCTTTGTTTCATAGATCAAGAGAAAACTTGAACCACGAATCAAAGATCTGGCAGTAACTGCAGGTCTTAGTTGTTTTTCAGCCCACAACAGGGGTAGATCAAAGCTAATAAATGACAATTAAATTGAGATATCTATAGATATGAATCTCAAATGGAGTTTTACACCTGATCTGTTTCCTGTTTCTATATGCAAATGTACATACTGTACTTTGATGAACTGTAAGCAAACCTAAGGAGGGATTAGTAACCGATTTCTGACCTCATATATATTACATTTGTTCAAATCTTGCATTGTTAATTAATATTAAATTGAAATGAAATGATGATTGCTATGCGTGTAAACCAAGTTTCTTTTGAAACATGGTCACACACAGTAATAAAAAGCAGTTAGATAAATTAAAAGATTCATGGGGGACGAGAGGTGAAAAAGATATGAGGTGTAATGAGAACTCAAACTTTTGTGACACCAGACCTTTGTGACATAAAGCAAAGTCCCGCTAAAGTTAAACTTAACCTTCAGAAACCTCAAAACCACATGATTAAAAGCGTACTCAGATTATATGAAATAATGCCCTAATACATTTCAAGGAAAACTAAAACACAGTTCCATTGTTTCTACATACTATGTGAGCACAAACCTGACACTTTACTTTGACTGCTGTTCATTTACTATATATGGAATAGTTTTACATCTAAAGAAACTTTCCAATACTAATTTTCTTAAATGAACTCAAAGGTTTTCCATTACCACTTGAAATCTGCAAAACCTAAATGTTGCAATAAAAAACTGTAAAAACATATAAAAGTATTTTATATCAATATAAAAGTTTATGGCAAACGTGTAATGAAACCACTTTTCACATTTACACGCCACTGGACATAACGTAGGGGTCACATGACCTGTTCACTTAAGACAAGATGGCGTGGTATGTGTGAACAGAGGAGACTGAAGTTTTTCTTAATCTAATTCAAGATCAAATATATTACTACTATTGTCCCAAAACCATGGAAATACAAAATGCTTTCAGCCATCTTCCTCAAAGTGGAATCTTGCTGGATGATATAAATGAGGAAAATGGGATGTCGCGATACTAGACTACGAGAATTACGCCTCATACCCAAAAATACCACTCAGTGGAAACAAGTAGCAATTGCACCTTGTCAAAATTTTTAGAAACGTCACTTTTATTTTGTAAAAAAAAAAAAAAAATTAATAGAAACACAACTACTGATAAAAACTGTCTCATGAATATTTTCTGGAAACTTTCAAAAATCTTGGACCTGTAAAATAAAATATTACCTTTTAAGTGCATAATATGATATAAAGTGCGCTGGAGAAGAATGTCAGACTAAAAGACAGACAAATGATCTGCAGGCCCCACATTTCAAATAAACAAATTTGGAAAAGTACGCATACATTTGGAAAACCAACAGTTGTTAGTCATTTATTTAAAATATTTAAAATCTAGTTGATTGTAGATTAAATGAACAGACATGAATAAGACAGTGGATTTAAAACATCGACACATTAAAAAAAAAAAAAAAAAAGACTGTACAATTTACACAAACCCATTAAAACAATTAAAAACTGAAACCAAAAAAAGTTGTTGAATTGTTGTCTCTGCACGTGTGCAGATCAGTTCATTTCAGAATAGTGACACAAACAATCTCAGAATTAGAACTTGGACTCAGTCTCTCATGACAGGAGGGTGATGAGAGCGTCCAGAAACTTGCTTCTATCCTCGGTCTTCAATTCGATTACTGCAGCGGGGAAAACAACAGGCAAAAGTGAACTAAAGTTAAGTGTTTGAGGTAGAAAAATTGTAGAAACGTTCACATCATATTTTACTACACATGAAGCATTGCTGATGTGCTGAAATACACATTTACTTAAAAACTGCCTGCTGCACAGTGTTACACCTGACGGTTTCAAGTGTGGATGAAGAAAAGCTGAATGGTAAATTACACAAACACAATGCTGCCACCTAGAGTCAAGGTCTCCATAAAACACTATCGCCTGCAAAAATAACAGTACAGTAAATTCTTCTACAGCGATGGCCAAATTTTAAGACTACTACAATACTAAAGTGGATTTACAGTAATGTCATATTAGCGTATGCTTTTACTTTCCTGCACTACAACACAGTTCCTCAGATGATCAATAACTCGGGTAGTGGAAAAATAGATCAGCTTTGAGCTACAACGAACAATTAGCTGATCAACTGACTAAAAATAAATTATTAAATTGTTCATTATCAATCATATAAAATCAATATAAACTATAATCAATTGCCATTTAGTTTAAAATAGCAAGAAATATTTAGCTTTTCATTGTTTTATGTTTTACAAACGAAGCAACAGATGGGTAAAAAAACAAATCAAAACAAAACAAATCGCAATTAAGGTGGCAGTGCCTGCTATAACTCTGATGCACATCAATAATCATAATTGTACTGTAGGTAATTCAAGATGACTGAAAGCTTGTAATAAGTGAGGTAGTACAGAAAGTAAATGAATTTTACAAAGAGAAATGAATTAAATCCTTGAAGATTTTCCAAGACGAGCAGTCACCCTGCTGGACAAATTAAAAAAAAAGAAAAGAAAAGAAATGAATTCACTCACTTGATGTATCAAAGTGGTCATGAAGAGTTCGGGAGCTGGTGCTCTCTGCTGCTTTCTCGAATGCTCGACCAAAGAAACTGACGAAGAAAAAACGGGTTGAGATTGATCATTAGGAGTGATCAAAATGATTGTAGTGATGAACATCAAAATGGTTAAGTACAGCATTACAGCTTAAAAATGATTTGGATTATCCTGCTAGAAGAATGTTCCTGAGCTTCATTTAGGTAACTTACTGATAAAAGATGTGTAATCAAACGGTACAGCTTCACGTTTCAGCTTTTAATCAAGTCTTACTTCTTTTTGTCAGATGTCTCAGACTCTGGTGGGATTCCCACAACAATGACAGTTCCCTTCTCGGTGTCCTTGGGAGCAGCCATGATGAGTGGAAGGAGTTTGCAACGTTTATTCCTCGTCTTAAAACAAAGAAACAAACAATAAAAACAAGACGTCAAGAGTAATAGAGTGGACAGACAGCAATGAGACTTCAGTCTACAACATTCTAATCATATTTGAAGAGCTATCAGAAACTCACAGAATGGACAAAAGCCTTCAAGAGGTATTTGCAGAGCAGAGTCAAGGCCACAGGTTTAGAAAAGAGTTTCACATCAGGAGTTCCCTACAGATGAAAGAGCAGAAGATAATTCATCTGAGAAGGTTGTCCTGCTAATAAACTGCCAGACACATGTGTCAATGACCTGGTTTTAGCATCCATCCTGACAGAACTGATCACAAGAGGACAGCTCTAATTACATCTGTTCAGAACTGGTGATAAAGTATGTCCTGAATGTGGCTTTACTTAAACCTGTCAAGTGCAAATGTATTAGTGACATCTACTGGAGAGACTAAACTATGGAGGCTTTAGCAAACAGGAGAGGATGATGTACTTATTGCAGTCATGAAGGTGCAACATGGCTGTTGATTCTCAAAAACTAAAAATAAAAAATTACTTTCATGCAATTGTACACTTATACAAGCATAATTATGGGTAGTATATTCAATTTCAGCAGGTACAATCCTGTAAATGTTACACTCAGAGTCTTAAAAACAATCTTCTTGATACTGGATCACTCAAGGCTTATGTCAATATCAGGTACGAAGAGGTTGAGTCAGACCTCCATGAGGTAGCAGTAGAGAAAAGGTCCCTGTGACAGGATGAGGTTGGTGCAGATGCAGCTGGCTACAGTCTGCTGGATAGCCATCAGCTTCTTCTTAGCCAGGTCAATGCCAGAGTGGAGATGATCAAGGTTGCTCCTGCAGACGGAAACATACTTTCTATCAGTCTCAGATTTGACAATTCTCATGACTGAACTTTTGTCCTTATCTGCCCAAATTTGCTTCCCAGTGCGAGTTTCTTCAACAAACCTGGAAAGAGAGTCAAGAGCACTGATGAAGTTGTCGCTGTCATCTTTCTCTGTGCTCTCTAGCAAAGCAGCGCAGGCATGCACCATGTCACTGGCCAGGAAACGATTCTTGAAGCCAAAGTGAACACCAAATGTCTGGATACGAATATCTTTCATACTGATAAAGAGGGGAAGCAAAGACAGATCATTTTTGGTTGTTTGTCAAAACTTAGTTTTATAAGTATCCCATAAATGAAACTTAATATCAGCATGCATCTCCAAATTCCTACCCATATTTATTAGAAGACTCTTCAATGACATCCCTCAGGTTCTCTTTGATTGACATGTCCATGGAATTGAATTTCTGTCGCACTTGTTTCAGGGGCAGCCTGTCACATGCAACGTCAGTTAGCAAGAAGTGGGTCTGCCGATAAACATTTTCTTGTCAACACACATTTCTTGGAGCTTACCCCATATCAGCAAGGAACTCCTGGAGTTTCTTTTGCCCATTTAATGTCCAAAGTTTGAAACTGCAAGATGTGTAACATGAATTACAAATGCTGTCATACAGCGTCCAGTGTTGGTAGAGGCTCAGACGCAGGCTGAGGCTGCAGGTCAAGGAAAACACAAATAGGGGGGTGGGGGGGGGAACTAAACAGAGCTGTGAATGTGAGAGAGTTAATAGATTATAATAGATGTTTTTCAGTTAATAGATTAGTTGTAAAAGTTGTTGAAATGTCACATAATATTGATTGTTTGTCTTTTCCCAAACTGCAAAATTACAATGTTCTCAAATGTCTTGTTTTGACAAAAACAAAATCTTTTAATTTTTACTAATTTCCTTGTCATACCAAGCAAATAAACCCGAAAAAAAAAACACATTTAAGAGACAGAAATATCCAATAGCTTATTTTTTTTAATGATTAAAATAAAATTTTAATTTATTTTATCAATTCCTCAATAATTAATCACCTGATTGTTGCAGTCCTACTACAGTGACTTTGCTTAAACAAGGACAAACAAGTAGGATTGTAGATACCAGTATAAACAGTATGTCAAGTGAATTAAGGATACTCATATTCAAAAGAAATCCTCATGCAGTCAATGGACAGTGAGTTCTCCTCATCCTCATTTCGGTGGTTGTGCCGGGAAACATGTCGCTGCATTGTGGCGATGTCTGTTATGTATTTCATACTAACAAAAAAGGTGAAGACTGGATTAAGTGCAGGTTAACAACTTGATGCAAACATTTACCAGCCAGTTTATTAGGCACACATGTTTAACTGATTGTTAACTATCTAATCAGCCCATCACATGGCAGCAACTGAATGCATTTAGACATTTTCAAAAAAGAAGAAGGAAGAGAAAATGCCTTGTTGATGTCACAGATGAGAGGAAGAGAATGGTTAACCCAGACTGGCTAGAAATGATAGCAGCAGAACACCACACTGGGCGACACTCCTGCCACTTTATTAGATCTTGTAAATAATAGTGAATGAATGACTGTGGAAAGAGTTTCCAGTTTTATTTTAAAGACATCAATTCAAGTTCAATTTTGAACTAGAGAGATTGTTCTTACTGTGTGATTTTATCATGAACCCACTGGTCCGTCAACCCAATGATTGCCCACCTGCAAAAAGAAGAAACTGAATCTGTGTCTGTATGGTGTGCACTTTGCTTTACAACCATGGGTGTTCTATTCAGTGTCTTACCAGAGCATGTCCTTGGTGTCTTTAGTCAAAACCCAGGCAAGCTCAAAAAACATCATTGCAGCCTGACAAGAGGACATAAAAAACATTTATAATTTAGTAATAACAGAACATGGGGAACATGCAATTCTGCATAGTTAAGTCTCAATAGTGGATGTAGATATAAACAAATAGTAATAAAGTACAATATGCTGTATTTCTGTAAAGATTGTCACAGAAATACAGCATATTGTAATGTTTATTATTATTTGATTTGATTGATACTAATGTTTGCTTACACATCAAAACAAAAAAGGAAAAATGAATTCTACTCACTGAAGTACCATGATATTCATACTGCTCGTAATCAAATAAAATCTCCCTCCTGAGAAATGAGTGAGACAACAGTATCAATTCAAGAACTGTAATACAGAAAGATTTCTACATCGCTTTCTACACTCACCTTCGTGCTTCCCACTCCCTTCTTGCTCGCTGTCTTTCAATTCTCCTCTCAACTGCCCCCTGTAGCAACATGACCACAGACGTCCATGACACAGCCATCACAGGTGATGTCTACACAGACTCATTTAAGTAACATTTACGAATCATGTTTACTGCGCACCTCATCAAATCTCCTCCTCTTGCCAGAGGGTTCTGAGCCTTCATCACTCTCATTTCCTGAGTCGCCTCCTTCTTCGTTGTCATCATCACCATCTCGGAAAATATCATCGTACGAAGGCACACCAAGGTCATCATCTTGTTTGATAAGTAGCTTTATCTATGGGTGAGAGGTGAGAGTATTTACAATGGTAAATTCCACATGTCAGCCATTGATAAATGCTAAAACATTTTTAAAAAACATGATGACTTGTTGGCAGCAGGCCTTTGGCCATCATTCCACTCCACTCCCTATATACTATTTATGTATACAACACTTTTTACTAGGGTGTTATTCTTAACAAAATAAGACCTTGCTTATTGTATCCCACCATATCAAAAGTGTGCATATTTCTAATGACTTGTATTGTATTGCCAAAGTCTTGCCAATACAATTGATTTGTTAATTAAACTGAAAGGCAACATTTCTTCTTAACTGTAACCGAAGTGATCATTATGCATCACCTGGGTGTCATTGTAGACATTGACCACATCTACAGGCCGGTGAGTGTCACAGATGAAGAAGATGGAATCATCATCTGGCTGCAGCATTTCAAGAAGGTCAACATTTGCCCCACAGTTGATGAGAACAAAATATCGGAACTAAAACACAACACAAGTTAGTTCAGTAAGGCAGTGGGAAAAACTCAGCAGGTCTACTGCAACCTGAGGTACAATATGACCATACCTGCTCTTTGTGTTCAAGAAAGGCAGTGCCAAGGTCCTGCCAGCCTGTAACTGGAACAAGTGTGTACTGGACCTGGTCACAGTGGAACAGTGCCTGGAAAGAGACAATAATATTGAGCTATAACTGACCATTAGAATCTCACTGAAAAGTAAAGACAGAAACAGTAAATCTGAAACCAGTGATCAGCCTAGTGGCTTCAGATGCTCACTTGCAATCTGTATATGAGCATTTAGTGAATTCTGCCCACAGACTGCTGTAGTTCTGCTGTTGCTGATAAAGGTAAGTCAACAAAAAACAGCTTTTTTAGTTTCCAATCTAATACAAGGAAACGGGAGCTCATGTTTGTGGACAGAGCAAATCTTACCTGTAGTATCTTACAGGCACAGAGTGCGTCGATGTCTGATGCAACCAGGAGTGCAACTCTCTGAAAACAAAGTGAAAGATTTAAAACTTAATGAAAATGAAATGCTACTTTTCAGAAAACAACACTGACAAATGCTGAGACAATAATCGTTCAATATCAATTATTATAGAGCTGCAACGATTATCAATCAATTACTAAATTAATTGTCAATTATTTTGATAATGCATTACTTTTTAAATAATCAAAACAATTTAGATTTTTAAGCATCTTAAATGTGAGTATTTCCTGGTTTCTTAAAAAAGGATCATTAACACTGAATAAATTGGCATTGGGACAAAACAAGACGTTTGAGAACATCATCATTTTCAGGTTTGAGAAGCCCAGGTTTCATTTTCTGACATTTTACGGACAAACGATTACTTGATTAATCAAGAAAAACAAAAGACAGATTCATTAATTATGAAAATAATAATTAGTTGCAGCCCTATTTATTATAATAATGTTTTATTTTACATCATTTTTCCGTCCGAGATAAGCATGCAAATCAAAATAGACCATACATGACAAGTCCAAAAGAAAAGAGAAGAAAAATAAATATAGGTAAAAAGTACAAAACACGACAGCTTAGCCGTCCCTGATCATTTCACCATGATGGCTTTAGAAGAGACTGCACCTAAAATCGAACTAACCTGTATCTTGGATAAAGAAACCCAGACCTGGATTTGATCTGATCTGATATGGTTTACATGTGCGACAGAATGCACTAAAGTGTTTTCACAAATAACACTTTAAAGATAGCACGGACACTTTGACTAAAATATCCAACAGCCGTTCACAAAAAGGAGCAGAAAACGGGAAATCGGTCTCCTGTACCACAGTCACGGATTACGTTAGCTAACATAACGATACGAATAGCGCAAACTTACCTGGTTGGCAACGACTTCATAAAACTCCTTTTTTATATCCGTGACGAACATGTTAAAAACGCGTGTGAACGGACAAACCCGTTTACATCACACTACTGCGAAACATGAACTGACTTATTGTGGTTTGTTGTCAGGAACGGAACGCTTTCTGCTGCTGAAAATGTGGCGCCAATTCTATACGTCACATTGAACCAATCACGGGGGAGGAAAGTACTTACGCCACACGCATAATTCTACGTCATCACGTTGAAAACAGATTTTTAAACAACTTTATTTAAATGTATCTACAACTATGGAAGCCCGTCTCTATTCGCCATATTTATGAAATACTAAGTCATAATTTTGAGGTAATATCCAATAATTATTAGATGCTCTGTAAAAGTAATTAGAGTATTTCTAAAACTATGACTTTGTTTCTCATAATTATTATTATGAGATACATTATTATGACTTTGCTAAGTCATTATAATGAGATACTATCTAATTATGATTAATGATATACACTGCTTTGCCAAAAAAAAGTCGCAACTTGGATTTAACTAAGCAAATAGGTAAGAGCCTCCTATTGGATAATTACTGCATAGGTGATTATCTTTCAGCTGGCAACAAGTTATTTAACCCCAACTGATGCAATGAGTAGCTTCTCATTTCTTAAACAACCATGTCAAAAGACACATCTTTTGGTCATGGAAAAGATGTCAGTCTGTTTCAGAAGGGTCAAATCATTGGCATGCATCAAGCAGGGAAAACATCTAAGGAGATAGCAAGAGCTACTACAATTGGGTTAAGAACTGTCCAACGCATTATTAAAACGGGAAGGATAGTCTTTGAGGAAGAAATGTGGTCGGACTTGTTCCAGAGTGATGGGTGCATCAGGGTAAGAATGAGGCAGATGAAGTGATGCAGCCATCATGACTAGTGTCTACTGTACAAGCCTCTGGGGGCAGTGCAATGATCTGGGGTTTCTGCAGTTGGTCAGGTCTAGGTTCAGCAACATTATGTGCCCAAAGAATGAGGTCAGCTGACTACCTGAATATACTGAATGACCAGGTTATTCCATCCATGATGGCACGGGCATATTCCAAGATGACAATGCCAGGATTCAGTGGGCTCCAATTGTGAAAGAGTGGTTCAGGGAGCATGAGACATCATTTTCACACATGGATTGTCCACCACAGAGTCCAGACCTTAACCCCATTGAGAATTTTTAGAATGTGCTGGAGAAGGCTTTGCACAGTGGTCCGACTATCTGTACAACATCTTGGTGAAAAATAATGCAACACTAATCTTACTAATATTACTAATAATATTACAAGATTTATTTCTAATATTACTAATGGAAATAAATCTTGTCACATTGCAGAAGCTTATCGAAACATTGCCACAGCGAATGTGTGCCGTAATCAAAGCTAAAGGTGATCCAACGGAATATTAGAGTTTGTGACCTTCTTTTTAAAAAGTTTCAATGACTAACTGAAGAGTAGCAGTAAAGTCCTAAAATGAAACAAGTTGAGTTTATTTATTTTTTAAAAGATCAGTGTTTAAGAATAAAAACTTAACCTCATTTACTTTTGATGACAATGGCTGACACAATCAAGTCAAATGTTACAAATTTTTAATTTCCATTCGACAAAGCATACAGTTTTTCAGTTCCAGGTTAACCCCAGTCTTAAAAAAATGTGTTGTGTTGATAGCAGTGTTAAAATAACATCTCAATTTTTCCCAAATTTTCAAATGTATTGAAGTTCGGGAAACATAAGCACAACGAAGCTGCAACATGCTTCTTTTAAGTTTTAAGTCATGTCAGTTTACATGCAGAATCTGTGACAGAGAAGAAAAATAAACTTCCCAGACACCCAGTAATCACTGTATTCATCATCCCATTATTAGGGTTGAGAGAATATCTGACAAACAATGCAAACAGAAATAAAATCACACTACTTAATGTGATGAGGGGCCACATTGACATGACATGTTTTTGGTGTTGTTAATGGAAACATTTCTCTAAGAAAATCGAATGTGCCACTTATATATTAGAGTTACATATAATCTCAGTTCCATAGTTTTTATGTAAAGGAAGTGAAATGTAAATTATACTGATAATTGAAAGATAATTTGGATAACTGCATTTAATTACCTTGAACCTGAAAGAATTTTATATTTCTCCAAAAGTTTTGAATCCCTGACAACACACAGGCATAGATTAAATACAAAAGTCTACATTAGAGAAAAAAGTTACAGAATGTTGACGTTGCATTTGGGATTTCATTTTGATTACGACAATAATTTTTCCTCCAACATGTCCAGTTTAGTCAGTGTCAGGAGCTTCAATGTGACTGAGTGCAGGTGGCAGTTTTGATCGAAGGATTAACATTCCACTTGTTAAAAATGACTCCCTAGTATCCTTACAAATCAACTTCAAGATCATATATGAATAAAGAATAAAAATACACAGTATTACAAATACATTTGAAAAAGCAACTTTTCTGCACAAATGAATTGCTGCAAACATTTTTGTTGTTGTATCATTATTTAGTTTGCTCACTTTTCGTTGCACTTTCTACACTACAAATTTTGTGTTTTCTGAACAAAAGATCGTTTTAAAGGAACCCAGCATGTACTGTACAATCAGGATCAGCATTAGCAGCTGCTGTATGTTCCTAGAAATCCTTATCATTGTCATTACAAAATCTGGTACAACAAATGATAATAGGTGGAAACTTGGGCAAATAAATAGTTACTAAGAAAAATATGTGATTGTGAAACATGCAAGATGTTTTTTGTCGGAACTTTCCCCTGGACTTTAACGTGCTCACAAGTTTGCCATTTTCATGAAATGAAAATCACATTTACTGCAAACAAACACATTTCAAAAAATTCAAGTAAACTCCAACATGCCCCAAAGTAACATGTGTGTATATCATCCCATAAAATACTGTCCAAGTATTAAGATATAAGTCAGTAAAAAGAGAGGTTTCACTCTTACTGTTTAGTTGCTCCGTTGTAAATTTAACGCACAGAAATCTTGACATTTACAATTAAATTTATGGAAGGTAATGACCTATGCTTTTTCTGAGGTAAAAAGAGGCATTTAAATACCATGTATTATCTTAACAAGTGAATCCTCTACACTGTAAAACAATTAAAAAAGTAAAGACTCCATTCAAAAATGACAGATAATACAATGTTACATGCAGATTATACACCGTTCATTAACATAAAGAGCCATTAAGCAAATTCATGTAACTTTCTGAAACATTTGGTCTGAAATCAGGATGATTTACAGCGATTAGCAAAAGATGCTTTGAAGTGGCAAAACTGAAGCCAATTTCCCAAGCAAATAAATTTACTTTGTAAACAACGTATTACACATAATTAATAATAAAACAAAAAAAGAAGTGAAAAATGTAAATAAAGCAAAGATGCCATGTTTAACAGCAAAGAATCCCAACCAGCAAAAGCACTGGGAGTATAGCACCTTTGCCATGAGAAGTCACAGTCTGGCCCATCTCAGGCTCATCTGAAGGATATGGTTCCACTGTGATGACAAAACAAAATTAGCCTTGTGCACATCATCTCTCTGACTCTGGAAAATATTCTTACTTCAGATGGGCTGACAAAAGGAACAAAATGTAACTACTGCAGATACGGCAAGAGGAGCAGTGTATAAAAAATGTAAACAGAAATAATCAAACTATACTATAAGAAGACATATATTTAAAGCATTAAAAAAGAGAGACAGTGGAGTAAAACTACAGATGCAGTGCTGATTTTGCATTAATATTCCAAACAGGTAAAGGTGAAGTGACAGTATGGTGACAGGATAAATATTTTCATGATGTGAACCTTTTTAATAATCAAGTAACTATAAGGTGACGACAATAACCTATTCGGATGCTTTTACTCACACCACACTGTCCTCTTCAAAAACCATAGCTGACTCATGTGTTGCCATGCAATACTGAGAACTGTAACAGCAGAGAAAATCTGTATGTGCATCTCACAGCTTATCATCTCCATATCCATAGATTCACATGGTTGTTCTGGTTTTTTCCTATTAAGTAAAAAATAAGACATTCCGATTCACAGAAAGTAAAATACTGTATACAGGTATTCATGAATTTCTGCTTAGTTAAAAAAAATATAAATCAATCAGAAAACAGTGTCCCTACAGGAGAAACTGTGTGTAGTTGAGCCGCTCAGGTGTTGTGAGTTTAAGTCATGTCACCCACAGGAACAATGAACAGTGTATGTAAGGCTGGGCCAAATGGAAAAACAATGTTAGGACAATCAGAATACATCCACTAATGAAATGTCCAGCAACATAATGACATCATTCCAGGGCTTTAATATACACATTTCAGGTTGTCAGGTGTTGTCCATCACACAAATATTAAAAAGGAGTTGTTACTTTCAACAAGTGAACTGATTCAGAAATCACCTGAGAGACAAAGTCTGTAATTTCATTTCAGAGAAACATACATTTTACCATTACAATGATCCATGATAAACAATAAATATTATTATTCTGCCCAGCCGTAAGGGTGTTAAAACCAGAATTAGAATGACTACCATGTAACCCAGTATAAATCACACAGGTAAAGAGTATTTTCCAGTTACATTTGTATTACAGAGGAAGGATGTAGTTGGAGTTGGCCAGCTTGCGTTCCTGTGCAGCAGGAACAGTCTTTCTGTGACGCAGTGGTCTGTAGCAGTCGGGGTCCTGTAGTGGAGGGTAGTGTTGTCTGTAACACAACCAGGCAAAGGCGAGGCCCAGCAGAGAACCCACCAACACATCTATGTCAAGGAGAGAGAAGACATGTGCTGCAGTTATGGTGAGTTTCATTCCTCACATATTCTGTTCACCTGTAAAAGAATATTCCAATCTATATACTTCATTGGTCATAAAAGCAGTACTATGAAACCTTAGATGATGGCTGGACACTGGGATTATAGGAGGTCAGCTGATAGCTATAGTTAATTTTTAGTCTAGACATAGACTTAGTGGAAAAATACTTCTGTAGAGTTATAGTAAGGTAAAGTTAGGTTAAAACTTATATTTAACCAAAACAAATGACAATTATCAGAATATCAGAATAGCTTGGCAGGTCATTTGAAATGAGGTTTAAGGCTACATCCACAGTACTACCAAAATTACTTTGGTGTTTTGGAGCCAATTATACATGTACATTTAAAAATGCTGTTGGCTCCATTATAATCTGAAAACTCCAGAGCTGTGTTTTTGTCTGAATAGGCAGAAACTGAGACCAGTGAAAACAATGACACAGTTATTCACATCTGAAATAGTAATAATGAGGATGACTGAGACAATATAATGGTGTCCTCCTCAAGTACAATGCCCTGGCTATACATCTATACATATGTCCATATCCCAACACTTTGGACAAAGACACATACTTAGTCATTTTGTCTCTGTACATCGCCACAATGAATTTGAAATGAAACAATCAATATGTGATTTAAAGTGTGCACTCACAGCTTTAATTTGAGGGACTGAACAAAAGAACTGCATTAACCGTTGAATTATAAGCATTTTTATACTATATTGTTTATCCTATCATTTT
The DNA here is from genome assembly GCA_016785285.1 of Brachirus orientalis. Lineage (NCBI taxonomy): Eukaryota > Metazoa > Chordata > Actinopteri > Pleuronectiformes > Soleidae > Brachirus > Brachirus orientalis. The sequence goes on from JAFBJR010000190.1 coordinate 1,676,414, forward strand.
TAGGGGCTTGGAAATAATTGTACAAATGAGTAAAAAGCAGTTTCATGGCCAGGTGTGTTACTTCACTATTCCCTGTCAAATCAAGCAGATAAAGGTCTGCAGCTGATTGCAAGTGTTGAATTTGCATTTGGTGGCTTTTCACTGAAATTTTAATATGAGGTCCAAGGAGTTGTCAGTGTTGGGGTATAGTTATTGGTTGTTAAACAGGTTACAGGCTAAGAGAAGCAGTTGTTCTTCAGGCATGCAAGTATTGACAAAAAATACATACAAAGCAAACACACTTAGTATTGTTTTGAAATGTTCTGAAATTGTTTTCAAAAGAAAAAAGTAAACCAACCATCTAAACCGGCATTTTCTATTGGTCAACAATATAATGTAAACAAATTGTTGACAGATTGCTGTGCTGCGTCAGCCTCAGCTTTTCAATGCAGCTCTTACCTTGCCAGTGGTGTTTGTAATCACAGGTTCTGGAGAGGGCGATCACAGATGCGATAAGTAAAGGGACAAGGCAGGCACATAGCCGCCATGCTTTGCCTTGACCCACTGAATTGAAGCAGCGCAGCTTTCCTGCGATGTACATAGCTGTGAAACCCAGACCTGCAAAAGCAACTGGGATCAAAGAGAGAAGAACACAGGGGTGAAAAAAAAAGATTAACACAGAAACAAAGAGAAAAAAACAAAAAAGATGGAGCATGGAGTAACGATGAAGAGATGTGTCTTACTTCTACACTAACATAAGAGACTGGAGGTCAAAATACACTTACATACTTTTGTGATGCCTTGTGACCCCCCCTTTAAAATAAGTGCTTTTGTTTGTACCTACGGATGATACTATATTAGCTTTAAAGACATAACAGCACACAAGAGCCTCTCTTACAGGAAGAATGCCCACTGGGAAAGCTCTTCCTGCCCTCCATAACAGTATCTGGGTCACCGGTGCAGCGCAGCTCCAGGTTCATCTGACCGTCTGGAAAGCAGCGGTAGAAGAAGTCTGGCCGTGGTCTGAGGAAGAGACAGAGGAAGCACAGAGGATTTCTTCCAGTGTAACAAAACACATTGTGACCTGCCATGCTGAATGCAGTGTTTACCTGCCTACGACGAGTTTGACGACATTGGTGAAAACGCCATTTAGCACCAGAGTCAGAGTCACAGCTGGATGACAGAGGGAAACAGAACAAAACCATGAAGATGAGTCATCTCAAAAAGTTAGATGACAAATTTTTACTTTAATTTTTGCTCATGTGCAGTCAGCAGTCAGTTCCTTACCCAGTGAGGCTTCTTTCAGATCTCCTGGCTCAGACTTCTTCATGAAGGCAAAAACCAGGATTACAATCAGTGGTGTGAAAACTGCCACACTCTAATACAAACAAAAAACAGAGGAGCAAGTAATTATTTGTGCAAACTATGAAGGGATTTCTACAAAGTAATCTTGAGATATCCTGAGGCTAAATATAAATGTTTTGTAAGGTCACAGTGACAATGGCCTTTGACCACCACAATGTAATCATTTCACCTCAGCATCCAAGTGAAAATTTGTACTGAATTTGAGTAAATCCCTTCATGGCCTTTTTGAAACATCATATTCATGAGAATTTGACAGGTGGAGAGAAATCACTAAACTGAGTTTAAAAAAAGATGGTTAATGAAGAGTGAAATTTAAAAAACCCCGACCGATGCAAGTCATTTTTTTAACTTCCACAAGATAAAAAGAAATTGTGACTGTAGCTTAAAGCTTTGTTTACATTTTAGACCAGTGTTTCCCAACCCTGATCCTCAGGCTTTTGCAAAGCTTGATGATGAGCTGACCATGAATTAGAAATCATACAAAAAGATATGTTCCTGCTGAGCAGGATTTCAAATAGTGCTGGGTGATTAAATGATTCCATATTTCATAGTTGTGCAGCACTGCAAATTAGAGGTTTAATTCTTAAGCCGTGCTGCTCAGCCCTAATTTCAAAATTAAAGCAGTGACTATTAGGAGGAATTAAAATGAACTGAAATAATGACATCCTCTTTGTCTAATGGTGAAAATATGAAAAAGAAGGTTAAAGGTGAACTGAGGAATTAATTTAGTTCCATTTTAACAAACATAGATATCTATAACTTACAAACATAAGAGAGGTGGGTACATGGTCACTCTCCACACGATGGAATTTATACAACCACATCTCCTCTGGCTGGATCTCACGGTAGAAAGGAGCAAGCTGTTCCGTCACACTAAATATAGCAAAAACACTGTTACGCTCGTGTGTATTTATTAAGAATTTTAAAAAGGTCCATCTTGACTGTTAGGGGTCACTCAAGATGGAATCCATTACTTAATGAATCCATTAAGCAATTATGGCAGTCCTCTTGAAGGTACTTACAGAAACACCACTAACAATGCCATTCGGATGGAAATTTCCGAGAGGAAACCACGAAGCAGCCTCTCCTTCATTTTGTTCCTTGAAGTGGACTTCAGTCAACAGCAAACATCATCACCCCTCCTCCTTATTTGTTTACTGGGACTAAAAACAATGTAGAGATGAGTTTTAGCATTGACTAGTTTTGAACATAGGGAAAGCCCAACTGCAGAAGTGAGACAAATCCTACTAATTTGGTAAAAGAACAATGGGTGAACACATACAAAAACAGGTCAGGATCATACAGTACATAAAATGTATATTAGCATTCTACACTAAAAAAAAAATCCATAGTAACAAATGGAAAACGTAAATAAACATTTTGAGTATTACAATGTTTTGCTATGACACTTGACATTTTGCTCAGCTCCCATTTGTCTGGATTATGTGTCTCCACCTTCATTGGAGTCCACCTGTGGTAAATTCAGCTGATTAAACATGATTTGAAAAGACATACACCTGTGTCTACTTTTAAGTATATGTGTGAAGTTCCACCCTTGATAACACTCCACTCCCTCACTCATCTTCTACTACTTTATCTTCCACATGATAAGGTCATGGGTCACGGGGAGCACTGGTGCCTAATCCCACCTGACACAGGGCTAAAGATGGGTACACCCTGAACAGGTCACCAGTCCATCGCAGGTCCACACAGAGACAGACAACAATCCACTCTCACATTTACACCTACTGTACAATCAGTTTTGATTGTCTGATTAACCTCTGCATGTTTTTGGACTGTGGGAAGAAACTGGAGAACCTGAAGAAACCCAGCAGTCTAAGTATCTGTCAGGAGAGCTCAGGTACTAAGTAGATATTTCATGGCACACAAAATTGGATTTTTATTGTAACAATAACAGCAGTTCCAAAACTGGACTGACTTGACTGTTGCCTAGCAACACGAACAATGAGCATATTCAGCTACACAGGTTGTGTCCACTACTTTGATTCATGTAAATTTATTTGTCTGTTTCCATTAATTATTCAACCTGAGGAAAAAGTGCATGTTGAGAATTGTTTTGGTGGGTTGTACTGGTGCGCACTCACAGCCATGATATCCTTCACTAATGCCAAATTAGTTAACACACTGGTGACTGCTGAGTCTCATTCGTGTGTGTTAGCTTTAAAAAAATATTTGTTTTTCATGAATTCAAGCTCAGCCTATACACTAAAACTACTGTAACAGGTGACGTGTTACATGTACAGGTTTGTAACATTCCGCTCCCAAACTGATGGAGAGCTGGAGCAGGGACCTCCTACTATAGTGTACAAAATAGTTTTAATATTAAACTGGGCTTAGTGCAGTGTAGAAGCATACCTTGATAGTCTGCATTCAGTACTGAGCTATTAAAATAATGCACAGGTTCATATATTCATGTTTATCCTTTAAACATGTGCAAGACATGGTGAGTAAGGTGGGTATACCACAATGAAGGCCGAGTTCCATTTAGCTGCCTCTGGCTCAGGGTGAATGTTGGGGCCTTGTCACATTATCCTAATGACTAAAACTGAACAGAGCCACCATTACATGTCAAACATTTGCTGTGAAAAATACCTCATGTGTCCACTTTATTGATGACATCCACACCCTTAGTCTTGGTGGATATTGAAGTCTGCACTTGAAACATACATGTAAACTGTCTGGGCAACAATGTAGAGACCGTTTACCTGCAGGGCGTCTCTAGGGTTCTGCCTCCAGCAAATACTTAGCTTAATTCTGCTCTAAATAAAAGGAGCTCTCTAGGCATGTAACTTTGTTCCCCGTTGTCAATGTTTGTCATTACAAAAAGACCAACATTACCACAAATCATCTGAGGAAAACTTGCTTTTCTTGATCTTGGTGAAAGGCTCTCCACAAAGTAATTTTCTATTTTGCCAGACAAATTTTTTCAGGACTGCTCATAAAGTAGACTCCAAAGTGTAAAATAAAAAATATTCTTAACCCCTCTTGACCCCTAATATGGCAGTATCTTCATTTCCCCAGAACTCAAGAGACTGATTGAGCTGAAATTATTGGTCAATTATTCAGGAAACTGAAAGCCAAACCATAAAATATCCATTTATGGGTATTGCTTAGATGATTTTATGTTGAGGAGCTTTCAGATTTGTATAGTTCGATTTAGCTCTCTGAGCTAATTTCTATCTGCAGTCCCTGAGACAGACACACAAACATGCCACACCTAGAACAGCACAGAAGACCAAAAGGTACATTACAAGGTAAAGTAAAATAGTAAAAAAAATACAGTAAAAATACAATATAGTAGTAAGTTATTGTGACTATACCCTGTTTGACCCCATGTCCTCTCTACTTCCCTCAGTCCCCTGTGAAGTGAAGTGTTACAGAATGTGACATTAGACTTTTTTTTCTCATAATGGAAACACGGCAAGTGATTAAATTCATGTTGGTATGTGGGTATGCGCGTGTTTTTTTTTTTAATGTTTTTTGTTTCTCAGCAAATGGTTTTCAAATGTTGGCATAATTTAGTTTGTTGTGAGTTTGTTCCATTCTGTTATTGCTTTAAATGAGAACGCTGTGTCCGGGTGCCGAGTGTTTTTCTTTTGCCTTGACTCAGACCTGATACAAAGGCCAACATGCTGCACCTGTGCCCTCCACTTCCAATTGATACACATTTACAATATGATTTAAAGGAATTCTAACATTCTATCTATTTATAATTGATACTAAGTTTTGATGCAGCAGTCTGTCAGCCACTGACACTCCTGTTCATCCCCTTAAAAAACGAAAACAAGAGAAAACGAACTGAAATAAAGTCCCTCTACTCCATGTTAGCAGACTCAGCTAAGCTAGTTAGCAACATCTGTCTAACAAACACATCTGGCTCATTTTCGCCATGTTAAAAAGGAAAACCCTCACTGACCTTATAATGTCGGAGTTTTCTATCTGCTTATCTTCAGCCTTGAGCATGAACCAGGCCTGGGCATCATCTGCTGCAGAAGCAGATGAGAGAAGTGGAACATTTGAGGGACTACTGACGAGGATGCCACGGAAGAGCCAATCTCTGCATGAAGCTAATAGTTAGCACTACAGTTACTTCTGGTTTGGGACTTTCAAAACAAAAGCTGAGTAGTTGAACCTCTGAGGGTAGAAGACGAAATACTCTCATCGTGAAAGTCCCCACTATAAAACAACCGATTTGGAACGCATCTAGGCCTTTTGGGTAGATCACGAAACCTTCACTACTTGTATAAATATATTTATTTAACTATTGACCTATCGATATAGAAACGATGCAGTGCTTTATGAACCGGACATCGTTGTCCAGTTCATTTTTACATTTTATCTGCCTTGACAAATGGATGCAAGAAGCCACGTCACGTTACAGAGCCACCTAGAGATAAAACCAACGACCAAAACAAATCAAAGCAACTACCTCCCATGTCTATGTGAACGTCCTTGGGTAATGTGGATTAATTGTTTCCCTTTATAATAATTTTAATTAAATTTCATGAATTAACACTTAATGATAGTTTTTTTTATTATTAATGTCTGTAATCAGATACTTTTTGGTTAATTTATTCAACTTTTGTCTGTGAAATATCAGAAAATAGTTTTTAATTTTGTCTTAACAGATGCAACAAAGGAAAAACATCAAAATCATCACATCTGAGAAGGTTTGGATTTCTTTGCTGACCAATGGCTGCACCTTAGCTGTAATTAATTTTACAGATTTTTTTTTTTTGCAAAAAATCTGTCTCTTAAACAAGAAGGAAAATCTACATCTGGGTCAGTGTTTTCTCAAAACCAAAAAAAAAAAAAAAAACTTAAAAAAAATCACAGTGTGAGCATGTGTCACTGAGACAGAGTACAGCTTTATTAAAGTCAAACTTCAGGCATGTCTGAACTCTTTAAACTCAACTTCTGAATGAAAAAGGACAGAATCAATATTCTCAAATAAAAAGACAGTCATGTACAAAAAGAGAGTCGTCTCAACAGTCACACACATTTAGAAGCAGAATTGTACAAGCAAAAAGAGCACGCCACAGTAACATGATTCTATGCAAGTTCAATGCAAATTATTTACAAGTTCCTCGACAATATGCATTATGCAGTAACACAGGTTGAACAGTAATCAACATGGTATTTTGTGTTCATCCACGTTTTACTTGAAGCAACACCACGAGATAGATATGACCCCAGTTAGAGTTACTGTAAGCAATTTTACTACAAGAAAAGGATGAGTGCTTATGAAGATGAATTTATTCAGTCCAACACTATATCTCCTCTGAGAGCATGTCCTTTAAAAACTTATTGACGTTAGGCAACATTGCACAAAAACCAAAAGACATCACAATGAACAGAAACATACCCTTTTGACATACTACATATTTTATATATATATAAAAAATTATAGTAATTTGCAAATTCCTGGACACTGAAAAAACAGAACTTTTCATATGTCTTTAAGGGTCACTTAAATGAACAAACATGCCGTCTTCTCAAAGTAACAAATGTGGGCACTATACTGAGAGTAAACCAACAAAACACATACATCAAAAAGCATTTTCAGTGAATGAAGTGATGCATGCTGGGGCATGTGTATGAGCTGTAATACTGCTGCTGTATCAACTGAAAGGGACAGGAAATGACTAATTGGCACAAGGTAAGATGATCAATGATCAGCAGGTGTAAAAAAAAAAATATAAAAAAGGCTTTTTGGTTTTACAAAATCTCTGTGCAATATAGAAAAGGGTGAAATAAAAAACAAACAAAAAGGCATTCTGAAGACACAAAGTAGATTAAACCAGTGTGTGGTGTTGGAAGCATGCATTTTTTACTGAACAATAGTCACCCTAAAAAATGCTTTAAGACCAGTTTGTCATTACAACCAATCGGGCATTTGTTTTTTATGAAGCCACAAACACAAGAGTCAAGGATGCCTGCAGCCTGATTATCACATGCTGTACGAATCCTATGGAAAAAAATACAAATATCACGAATAAATAAAATATAGAAAATTCAAGTTTCAACTCACAGACCATTTTGAGTTTGCAAATGTAAAATACTCTTATTATGCTGTAATTAATGAGTCATTAATTGACAGCAACAAAAACTGCTTAGCCAGAAGCAAGGAAATCAGCAAGCTTAGTATTTTCAAGAATTAAAAAAAAGTATGACCATTTCCTAGAGGGGTTAATGATCAAGGAAAAAACTGCAGAAAAATGAGAAAATGTAATGTTTGCACAACTACGGACATGTTATTTAATTAGAAACACAGAAAAGGGTGAGGTTTAGGTGTGAGTTAACACATTTTCTGCCTTCTTTGTCCAATTAATTATTCTGCTTATATTTTGCATAAAGAAGAATTCACTTTAACACGTGAATGACATCATGATCAGTTTGCCAATCTCCAGCAGACGTATTTGAAACTTGAAGTATATTAAAACACATTCTGGATTCCATGATGAATACATTTCTAATGTTTTTTTTTGTTATTATATTCTTATTCAATCTCCCTCTATTTTCTCTTTTAAACTTTAAGAATACTGAGCTTAAATAATGCAATATTACAGTGCTGAAATCTAGAAAATTTTTCAGTTTTTGTCCACAATGTTGAGGTGCTGATTTAAATGCATGATATATGTATTATCCGGCATAATACTTGTCAAAATAATACAGTACATTAATGAACTACATTACAGTCTTTAAAAAAAAAATCAAGGTAAGAGGAAAAATGAACATTATAACATGCATAAAGGAGGATTACTTGCAGGAATGGTATAATAGCAGTAGGATTGGCTACATGTACCTAATAAACTGGCAGCATAGTTTGTCGAATTTATGGATTTAAAGAGACCATAATATGAAATGAAATGACTAAGAAACCTTGGCGACTTTTCACCCTGTGGCTCGACTTCAAACACCCTCAACACTGGAAGGCTTACAAAACAAGAAAAGGAAAAAACTAAAGAAAAAAAGCACTTGTGTAATCAGGGAAGTGTGAGAGGCAAAAACATGAGTCATGATTACAGGGAAGCTTCTTCCTAAGATGACCATTGAGTCCAGGTTAAAACAACACACAAACTGCACTGAAACAGAAACTTTACATTCCAATATTGAGCTGCTTCACGCTGCTTTTTAACACCAGTTAAAGTGAATGATGACACGGGCTGATGAGCAGCAGCTGTCACCAAAATGTGGAATCATTACACCAAAACAAACAAACAAAAAACTTAGATGTGCAATGACTTGATGCAGATATAATATGTAAAACTCCCCATATTTTTTTAAATAGTCTGTTTCACTTACACAATGGCTAGAGGGAGACAAATCACTGTACTGGTGTTTGAAAAAAAATCTGTATAAAATGTGGTGCAATAAATACAAAACAATTTGACAGATGAGTGATTTAAAAACACTGTACATACGTTTTGTACATTATATTGGACTGGACTGCTGCAATACCATGTCTTTATATAAAGCCCAGCCTTGAGGACGTCCTCCAGGTGGAAAGAAGTGTCTCTCGAGGACACGGAGGACTTTTTTGTATGAAGCCAGACTGGCAGTCTTTTCCACAAGTGCCCCCAAAAAGAGAAGAACAAGAAAAAAATTAGGCCACTTTCACTCAAAATGACGCCCAGCACTCACCACGTTTCCGATCAGGAGGAAAAAAGTTGAAACACAGTTTAAATTCCGACATTACTACAAGAAGAGGTATCCATTTTTAAACACTTGTCATATGTTCTTATAATATACATTTCTGTATATGACCTAGCTAAACTGTATAGCGACAAGCTGTGTGAAAGTGCTTTTCGGAAAAGTTTGGCAAAATAAAAAAAACAGAGGAAATAAAACAGGAAAGCATTAAAGCGGTCACAGTACACAGCGTTACTGAAATGGACTGCATCTGGGCAGTAGCTGCTACAGCCAGAATCAAACTTAAGGCCAGTTAACAATACTTTTAAGACAGCACCAGTGATCACAAGCTGGGCTCCTCCATCTACAAAAAAAAAGTTTTAGGAGGAAATGTGAGAACAGAACTTTTATCAAAAGGGAAAAAAAAGATCTGTGGTGGTGTTTTTTTTTTTCTTTTCTTTTCTTAATAAAAAAAAAAAAGCATTTTCTTCTTGCAGGCACAACCAGAGAGGCGAGGCTGCGACCTTTCTGACCTATAAGTACTTTACAATATTATGAGCAAATTATGTACACAATGGCGAGTGAGACTGGCAATATGAAAATCACAAGTACTTTTGTAATGTCATACCATTACACTATATACCATTATAATTCACCTTAATAGGACTATTTTCACAAAGAGGTCTGCGTAATGCTTAACACCTAAACAAACAAACAAACATAATAATACACCACTCACTGAGATGAAGTGAGAGAATCTGTCTGTAAACATTAACAAACATAGATACTGTATATAATTATATTCATCTATACCCATAAGTATATTAAAATCGTGTTTAAGGAAGTTTGGAATGTAGTGTGGTCCTGAAAAAAAAAATTGCACAATATCAGTCGTTCCCCTCTCCGCCTTTTCTACAGGGAGACGAGATAAATAGGATATGATGACAGATCACATCGGGAGTGATGGAGAGACAGGGGCTCATTTCCATGAAGCCATCTGCTATTTGAGATGCCGACCATCGCTTACAGCAGGTAAACAAGGAGAGGAGCAGCGTGGTGGTGGAGAGGTTCAGCCTAACATCTCCCTCCACCTCACTCAGTAAGTTCTTCAAAGTGCTGGAAACTGATGATGTGACAACACAAAAAAATTCCACAGCTGTAAAAGTAAGATAAGGAAGTGTAATGAGGTGGTGGTTAGGGCCCTCCGATGGACGCAGTGGAGCTGTAAAAAGCATTAGTGGTGGCAAAAGAGAAGGGAAATGGCGCATAATGATGCCTGGCCACTTCCCATGCCAACACTCCAGTCACTCTGCAGTGTTCATCAGTGTGTCCAAGCGCTAAATAGCAGCCATCACACATGTCAAAAAGCACTGTATTCCCTTTTGTAGTACACTGCTTCTGATCAAAGGTAGACTGGAGGCAGGGAGGCCAACACCAGCGCACTTTACAAGGAGTGAGGTATTGAGGGAGCTGCGGAGTCACTCTGTGGCCTGCTGACCTGTTTCTGGCTCTGGCTCCGGCTCCTCTTTGACCCTGACGGGGCTCAAAGCAAAGCGTCGTGCCTGAGTCAAGCTGGAGTTGGAGCCCAGGGGACTGAGGGGGTTGTGACTGGAGCAACAGGGACGGTCCTCCAGGGAGGAGGCAGTGAGTGCACCAGCCTGGTGATCCTGGCAGAATGAGCGAGGGCAGAAATCACAGAGGGATGTGGCGGGGGCGCTGCAAACACTGCAGTCATGCCACGGACATTCCCAACGTCCTGCAGTGAGGAAGAGAGGCCATTATGGAGACATTAAATGGATCAAAGCAGAAATTCCCTGCTGAGTGTATATCAAGTACAGAGATTACTTGAGATTGAGATTTGTCGGATTCTTTAAATTATGTTTCAGTTCAATATTCACTGTAAATAGATGACATGTCACACCATTGGACTTATTCTGATGCAATGTCCAGAGCTTAAAGATATAAATAGCTTCTAACATGTACAAATTGAATCATTTAAACTGGTATGGAATATAGTGCAATCAAAAATGGAGAAATTATCAAAAACGCAGGAGTTTCTTAAATAAATAAGTAAAATTCAAATTCAATATTCTGATCTGCATCTTTACATACCAACATATACACACTGGCACACAAGCTCTTTTTTTTCCGTACCGTATGGTGGCTTTGTAAGATTGAGACACAGCAGGTGGTATGCTTTAGGGCAGTCCTTCCTGTCGCACATCACCAGCTCTCCTCCTTCTCCACAGCAAAAACAGAAGTATTCGTGTGTGTGTTTACCCTCCAGCCTCAACTTCCGCTTCTTTGGCTTCAGCTTGGCATTTCTGGCCTTCTCCTCTTTCTCTAGAACTACGGCACTCTGCAGAAAAACATAGAACGTCAAAATGCTTCTTAAAGAAATGGAGCTTGCAAAGCCACGATTGCTCTATGGTTGGAAGTAGGGCTGGATTCAGGGTAATGGCAATAACAAATGCTTACCACTGGCTGCACCCCAAGGAATCCAGAGCAGTTGTCTGATCCACAGTGACAGGACGTTCTCCTGTTGCCCACACAGTGCAGGTTATAGTTGAACGTTAGCTCTGTGCCTGCAGGAGCAAAGTCCATAGGGATCATCAAGCTTGCTCTTGAGGCCATAAGAAATAATGTAAAACAGCATATAACATGCATGTGATAAAAACTTACCAGCCTCAATATCACAGAGGGCAAAGAGTCCAATGCGAACATCTCCGTTCACGGTCCACTTCTGGGTTTCACAGTTTGGGCTGCAGCTGTGATTCATGAATCGTGACGAGTTCCCTTTTGGGCCGGCGTCTATCACACGATCCTGCGAGTCAATACAGATCAAGAAAACAGGATTTTAGACATGCTTGTTGTAGGTCCCCCCTCCAAACAGTGTTGGCCAGACCCACTGATGTTACCTTGGTGAGTGTGAGCATGTAGAAGTTGGTTACGTGATTTTCATGGGCACGTTTGATTCGCTGCTGGCATTCCTCGGAGTCTATCACCTCTCCCACATACTCTGTCACAAAGTCACCCTGTAGAAAACAAAAAACAACCTGTTTGTACACAACCACCGATTTATAGTCAGCGTTGGGGATGAGATGGATATCTGGAAAAGTAAAATCATGTATCATCCATAAACCATGAAGATAATCTAAAAAGAGTGACAGTTTGCATGTCTGCCACTCTACAATAATCATGTTCACTGTGAGGTCTAATAAACCCAAAAAAGCAAATTGGCTGAGTGAAATATTAAAAATAATAAAAAATTCAACCGAATGAACAGTAGCATTTTTAACAAAGTTTTGCTGTGGGCTACTTATGTCTTTTTTTTTTCAGGAGCAGAATGTTTTGTTTTGGTTATGGCTATATGATGGTCAATGCGTCAGCACAATGGTGTTTAAGGGGGTACTGAACATGTTTCAATATCTGTAGATATAGATGGTTTCAAAATCGGTATTGGACAAAAAAGCAGGTCAATGATTCATCCTTCCTCAGTGCACTGTACGTACATCGCACAGGTTTTGACTTTTAGTCCATTTCACTCATTGATTTCATGTCTGCAAAAATGACAAGACCCCACCAACCTTCATATTCTTTCAGTTTTTGCTATAGAAGCAACTTAATGTCACTTCATTACATAAACCTAGCGCTGTGCTGACAGTCTAGGTCATGTCCAGCTTACTACTGCCTTTGTCTAAATTAGATTCAATTCCACTTCAATACCAATCAGATTTATGAATAAATTCATAACTAAATATCTGTTTAGCATGTGATATGTATAGGATGATATGATATGATATGATATGATATGGCAATATAAACTCAGCTGCCCTTTAATAGGGCACATACTGTAGGTACAACTGATAACTTTTCTAGAAGACAGCACTCTTCATTTATGACAAAGCTCAGAAAAGCATGTGGGCAAAAGTCCACATTATTTTATGATGTGACCATTCTCACAGATATACTATACATCTGATCTTATGCCCAGATGCTGAAGTGACACAAATCTGATTTGAATATCCATTTTGACAATCAAAACAAGTCACAAGAAAAAAAATCTGAAGGTAATCATAAAGAAAATTTAAATAACAAAACCTCAATTCATTGTTGAAATGTTTGAAGAGGCACACGTCAATTACAGCAGAAACTACAAACATAGCCAATGAAGGTATACAGCAGCCCCTTAATGCTGAAGTAAAAATCCAACTTTACAATGACAAGTCGATGCTGATTTTGGTGAAAGATTTGGACTTTCTGACTAAACTTAAAACACACCTTCCTGAGAGTCTGGTTAGTTCTGAGGCCCCAGCCCCGGCCATCTGTCCTCATCACTTCTGTCTCTGCATACTGCCGCTTGGAGAAACACTGGTTCTCACAGCTGTCTCCTGCCGGACACACCTGAGGACAACAACAACAACAACAACATGAAAGCAAGGTGTTGATTTACACACTTTATTCAAAGTAATAATAACAGAAAAAGAGTAACAGTAAGCACACAGACCTGTGGATGACACTCATACTGCAGCATGCGGTTGAGACACTGGGAGTCGAGGCTGCAAGGATGCTCATCTGTTGGTCTGCAGTTGCATCGTGGGATTTCTGACAAGTCAGCAACGTGAACCTGCACTTTCCCCACGGGTTTGTTGGACTGGCAAAATAAATCACACTCACTGTGTTAGTAAAAGAAGTGTTTGGCTCATGTTTGGAGAGACATCAAAATGATGTTACCTTTATAAATTTGTAAGGTGGAGGTTTGCGAGAGTTGCGTTCTTGCTCCAGAGCCTCTCTGCTTTCCCTCTGTGCCTTAAGCTCCTGAAATCTCCTTGCTGCTTCTTCCAGAGCTAAAAGACAACACAAATATTTTAGGAAATGTATCCTTCCAACTGCTTCAAGAGGATAATATCTAAAGAAAGAGGAAAATTTCAAGGAAGAAGTCACCTTTCTTGAAGGTTTTGTTGATGTTGATCTGACCAGTGACAAAGTTCTTGTCATTCTCCACGTAGGGGAAGACACGGCCCTGGTTGATCCAGTAGTAATCGTGGGAGCCAAAGAAGAAGACAGGGAAGTCACCGATATCATGGCGAAGGCTCTGGATGTTTGATGGCACCAAGCGAGGATTGCAGATTTCTGCTGGCCACCACCTGCAAATGCAAGACAGTGTTCATAAAGAAAGGGGAGAAAATTAGATGAAAGTTAGGAGAAAATAGATCTATGTCCACATTACCACATTCTAATTTTGTACCCTGCCAGTAAAATATAAACTGCATACATTACAGTGAATGGCTGTTGGGCACCAACGTTTTTTAATATTTTTAGAAAACATTTAAAATGTTTAGAAAAAAGACTAAATCAATAAAACAGCCACTATTGTCCCTTTTAGCAAAAATTATCTAAAATAGTAAATTTGGAGTATATATTTTCTGGGGATTTTTTTCGGCGGTGGATTAATCCATCAGCTGGATAGTGTGAGATTTACTCACAATAATCCTTGGCGCTCGAGTTCATTGTAACAAAGAGAAATGGTTGAGTGAAGAAAAGTTGTGTTTTTAAGGGGTTTTGGAGTACCATATTTGTATATATCTAGACAGGAATTTTCCTGGGATTTTGTTTGTAAACAGGAAGCATGAAGAATATCACCAGACTCCATTAAATGTAATCATACCATGAATTAGACAGCACAGCTGCACAACCCTCAGCGGTCTGTGATCAGTTCTCACAGCGTACCTGTAGTTGCCCAGTTTGACCCAGACAATTTGTTTGTAGTGAGGTTTCTTTCCTGCCCTGCAATCACTGCAGGACCATGCGCCGTCTGGCATCTCCATCTCCAAACACTCCGGGTGGAAGGAAGCTGGGCATGAGTCGCAGCACAGCAACTTGCCTCCTACATTTGTATAGATGTTCACATGTACGTGTGTATATATGTGTGTGTGTGTGTGTGAGTGTGTGTGAGTGTGAGTGTGAGTGTGTGTGTGTGCATGCATTGTGGGAAATGGGTATGCAAAGAGAGGAGGAGGAGTGTATGATTAGGTGATGCACCTTAATCCCTGGACAAACTCTGAATCGTACTTGCAGACAAGCCTAAGAAATGTATAAAGACTAAACTGAAGCTGAAAAGAAAATCATAAGATGCCACATCAAGTCAGTTCTGAGTGATATGAAAATAGTTTTCATGGGAAAATGGGGAGCAAATCTTTAATCCAAAGATACTGTAATAATCATAGTTTTGGAAATATGATTATCAGGGTGGTAACTTTCGCTGCAGCAGCTACAGCATGTCTGGCAATCAGATTCAGAGCACTGTACCAAGACCAGTCTACGGGAAATACATGCGGCAGCACAGGAACAAACTGAGCCAGCAAGTTAACATTAAATCATGGTTATACTTGGGTACAATATTGGCAAAAAGCAATCATGCCCGGAAAGCAAATATTTACCCAACACACATCACACATCCCACACAGACCAGCTTGCATGGAATCATATATTTTAATGATATTGTAATTCAGTAAACATTTTTTTTTCCTTAACTGAAATAGGGATTAATGTAACAAATCTAATGCTGACTGGGATTACATTCCATCCAAGGCAGGTCAAAGCTCAAAACAATGAAGAAAGCCAAAATTTGTTTCAAGCTGAAAATTTCAATCAAAAATAAAACTCAGTTGCAGTGGACAAGGGTTGAAAGGGGCTTTTTAAAATCAAGAACAAGCCCAGGGTGCTGAAGCAGAGAAACAGTGCACCTCCAGCAGCAATGAGCTCCACAAACCACAAACTGAACCTCAGTTAATCCAGATTATCAGCATCAGGGTATCGGGCAGCAGATTAGAGAATCAGAGACTTAGTGACCAATTATATGTTTTTAACATAGTAGTTTCCATCAATTAGAATTAAAAGTATTGTTAGTTTTATCTTGTTTATAACAGCTATATTGCAAAGACATACACCCAGATTGACCATTCATGCAAAGTACAAACCAATCTCACAATGGGCCTCATGCAGGAACTACTTATATGAAAAGATCTCTTCTAATTTGGCACATAAAATTTAACATTTAAGATTGTTCTTTTGATTATTTAATATAGTCATAAATTAATAAATAATTTATTTATAAGAACTAAATCTTCATTGTTGAAAAAACTACTGAGAGGCCTGGGGTTTTCTTTAATCATACAAGAAGGGGCTGTTAACAAAATAATATGGTCTTCCATGACGTCAAAGTGTCCCACCTACTATAAATTTTAATTAATTGTGTCAAATACTCTCTCTTTGAACATGATGGTTCAGTTAATAACTATAAAAACCATGGCTGCTGACAGTTCTGGAAATTTCCAATTAATTCTTACAATTGATATTTGTGCTGACAATGATGCAGTGACCAGGCAAAATTCATCAGACTGAAATGAGCTGCAATATTATTTTCCACAATACTCATTTTAACTTGTCATAGTAGGAAAAGCATGGGTGTTTTTAATAACAGAAATTTCTCTAGGTACATTTCATTTCCCTTTACTACATCAGTGTTTCCTTCACTTGTTTGTTTCCTTAGGTTTTCATCCCTCCAGACAGAAAGATTAAACTTGGGGCTATCTTTGTAGAAAAGAGAAATTGTGTTTTCTGAAAATGTATGGCAGCACAACAGATTACTTGTAAATCCTGGTGTTTAGCTTAATGTTGTCAGCAAAGTAGGGGCTCATGCATTCTCACTCATGGCTACACAGAGAAATACAAGTTTTGGGATGCCATTACAGATGGAGGAAGAGAACAATTTCCAGGTCAAGTAGGGATTAAGAAACAACCAAATAAGAGAGTCGAAATGTACCATGCATTCATTTCAAGTGTCCATGTAATCAATAGCAGCCAACATGCACAATTGAAGGACCATGAAACTGAATCTGCTTAAATTAATTCATGTTACTAGTGACACCTGAGCTTTTCCTGCTGTGATATATCAAAATATAATTTTCCAGTTTGACAAATGCCCAAAAATGAGAGGTTTGGGATGTAAACACAAAAATGTTCTTGCATGAGGTGCACTGTTGTTTGTTAATGTGTTAGGGAACTTAGCTGAGGTTACTGTGCGCCACTCTGCATTTACATTAATTGCAGGTTTAGCCAGTTAATAAACATTGCACCTCAAGGTTTTGAAATGAAAGAAGCAGACAAAAGGGAAACTGAATTAGAATGGGAGCAGGCACAACACAAACACAAACCAGTGGGACAACGGAGAAAAAGAAAAACTTTTCAGTTACCTTTCCCAACATTCTTTTTGGTAGCTGACGAAGGAGAGGGAATCATAGGTAATTTCAACTCAGCACGATTTGACTCAGTCAGAAGGTAGTGGGACTTATAGGCATATGAACTTAATATGGTGTCAGTAAGGTCTTGCACTAACAGCCCTACACAAGACACACAGGAAGAGACGGGGTGAGCCGCAGTCAAACTCGAAATTACCCAAAATTCACAACAAGTGAAACAGGAGAAATAAACACACACATTCTCTCTCACACCCACACATATGCACACACATAGTTACCACACAAGAAAGTAACACGTAAAAAAGGTTGTGCCAACACAAAGAGGCCAAACAATGCACTCAACTTAGTGTGTAAGTGACAAGCAACAAATCAAAAATGGCTGAAAGCCTTTGAAATAAAGGATAAGTTGTGTGTTTTCTCACTCATCCCCATCCAGGGCTTTTAAGTGGAGTGCAGTATAATAGCCTGGATCATTCCGTATTAGTGTTGTGATGGAGAACAAACATTTCACAGCACTGCCATACATGAACAACTACCGTATGCAAACATGAAACATATAATATTAAAAGGTAAAAGATCCAAACATGAAATTTTCAAAGTGTACACATGAAATTTGCACTCTTTAGCCATTAGAGCAAATGGTAAGGTTTCAAAAAAGGTTATACTCCAAAAAAGATGGAAAACTATTACTACTATAGTATTTGTTATAAAACTGGAGTCCTACTGGAGGATATTGGAAGAAAGTGTGGGCATGGGGCTGTCACTTTTCTTTCAAAATTCAATGTTATTTTGAATGTGGGGTGTAAAATTTACGTTCAAGCCTTGACGACCTTTTCAAAATTCATGCTGCAGTCTCAGGGACTATTGGAAGCAGTATTCTTTAGGATCTGGCAGAGGACACACATAAGGTTTGCCACCTGTGCACAAGAGGGACCTGTATAAACCAAGTGACTTTGACAAAGGCAGCCGCAGCAGCAACGGCCCCGTGGAGATGCAAGCCTACATGAGGGAGACTCCTCACTCTGCAGACAGCAAGCCACTGCCTGGTGGCTTTGCTATGGCTCTAAGCATGATGTCATCCATGGGTAATATTGTAAGTAATAAGAGAGCTGCATTCAATCCTGATCAGACTGGCAGGCTTGTCTTTCTGGCAAATTTATGTTGGTCTCTTTGCCTTGAATACCTATGCAATATTATAACATTTTGGTTAAAAGCTCAGTGAGTGTTTATTCCATCCTAGTCCACTGAGCGCTGAATGTTATGTCACTGCCAAACCTCAGCTGTCAGAGAGAGAGGAGGTTAGTGTGTACAGTTCTGAGGGCTTACCTCTAGCACACAGGAAGCACCAGCCCACATTGACAGGGGAGGTGAGGAGGCCGTTCCTCTTGGTGCTGCCGTGGCTGCTGCAGATCATGATGTGATGGGTGAGGACGACACTACCCGCTGCCACGCAGCTGTCTCCTGAGTGAAAGGCTAAAGGACAGCGGATGCAACGCATCAGACGACCTGGACAGGAAGCAGAGGGGAAAAAATTGACACTGTGAATGACTACACAACAGGTACATTTTTTTTCTTTTCTGCAGTGCTCATGTAGCTGTGATCCCTTACAGCACACATAGCCAAAAAAAGGATCGCTTAAGTGAATTAGGTCAAATTCCTTAAAAAGGCTCAGCTGTAATTATAGGCAGTCTGCAGGAAACAACAAGACTACACTTGGTTCTTTAATCTTGGTTCCCTCTAGAACAGGGGTCTGCAACTTTTAGTATGAAAAGAGCCTCTCCAATCAAATAAAATTAATCTAGAGCCAAAAAACAATTTGACCTATAAAATGAAGATAATAATAATAATAACATAGATACACACACAACAATATAATAACAAGTGTTGCATTTATGAAATTTAAGAACTACAAAAAGAAAACCACTGACATTTCATTGCAATTTATACCCATTCTTTTTTAAAGTGGAGAAAAAACTACTTAGAAATAAAGCACAGAATTAATTAACTGACCTAGCCCTTCCATTGTTTGTGGAAAATTCATAAAAAATAAAAGTAACCCACTTTGAAATTAAAAAGCAAAAAATGGTAATTCATGCTTTAGAAAACCTGCCTGGCGTAAGTATGAAGATCCAAAGACGGACAGGACTCCAAATGTGTGTGCCTCTAGAGCTGCAGGTGGCAGATCCCTGCTCTAGAAAAACATCCTACATATTCTTACAGCAAAGACTCCTGAATTTATCATTCTAGTTTCTTTCCTGTTGCTTCTGATGAATAACATTACCTCATAGCCAAAAAAGTACTCCAAACAGTTTCTTCATATTTTGCTGATGTAGCACTAGCTCACTCCCCTAGAGCTTCTAATGCAGACAGACACAATTTTACCTTTACTGGCTCGTTGCAGGTCTCTCTCCAGACAGCAGGTAGCACAGCTATGTTGAGGGCAGCTGAAGCCTCCACCTGGACTGCTGGTGGTGCCAGGGAGATTTCGGACACAATCTTCGTGATAGTAACAACCACATCCCACCACCGAGCAGCGCGTGACCTCTTGGCCTACTGTTTTACAGCTAAAACATGGATGATTGCCTAAAAAAACAATGGCAGAGAAACGGGTTCATTGACGGATTGATCAATATTCATTAAACTTCTAATAGATAGGAAAATCTACGAAAACAAACAGAATTATCAGTTGTATACCGAAAAGGGAATGGACTGAAGCTAAAGCTTATTTAAAAATACCCCTCATACATACATAAATAATAATTAATAACAGATAATGGCTATGGTGACAAGTGTGATAGTGAAGAACCAGAGAAACTTATCAAACCTAAAGATGAAGCAGTGGATGATCTGCTTTGATTCACTCACCATTCCGACATTCCAAACATGTGAATCTGCCTTCAGGATGGGACGTCAGACCAAGACACTCCAGGTGAAACTGCCTGTTGCAATCACCTTCACAAACCACCAAACCATCACCATAGACCTCACAGATCTACTCACAAACACAAAAAACATAGTGAGAATTCAAGAATAAGAGCTTTGAAAAAAAAGCAGGCGTAAGTAGACAAATGTATTAATTATATACAGCTCTGACCTGGCATACAGTGTCTCTCTTGTCAGTTGTGCTATCCTGACGAGACAAGCCAGAATCCACAGACTGAGTATCTGACGCATCTGCATCTGCTGCTGCTGGACTGTCAAGACTCTTCCCGAACAAACCCTGTGATATCAAGCAAGAGTATATTTTAGTGGTTGGTGTGAAGAAATCCAGGTTAAAGCTTGTCACCATATGGTTGCAAAAGAGGTAAACCAAAAGCCAGTAGGTTGACAGTAATGATAATTGGCACTATCTGCACTGGTTTCCAATGATTAAAACAAGTATGTAGATTTACCTTACTGGATGATCATTTTTAGATCAAGGTGCCACTTTTTTGCACATTGATGATAACGTATGAACTACCAAAACAAAAGCTAGGCAAAGTAAAAACAGAATGTGGGTCTTTCTGTACATGTTTTCTACCTGTGGATCATTGAGGCCTCTGGAGTCAGAATCAGAGGTGTCTCTGTACTGAGATGAAGCCATTTCCACATCTGTTGACGCCCTGCTTCGCTTCTTCAGAGGCTTGCAGGCATCTGAGATCTCACTGGCACCTATAGAGTAACCATAGTATGACAGAAAAAAATGAATGACAGTTTGTTTAGAAGAATACAGAGTTCCCACCAATGACGTATAAAGGCATGAAAGAAGTTGGGACCAACTACCTTTTTGTGAGCCAGTTCTCAGTGTGGTTTCAGGAGCCAATTCTGCCTGTGAGGAGATTAAACATGGACATTTCAGTTACAGTGAGGAGTTGTCATTCTAATTAACAGGATAGCTGACCATGTTAAGGCCACAGTACTTCATAAGATAACAAAGCCACCTCATTCACATAAAAAGTCCTCAAGTTGAAACCAATAAGCATTGCAATACAACATTAACACTGTATACAGTATGTTCAAGTGCACATTTTTTAAATGACTGGATAAACAAATAAATAATTAAACAAATATTTTCACTGTTTGTCTGAGATATGAGCTTATGGAGGGAAACATGAATGTTCCTGTAACAAAATATGTTGGAAAATTTGTCAAAAACTTCTGTGTATTTCTCTGACATCAGTTACATTTGTAAATTCACAAACCTGTTCCCTTCCCACAACTCATTCTGTATTCATTTTTATTTATGTTAATATACTTTGGGTTTTTTGGTATATACTTGATACTGTAGATAAAGGTATTGAGGGAAAAAGAAAACTATAGAAGGATTGTGGGGAGAGAGGTGAATGGAATATACCAAATGTTGCAGCTTCATCCACCTTAACTAGAGGCCATGTGTATGTTTATTTTTAATTTCAGTGCTATTTTTTTGGAGGACAGTTACCTGTTCCTTTTTGGTTTTCTTCTTCGGGACAGGATCACTGCCTCTCTCCGACTCAGACCTGCTCCTGACTGACCGCCGCTGCAGCTTCCTCTCCTGGGAACCTGGAAGCACATGAAAAGGTAGAGCTTTATCTCTCATGAATTTTGCAGAGTCCTTCCACTCACCATATAGTCATCATGTGTATATTTTACCAACCTTGTGGACTACTGTGATGTGACCCAGGAGATGATGGCTGCTGCATTCCACCCTCCTCACTCCTACGACTAGCAGGGGAACCTCTCCTCTCTTCTCCCTCTTCCTCCCCTTCATCTCCATCTTCCTCCTCCCCTGGACTGGGCTCAGGTTTAGCTCTGCTGTCCTGCTGAGAGCATTAACATGTGAACATCACCTTGCAGTATAAATTTTTTGTCAGATGCACATTATTTTGTCTGAGGAAGTTACACTAGCCTCAGGAGAGCAGTATCCCAGGTCAGGCTGTCTGGCCTCTCTCTCCACTCTCTCCTCCTTCTCTTCTTCTTTGTCTTTTTTAGGAGATGGAAGTGCTTTTTTCTGTAAGAGCGGCCAGTCACATTTTGTTATTTCCACATTCAGCCTCTTCATAGTAATGGAGAGAGGCAGCAGCTTTCTGGCAGCTGCTGTTTTCCAGGCCCTAACTGGCGGTGGAGAGTCTTGCTGTGCTTCATGACCAGAGTTTTGTTTAGGTGAGCCGGTCTTACGCTGGTCCTCTCTCAAGTTCTTCTCCTCATTTGAGGTATGGGAGTT
Source organism: Brachirus orientalis (assembly GCA_016785285.1). Taxonomy (NCBI): domain Eukaryota; kingdom Metazoa; phylum Chordata; class Actinopteri; order Pleuronectiformes; family Soleidae; genus Brachirus; species Brachirus orientalis. The sequence goes on from JAFBJR010000190.1 coordinate 1,698,854, forward strand.
TGTGTTGTCATCTGTGTTTGAAATGCTACACTGTCTGCGTGGTAGCTGTCTTCGTGGTGGCTGCTCTCTCTCTGGTGACTTCACTCCTCCATCTTCCTTCTTACTGACTGAGCCACTGGAGCGACGGTTTCGTTTCTCAGCTCTGATGTTGGGTTTCTTGCTGGGCGGGACTTCACTGGGGTCGGGGTCAACGTAGATGAAGGTGTAGTTGTCAATTCGCTCCTGTCGCGTCATAACAAAGGCATCCTCGGCGTGGCCAACACCCACCTCCCACTGAGCCCGCTCCCGCTGAGGGATGGGCTTCAGAAGCTTGAGAAGAAAATGTTGGACGTTACAGCAATTAAAATAAAAACTGAGTTTGTGACAGAAAAAAAAGTCCAATTAAGATTTTGGGATTGCAACCCTAAAGATGAAAACCAGTAGGCAGCACTAGAAATTATGTTTTAAAAATGTTGTATCCTGAAACTATAACTCTGATGGAAATTTGTGACCTACGGCTATATAAACAAGACAATTTTTTTTTTCAATAACAAATTAAGATACAAGCTAAAAGTCATAGAAGGACTGGTGTTAGCAGGATATCATGTCAAAGCGTCTTTCTAAAACTATTTTGTATATTTAAACACTTACACGTTTAAAACAAACAAAGGCAAGCCTGACTTTTGTATTAATGAAATTTTAATTTTATGACTATTCCCCAGTAAAATGACAAATATCTCAGGTGCATCTGTACATACTTTACTTTTCTCTACAGGGTTTGTGGTCTTGCGCAGAGTTTCAGACTGAAGATCATCAAACTGTTGCCTTCCTTGGTACATGACAATCCTCTTCTCATGGATCCATGCTCGTTCAGCGACGCTGCCAAAAAATTGGACGTGATACTCCCTGTGACCTGCAAAAAAGTAAGCCAAACAAGCTTTGGCATTTATGCTCTAACATACCTACAGAATGGTCAAGGAGTGGAGTGTAGAATGAATATGTTCCATTACCCCTGGTGTTGATGCGAGTGTGGACCTTCATCTGTGGGTCAGAGGAGACCATGCAGGGCCACCAGGGATAGGTGCCCACCTTGGACCAAACCAGATCTCCAATCACAAACTCCTTGCAGAAGCCTGTCTCTTGGATGACTGATTGATGATGGACCTTCGGAACCTAAATGTATACAATAACAAATCACTTGTCTGCATTCAAAATCCTGATAATAGCTAGGTTTCCATTAAACTGCATTTAACTACATTTTTGAAAAAGAAAAGTAGCTTTTATTTGTGTTTCATTCAACTGTTTTAAAGCAAATATTGAGAGTTAATTCACAGGAGGTGGTGGAACAAGGTACTATTTGATGGGCCAAAAGCTGCTGATACACATGCATAGTTAGACTTAGTTATTAGATTCATTCCTTATTGTAGTAATATTTCCTTCTTGCATTAAGTGCAGGAATGTTGTGGTTTCATCAGTTTTCTGTTGATTGCCTGATTGGTCTGTTTTCCAGAACAGTGAAATGTAAAAGCAGGAGGGGTGTTTCGGTTATGTGAAAATGTCCTCTTTTATTTGCTAAAACTGTTTTCATTACACTCATTCACATCTACCATTTATCAATAAGCCAACTTTTCCACCTCAGTCAAGTGGAAAAAATTAAATGCAATATTTTAGGGCCAATATCATATATTTCCATTAAGGTGTTCAAATTGATATTTAAAAAAACAGGCAAATGGAAACAGTACAGTATGTCTGCTAAAGAAAAAAACTGAAATAGTTGAGTGCTTACCCTTGGCGTCTTTGGTTCAGTTTTGGTAACTGTCTTCTGAGGCTTCTCTGTCTTGGCTGGGGGTGCTTCTCTTAGTTGAGGTTGGATGTGGGTGTCCTCTGTCTGGCCTGTGGTACCTGCTTGTGTTTGGCTCTTGTCCAGGCTCTGTTCCTGGACTTGCGGCTGCAGCCTTAGACTCTTTTTCCTTTTTTCCTTCTTCCTCTCATGTCTGCGCTGCATCTGAGCTGCCTCCTTTTTCTGAGACTCCTTCTGAAGATTAGAGAATGAAAATGAAGAAAATTGAAACCTATAATGAGGATGACATATTTTTTTGTTGTTGTTTATGTTTCTTTAAAGTCAACTTATAATTCACTTTTTAAGATTGGAACATATAGTTGATCAGCTGAAACAATATATTTATGTGGAGAAATTTGTGATAAACCATTACAATTCTTCTTTTGGGAAAGCAGCAAAAGTCAGTAAGTAGGCCTCGAGAGAAAATAGTAGAAAATGCCCATTACAATTTCCCAGTATGTATTTAGCCTTCTTCAACATGCTGGTTTTATAAAACCAGATAATTCCCGCATGTATGCACACATTACCTGCAGCTCTTGCAGTAGGTCTCCACACAGCGCAGATTCAAACAGCTCTTTTCCATTCTGATACGTCTTTATGATCTTTAACTTGATCTCTGGAGAGCTGGTTTTCTTCAGCACCCCACCTGGGGTGTTGGACGATTCGTGGGAGGGCTGAGAAGAGGGGGTACTGTCCACAAGTGAGGGGGGTGGAGTGGAGGAAGGCAGGTGTAAAGGAGGAGGAGGGGGAAGTGTGTGGGTCATGATGTGAGGCGTCTGGGTCAGGTGGTGCTGGGAGGGCAGTGGTGGCGGAGGGGAACTCTGTGGGTGCGGGTGGGTTTGTATGTGAGGTGGGTTTGAGTGAAAGTGTTGCACGTGGTGATGATGATGATGATGGGGGTGATGGTGGAGGTGGTGGAGGTGTGGATGATGTGTGGGAAGTGGAGGAGACACGGGAGACAAAGGTCTCTCCTGCAGACCCGGGCCTCTCAGGACCGTCCCCTCCCCTGGCATGAGACCGTGCTCACTGTAGCTGCGTATTGCCCCGTAGCCGTTAGCTGAGCCATTGGGAAACTGAGAGTACATAGAAAACTTGGCCTGTGGCTCATATATGCCCAAACCCGGCGGGAAGCCATTGGAGACCTGCTGCATGTCTTCCGAGGCTGACGGCGGGTAGAATTCATCCAGGGCAGCATCGTAAGAGGGACCACCATCCTCGCCCGGGTCACTGCCGGTGTCGCAGGTGCCTTCCTGTCTGATGTTGGCTGAGTCAATGAGCTGAGGGGGTTGCTGAATTGTATTTCCCATGATCCCTTGCATGAAAGAGAAGGAGAAATCCATTGTTGGGCTCCTGCATCCTTAACTGTCTTTTTCTTTGACTGGACCTGTTAACAGTGAAATAATTACACAAGAAAAAGGAGAGCGAAACTGGGTCAAGATCATATTATTTATGTTCTTCTAAAAACTACAAAACATGACATGCAGGTTTGTCATTCAAAAATCACATTCTACTCTGCACATGACCCTTTTCGGCCACAACTCTGAGAATCCTGCATGGTGTGTTCCTTCATCAAATATAATCTATCATTACTTTCATTTTGATGAATTACGTAAAAGATATACCAACAACTAAACATGTTCAGCCACCTAACACTGCTCTGAATCAGTTGGTTTGTGCTAATGTAATAAAAAAGAGCTGGTTTATTATACCTGCCAGGGACAATTCCTGCATCATTTGTTTGACTGCTTTAACACGTACATAATAATTCCACAGTTCATATAAATTCTGTACTGTCCATTTTTAAGTCGACAGTACTTAAGTCCAAGAAATAAATACTCGAAAAACATTTAAAAGATAGGAAAAAATGTATATATTTCAATATAACGCCTGCCCTTGAATTTTCTTCTAATATTGTGTATTAGCAGTAAATGCTTCCTGAAACCAAATTTGCATATGTGGCAAACAAAGGAACTGCCAGGGCACTGAAGCATTATCACACTTTGCCTGGCAGATGCTTTACAAAATATATAAGATATTGTGAAACACGCAGTGCTTTCCTGAGAGCACAGCTTCAGTCAAATATAATCTCTGATCATAATAAACTAAAGTGGTATCTCTATCAGTGTATGTTGACCTTATTGTCATGGGTCATTCAATGACACAGACTCTGATCTGGACTGTGTATATTGGGAAAAAAGTCAACTAATTGAATGATATATCAAATGTGGTGCTTTTTTATTCAAGGTTAGTTTTATAATGTGAAGTGGTGAAATACAGTTTCAATGAACATGTCTTTGTGACCCTGCCACAACACTAAAACAACAATAACAAACTAAAACATTAGTACAGGATATTGGCCAATTTGTTATTTCAAAAACATTTATCAGTTTAGACCCAGATTTTCATGATTGGCACAGTGGTGCCACATTAAAACCAAATTAGTTGACTGACTGAACCAATTATAACTTCGGTAGATTATCACATAAAACTGGCTAAAAAAAACTTGTTTCTGCTCCTCAGATGTGTGTATCTTAAATTGGAGAGGCAACACTTTGAATATAATTATCAAATTCATGTTATTAACTTGCAGAGTTAGTTCATAGAGCTGATAAATGAATACAGTAGATTTTAGTTAGATAAATACATTAAAAAAAACTTTTGTCAAATCCTAATAAGGACATGGAGGACACTAAGTGGACATATATGGTCAAACTTTAGGAAGCAGGAAAATCATCAGCAAACACCATCACTTGTTTTACAGTGAAGAGCTTAAACCTTTGACTGAGAAGTTGTGCATACTATTGTCTGCATCACAGCCATTATTCAATTGTATGGCGCCTCTTTTTTTGGCAAACAAGCTCTAGATCGTTTAGCGTTTTTCTTAATTTCATCAACACAAACACATGGCAACCAAAGCAAAAACAAACCGCAGCCACTGGTGGCTGCTCAGACTTCCCTCACTTACATCCGACACATTTAATATGAATTATGATTATGAATCTATCCGATTAAACGTGCGTGTTCACAGTCAAAGCAGTAATCCTCTGACAGTGATTTCGTTTGTGTTCAGTCAGGATACATAACGGTGATGTAAACATCCATAAAGTATCGTGTAATGGTCGGCATACAGCTACAATCGACTGGTGGTTTTATTTTTGGGACCATTTGTCGTGTCAAACACTACAACACCTCGTTAAAATTGAGCCGATGTGTTTGAAAACGAGTGCGCAGAGCATAGAAATGTTTCATGAATGATCCGATAGCTTCCCCCCTACACTGTTAGCCTGAAGCTACCTGACATCAGAAAAGAGGGACTGTGTTGAAAAGAGGGGAACCGTTTTTAAACAAACGCACAAACATGACACGAATCCGCGTCTTTCGGTGCGCGTGCACGCCCTCTTGCACTCAGTGTGGCTCAGTTTGTGCGGGTTTTTGTGCACATGGAACGAGATGAAAGGGGGGAAGCTAATGCTGGCTAGGCTAACGTTCATTTGCCAATATGGCTGCCTTTGCCCCTTTAAATCAAATTGTCTGGCGTGATGACTATACATCCATCACTGGCGGTCTGAAGAGAAAATGTGCCCGAAAACAAGCGAGCAAACACGGCCAGCGAGGGTGGGAAGAGGCAACGACACGTATCGACAGCAGCCGAGGCAAACACGCTTATCACTAGAGACGAGCAGGGACAGAGAGGGGGAGCGAAGGAGCAGCACAGATATTGATGCCGAGTCGAGAGATGCAGGGAAATGTTAACAGAAAGAAAGCGTCTGTACCTTCAGCGTGTCCCATTCTAAACACATACACCAGCCAGCAACCTTTCCTCGTTTAATCTGTGGGGGAATAAAAATCTGAAAAACAAAAAAAAAACAATCCTGTTATAGTGATAAAGCGCAGGCCTTTCCTTGTCGGTTTAACGCAATTCTCGAACACAGAGAGAAGGAGGGGGTGTTACGCTATCTGGTCGCTGCCCAATCCCAAAGCTTGACTCTTCCTCAGTGTAGATACTCTAATCTGCTGGGCATTTTGGTTCAGAGAAACCTGCTTGAGGCACATAGATATTCAGTATATGTCCATTTTTCAGCACACACCCCCTGCGTACACTCTCTAATAATCTCAATAACCATAGTCTCTCCTTGTGGTTTATTTAAAGCTGCCTGGTTCCTGGTCTACAGGCCTCTGCAGCTCAGTCAGATCCAGACTGGACTGGGCTGAGAAAGAGGAGCCGGAGTTCACGTCAGATAACAGGGCACTTCACTAACAAGGCATGTGGCTCATAAATGGGTTGGGGGGTCAAATGCTGGAGAAAGATTTTATTTAAAAAGAGAGACACGCCCACTTTAAGAAGAAAGAAAGAAGTGCATGTTGTGGTGGAGAAGGAGGATGCAGCCCAACAACAGGCACAAAGGGGATTTTTAATTAAGCCATGATGAAGACAAGCTGATCACTGGGGGGCCCCAGTAGTGTGAGGAGAACCCCCACCCCCACCCCACACAACATTTTAATATATTGACATATCTAAATTTTGTCTTAAGTTATTTGGTTTTATTTTGCTGTTGAAGTTTGCTCATTTTGTGCAAATTTGAATGACTGTTATACCAAAGTCATTTAACTGGTTGACTTGTTTAGTTCAGTATCACCAATGCTTCACTTTGGTTATACAAAAATGCACATAATACTAGGTCACTTTTGTGAATTTACTACCCTCTATGGTTAAGAAAACAAGAATGACTGGTTCGGTGTGAATAATACAACTATAAGTAATGCAATTTCTAGTGTTACATCTGTATCATAATAGTCAAGAATAGGATACTCTGAGGTGGTGGGGGCCCTAATTTAGGGGCCCATAAAGACTTAGGCCAGTCTCTTACACTACTATTTCTACTTATACCACTATCACTTTAACTTCTTAATTTGAAAAATCAATTGAGAAAAAAATGACACTGACAAATCTAGTTCTTATGTGCAAATGTATTTATTCAATAACATTCATCCATGCATATGTTTCATATGTTTAATAGCCATTTTCGACAAGTTTCTACAAAATTTAAAATTAAAACATTACTGCTGTGTTGTAAAAATGACAAATGAATGGAGAGTGTAACTTTTAAATATGAATGAATGCCCAAATGAGTTCAGAAAATGGTGATTGAGCCTATCAGATCCACATGATTCAGTGTTTCTCAGTATAGGAGTGTTTTGTTTCTGTGTCTGTAGGCTCACCAAAGGTGTGGGGAAAGTCTGATGTCACTGCCTGCCTTCTAGGATAAGAAATACCAAGAAGGAACCACCAAAGGTTTCCTCCAATCCTCATGGTCCTGACTCATGCAGAAAACATCTGTGTTTTTATTCTATGTGTGTCACAAAGCTGCAGCAGGAGAAAATTTGTAGAATCTTGCTGCAGAAGCGTAAGTGACAGTGTCTGATTCACTTCTTTGCTCATTCTGTGCGCTCCTCGGCGAGAGTGAGGGGAGCATGGGGCAATGCCAGCAGGCAGTAGAAGTTATACACCGGAGCTTTACAGTAAGTGCATTTTAAATGCATTCTATAGACCAAAAAAACGAAGAAATGAAATGTCTTAGAGATGTCATCACCTGGTCAGATAGCAAAAAGGCAGATGTTTGAGCACCATACGGGGTCTATATGTGCACATCACCTATCTCTACCACTACTAATGCTGCTAATAATAATAATAATAATAATAATAGTAATCATTTGAGGATGACCAATGTATTGTGCTAATTTATGCATTTTTTTAATAATTGGCATCTGCGAATAAATATTTAAGCCATCAGCCAACTCTTACCTTGTTCTCAGAAATGTGATAGATGCTGTTAAGTGTTTTCATCCAAAAATTTATTTGACAAAGTTTGTTTTTGTTGTTTTTTTGTTTTTGTTTTTTTGACCACCTGTTTAACCTATATTTACTGTGTTTAATACTTAATCTTTGAACTTACTCTGCTCAAATACACAAGCACACTAGTGCAGATGCAAAATGCAGGCAGGAAAGGCAGACAGGAAATGCATATTTATTTGATATTATTGGACTGTTATATTTCAGCAAATGGGGGGGGGGGGGAAGTGGCATCTTATATATCATTGACTGACCATTATCATTATTATTATTATTCTTATTATTATTACTACTACTACTACTCCTACTACTATTAGAATTATACACAGGCAAAATCACACAAGAGCAAATATAAATGAAAAGTAATTGTAATTACTGAAACTGCATTTCAGCTCATTCTCCCCATGAGCACACATTAACCAGCCCATCTTTAACATAGTTACTAAATGATATCCACTTTAGAAGTCCATCTCAGTACTATTTATATGTTCTATCTCTTGCCTCCATATCGATCTCTTACTAATTTAACAGGCAACAAATGTACTGTATGCTGATATTATATGGTTAAGATTATATTACCGTGAGCTTACTTTAATATAATTTATATAATACATGCTAAGGTTTGGAAAAATATGTATTTCAGCCACAATTGAAAAAAGCTATTAAACTGCAAACAACAAGCAACACACATAGAAACTGGACTTTAGTTGTGCTTAGCATGGTATCAGGTACTTAACAAAGTATACATGATATAAATATAAATATAAGAATGAAATAAAATCTAATTAAATGAGATACAATATAGCGACATACACAACAGTTACTCAGAAATATGACTTAGGACATAGACCAAGGCTATACAGAGAATATGTAATAAAATTAATTTTTGCATACACCAAGTGAATGTGAATGTAGTGAATGTGACGTCTGCATTTAACACTTCAATATTACACACAGTAGTGAACAGATGCAAGCCAGATACAGGAGCAGTGGGCAGCCCTTATCTGCGCCTGTGGAGCAATGGGGGTTATGGTGCCTTGCTCAGGGGCATCCCAGCCCTTGATGGGATTTGAACTGGTGATCTTCTGGTTACAAGCCCAGTCCCTTTACTTGGCCATGGGCCACCCTACATACAAGTACATATACAACATGTGATCCAATGACAATGAATTTCTTTCATCTGAAGTTTATTAGATATACATTTAATTTTTTATTCAACATAATGATTCAAACAGTTAATTGTATCACCTTCCATAATTACTAGTGCCCTAAAACTAACCTTAACCTAACCCTAACTTCAGCTTAACTTTAAAATATGTCTTCATCTTATAATGTAGTCATTTACGTTATAATGTGACTGTGTATAGAGATCTAGGTCCCCACAACATAAGGAATACCAGACACACACACAGCGTGGTAAAAATTCATCCATATTTATGCTTTTAGGCAGAAACCCCAGTCAGACTTGGAAAAATACCAACGTTGTGGTGCACGCCCACTTATACCGAGCGATAGGCGGGGCGTGGGCGGAGCCTGGGCAGGGCGTTTTGTAGAGAGCGAATTACCGATCTTGTAGAACTAGGACGTCAAAACATGTGCGCATGCGCCACTTGACCTTCAGCACGGCTATTTCTTTCACACTGGAACCGGAGTTCAGTGAACTGGTAGCGGCGGCCCACCCAGGACGGGCACTAAACTAGAAATCTACAGTAGATGGGGTTATTACCACGTCACTTGTTACTTTCGTCGCTCTCGTTTTTATCGCCCGGTTGTCGTGGATGGACTGTAGTATTCACGTGTCACCGAGAAGCATTACGCCACCCACCGAGTCGGTCTGCAGCAGTAGCCATATTTCGGTCGTGACGCCGGAGGTGAGTCTGGGCGACCATTTCAATGGTTAGCCGTTAGCCAACACTATGCTAAGCTAACGGGCTAACATGTTAGACTAGTCAAGGCGATTGCTTACGCTACGTGTACATCGGTGACGGTTTTTATTTTCGTGTTTTATTGGATAGGTCGTCTTTGTAGAATTTTTTTGCCATTACATGTAATTGGGTTGTTATTCGGCGATATACCATGAGTGGAAAATTACCAAAATGTCATGGATATCAAACCGAGTCACGGCCATCATTACACCGTTTGTTACGGCCACTTTGTTACGACAAAAGTCGTGTTCCCAAGTTTGACTGTCAAGTCAGTGAGAAATGAAGGCGACACACAGATTAGATAAGTATCCGATGTGTCACAACTGCAGAAGGCAGTGTGTAGTTACATAATAATATCTCGCTCATATGATGACGTTGATATTTGTATTTACCACTCTGACGTTTGGTGTATCAGCTTTACTTAAACTGTCAGACCAAAGTAAGGTGTTTACTTCAAACCTGAAGTAAACACCTGGACCTGTTTTGTTTTGTGCATGACTAATTGACAAATGAAAAAAAGGACTAGTTGAGAATAAGATTGATTATATGTCTGTTAACGGCTGGTTAGCCTTGTTCATTTGATCTATTACTTTAGTATTGTCTAATATTGTTTAATGGTGCGATTGCAGCTTTCAGGGCGGTGTCGCGGGGTCTGTATTTTTCCAGTTAGCCGGTATCTGCACCGTGTGAGTGAAGTGTAATTAGACCCCCCCCCCTCTCTCTCTCTCTCCACGTGTTTTCACAGAATACAATAATCTTCCCCTACAATGGCGGTCTTTAGTCACCAGGTGATCGTTGCAGTCACGAGATCAAGGTAAGTCACATAAGTTGCATGTCTTCATGGAAGAAAAACGTAAAGCAGTCTGAATCGTGTGAAGGTTGGCAAAACGCACAAGTAGTTTTTCCCCTTAAAATTCACACAGATTGTAATTAACACTTTCCCGGTTCCAGACCAGTCTTTCCTGTGTTGGAGGCTAATCACAAGCACAAGGTGTTTCCTTTTAAAGAGTCTGCAGTGAAACATTTTCAGTGTATCCTGATTCCCTCATTTTGTACAAGATCTTGTTTTATCCGAACAGAACTTGGAGATTAAGTTTCAAAAGAGCTAAAAGTAAAACACACTAATTGAAAAGACTGAAGGTGTAATATATTTGGGTTTCATAACTTTTAAATTAAAGAAATTACCTTATGATGACGTGAAGCAAAGCCATTAAAAGCTTTTAGTATGTTTCTATTAACTTTAGTAATTGTCAGAATTGTATCATTATCATCTACATACGTGCCGCTACATATGTATTTGACTTATTTCTTCTCATGCAGATTATTTTGTACTTACCAGTTTTTCTTGCCACTGTCCACAGGGGATCATATTTGTTGTCTAAAAGGCACAGCTGTTCCTCTCTGTCCTCCAAGGCCTATCTCCACATCGATCCTCCCCACCACGTCGTGTCTTCATTCCCACCCAGACGTTGCTGCTACGGCCACCTCCACTCTTACCGAGGCCATGTGCTCAACCGTGGCCACAACTCTGCCCTGCTCGCCCGCTCTCTACACAGTTCAGGTGTCTGGCTCCAGGACATAAAGCAAGAAGACACAAAGACCTCACTGTCTACTGTGCAGGATGCTTCTTCAGATGCTAAGATGGACTCGACTTCCTCTGTTTCTCATTCTCAGCCTCCACCAGCATCTACCACCACAGCAGCGGCCACTGTTCCTCCAGTGCAGGAGAGGGCCATAGTGAAAAAGTCTGTGTACCAGAGGATTGTGGATGAGTTGAAACATTATTACAATGGCTTCCGGTTACTTGGAATAGACATAAACATTGCAGGGAGGATGGTGTGGAGGCTGCTACATGGACAGGTTCTTACACGCAGGGAGAGGAGACGGGTAAGAGAAATTAAATGTTTATTGTACGTTATGATTATTCACTTTTCTGATTTTACAGGTTAATTTTTATCTTCAGTTGTGAACTGCAGTAATTTAACAACTAAATCAAATGTAAGTTTAGTATCAGCTGTAAAGTCCTTTCATCCTCATGATGATTCTTTGCTGTATAATGTGCTATTGGGAAAAATCCAGCCAGTCTACTCTTTTTTGTTCTGTAACAACTTACAGTTGAAAGAGGGGGAAAAAAGAGATTAAGATATTATGAAAATAGAAAATAGAGGTTTATCTTTGGATCACAGTTAATCATTTTTTGTGTTTTCAATGTAATAATCAAACACATTGATCCATCTGACAGATCAGCCTCGTTTTAAAACCAGTGTCTGTGCACATTCAATGTGGATGTGCACATTGTGCACACCAGCATCCTCTTTGTACCACTCATTCGGGCTCCGTTATTAATAAGACAAACTGTGTATTTGATCCCTCATACATAGTCAACCCCGAGCACCTGCAGTCACAGATTGAACAAAGACTCATGCTTTTTTTTTTTTTTGAAGTGTGTACAAATAATTTAAAGGTTTCCAATGAATGTTTCACACTTTCAAATGTTAATGAGGAGATACTTAAGGTTCTGAAACTGAGCAAGAGCAGATGAGTTTCTTTCATCTCAAATAAGCTACAGAACTGAGGCTATACTGTCTGATTGTCCACTGACTGCAGTAAACAGATTTTGTTTAGTTCTCATAATCCTAGAAGAGGTTATTATTTATTTATTTATAATGAAAACATGAGATTCAAGACCCTGATCCATACTTGTGATCTGCCAGTGTTTTCAATGCAGTATACCTTTCTTCGATTGAGTATTTTATGGTGCAAACGGATAAGTTAGTTTGCCATGCTGAGTTTCTGTCTTCTCAACACCAACTTATGAAAACAAGGAAAATAGGGTCACAGTTAAGATTAGGGCTTATGATTGTGATTTTCTTTTTCTGATCACAACTACATAAACTGCACACAAAATGAAATTGTTGCACTGGACTCCTTGAAATTGATCCAGACTGACTTTCCCCACATCATCCTCTTAAAAGGAATTAAAATCATAGATTTTATATGAAAAGTGACATTGTCTTTGGCAGCAAAACAAACTCAAACTGGTGTCAGTTTTTTTTTTAATTCTTGAATAATTTACATGGAAATTGGTTATAATGAGATGTTCTACCTACAAATGATCTAGTGTATACTGTAAGTTGTAAAGTGTTTGTTGCCTCAGTTCAATCGATAACATCATATACTTACTGTATGTGTCAATCACTGACTGATTGATGTACAGTATACATGTTTCAGTGTGTATATGCCGACAGTCTCTAAGATTCAAGCTGTGCACATGCCAATGTAAATTTATATTTGGGCTATTTTTGACGAGCACTGGCTGGGTTTCAGTACTGGTGTAACTAATCTTACTGACTTGGACACTGAGAGTCATAGACTAATTCCATGACATGGGTCTACCAGGCCATGTTACCACATTTTGTTAAAATTACTATATTTTTTTATTTATTATGATCTTTAGCCACCTGGACTCAAAAGGTCATTTTGATTATTCTGTGTGTTATTTTTCTTTCGTGGTTTATGTTTCATTCATTCATTTTTTTTTCCTTTCCATTATTGTTTGTTACATTACTGCTCCTTTCTGTGTTTACAGCTGATGAGGACCTGTGCTGACCTCTTCCGTTTGGTGCCCTTCATGGTGTTTATCATTGTTCCTTTTATGGAGTTCCTTCTGCCCATTTTCCTCAAACTCTTCCCAGAGATGTTACCCTCCACCTTTGAGACAGAGTCCAAAAAGGCATGTGGACTTGATCACACAGACGTACACACAGACCCTGCTACCTGAATGGCCTGTGACAGAGTTCATTGTGATTATGTAACTTGTGGCTGTTTTACTTGAAAACTTTGGCCGTGCAAGCAGCTGACAGTAATCTAATCTGGGCAATTTACTTGACTTAATAACTGTGACATAATATGTTACAAACTCTCTCCAAACCTGCAAAAATATGTAAAAGGCTTAACAATCAAACTAGACTAGAATCTTTTAAACCTAACTTTTTGATTGGTCTGTTTTTGTAGCTGTAATAAACTGGTATCTGGTATCTTCAATAATCTTTTTAATGTTTAGTCTTCTTTAGATGGAAAAAGCACTAGCTGTCTCATCAGCCTGTTAAATTGGATCTATTGGAGCACAGCTGAGTGAGATCCTCAAAAATCCTGTCGTGCTCATGGACATCAGAAATGTCTGGCCTTGACATTTCACCTGAAGTGAATCAAAGTCAGACATATTCAAATGATTTTTAAAAGTAAATTAGATATGTCCCCGCGACCCTTAGTGGATAAAGCAGTAGAAAATGCGTGAGAGAGTGAGAGAATTAGATATGTGTGGTCCTCTAAAAAAAAAAAAAATCTAAACTTATCATAAAGCATATTGATTTATGTCTTCTTGATAGACGTATATATTATAAAATGATTATCTGCAAACTACCACAAAAGTTAATTTGTCATTTTAACTCAGTAGTATAGAACTAAATATAACTTACTAGTTAGTGTGACTCTGTTTAATGTATATAGTCCAATTGTCACAATCTGATTTTTAAAATTTAGTAATTTTTTTTAAACTAACCATTGTCTCCTCCCTTGTCATGCAGGAGGAGAAGCAAAGGAAGGGTCTAGCTGCGAAGCTGGAGCTTGCCAAGTTTCTCCAAGAGACCATCGCAGAGATGGCTAGAAGAAACAAAGCTAAAGCTCAGACAGAGGATGAGACGCAGCGCTTCTCTACATATGTTCAAAAGGTATACTACACCAAAATTCTTAGCACCTTATGTGACCACAAAAAAAAAAAAATTCAATGGCAGCTCAACCAAATACGGCATTCAGTGTTGATGGTGTTTTTACTATCTGTCTGTCATTGACAGGTCCGGGGCACAGGCGAGCAGCCCACCACAAAAGATATTGTGCGGTTTTCAAAGCTGTTTGAAGATGAACTCACACTAGAACATCTGGAGCGCCCCCAGCTGGTGGCTCTGTGCAAACTGCTGGAGCTGCAGCCCATAGGCACCAACAACTTGCTGCGTTTTCAGCTAATGATGCAGCTCAGGACCATCAAATCAGATGATGAGGTGAGATGAAGGGCTGAGTCCTGGTTGTTTTTATAAGAATGTGATATTTTTAATCATGAGAGGACAAACTAGACAAAGATATTGGAATTGTCAGGAGCACATTTTTATGTATCTTTTACATCTACTGACATTTTTTGTAATTTTAAGTGAGTGAATCAAGTCTCTCTAGACTGACGTTATGTTTAAAATGGGTCGGGGTAATTGGCTGTTTTTTTTTTTTTTTTTTTTTTAACATTTCTTTCAGTTCTTCCTTATATGTAATTAAATTACATACAACAGGGAGCATTTTTAAGCATTTAAAACCATTAATGCTATCCCAACTTAAATTATTGTAGGAGCTTAGTTTGATTAGGTTGCCAGATTTTCTGACTTTACACCAAAGCATTACTGTCCCACTGTCTGTCTCATTTTTATAAAGGGGTTCTGAGGTGTTTTAGGTCTGGTATCATTCAGTATTGACATGGTTATCAGTTAAATCAGTATTTCAGTGTAACATGTTTGTTTTTTTTTAACCTGGTCATTTGGTCATTTTATGTCTCATTGTAATACATTTCTTACATTTTGCACCGTTGACCCTCTCCATCTTCCTGTCCCCACAGATGATTGCAGCAGAAGGTGTGGCAGCGATGAGTGTGTCAGAATTACAGGCAGCATGTCGTAGCCGTGGGATGAGATCTCTGGGTATTACCACTGATCAGCTACAGCAGCAGCTGCAGCAGGTGGGTAGCTGAATGCTACTTTTTTAGAAATGCACAGTTTCCACCATTTGCTATTCTAAGGTTGAACAGTTAATTTGTTGTGATTTGCTGTCCTTTCAACAAATGTTCTTCTGCACCATCAGTGGTTGGACCTGCACCTGAAGGAGAATGTACCTCCATCGTTGCTGCTTCTCTCCAGAGCCATGTATCTGACTGACCTCAAACCAAAACCCCCAGCCATCCCTCCTGTTCCTACACTAGAGGTTTGATATCTTATGGGCTAAGCCTCCACACTTTCCCTTTAGTACGAATTAGAAAAAGCTTAACATTCCAGCTGTGAAACTGCTGTTACACAGGTCACTGATTATTGTTATGTTCACTGTTTGCACTCCTTAGTGAAAGCTGTTTCATAACTATGTTTAGGGGACTTTAAAATGCAAAAGCAGCTCCATTTAACCTGAAGTAAGACCAGTCATAATGACGAGAAAATCATACTTACTGTAATGTTGAATACAGAAAGGTTTTATAAAAGCAAAGAAAATCAATTATTATTTTTATCTGTGAACATGCCAGTTTCATTCATTTCACTCACTCTCTTGAGTTTCACGTTAAATTGCGGGACACAACATTTTAATACTACAGTTCAGAGTCAGTTTACAGTTTTATCACATCACATTTAAAATGTATACATGATGATAAATTCAGGCCACCAGTGTCAATCGTTGCACATTATTCTGCACAGTGAGTGTCACATGCACTACTTGTTTAAACGGTGGGATATTTTAATGAATGCAGGCACTGAGGGGGAAAAAACGAAACCAGAGCAGCTAATCTTATGGTGGATGCTGTCTTCTTATCGGATGTTTGTGTTTATGTTTTGCAGAAAGCTGCTCCTCCCCCCACGGATAACACAGAAGCAAGTTCAGCCTCAGTTAGTACCGACATGTTGACAGATCCTGCTCTCATCATCAAAGACGGTTCGGTTAGTGCTCTCCCTAAAACACACAGCAACACGACATGAGAAACTGTTTTGTTGAGTCAGAGGAAAGTTCAGTCATTGCATATAGGAATAGAACAGAAAATATGTAGCGTCTTTGTCATAGCACGGCGGCTGTACAATCCCAGTCACATCTTTGGATGGTTTCATATTCTTAAAAAATACAATAAACAAAAAAAAGTTGAGGGAGTGGTTGTTCAGGAGAACCATAAGATCGTTTGCTGATTCTCACTCTTTGTTACAGGTGGAGGAGTTGGGAGACAAAGCCCCTCTGGTCTCCGACAAACCTCTTACACCTGCTGAAGTCCTGCAGGTGAGCACCCACAAAAAACAATACTTGATTTACTCAATCAGAATCCAATTCTGATAACGTCCATACAATGTACACAAAGACGTGTAATGTTGCCCTCCACAGTTTGAAACTTTCAATCAGTCATTCAACAGTTTGAAAGAATCCAAATAGTACTTTCTGTCTTTGATCTTCATCACTTGTCAAGCTAATCCCCAACAGTTGGACACTGCAGTTACTTTTGGACATAAAGTACAGTGAGTAAAAGTAATAGAGACTGGTTTAGATAAAGAAAATATGTTGAACAGAGTAATACTGGGACACACATTCTGAGGACAAATAGAAACTGATGAACACCAAGTTGCTGATTTAAAAATAGCTGGTAAATATAGACCTGTC
This sequence comes from Brachirus orientalis, assembly GCA_016785285.1. Classification (NCBI taxonomy): domain Eukaryota; kingdom Metazoa; phylum Chordata; class Actinopteri; order Pleuronectiformes; family Soleidae; genus Brachirus; species Brachirus orientalis. The sequence continues at coordinate 1,715,889 of JAFBJR010000190.1, forward strand.
ACTGTCACACATGCTTCCAACTGAGGTTGTTTTAATAACTGTTCATTTCAAGAGACACTACAAGACATCAAATAACATGCAAAGTCTGTTTGATATTGGTCTTGAGAAAAGCAGCACAAATTTTTCTGTTTAGCTCACACTTTCTCATAGTCTATCATGTAACTTGCTTATTCATTGATGTATGTGTTCCCCCCTCTTATATAAGATTGTAATTTTTCTTAGGTTGATGAATAAATGATGCATAATAATAAAACAAAAAAGATTTTAAATAATTAAACAATGTAATGGATTAAGAGCATGCCAAACTAAAATAGTAGGTCTTAAAGATGACCAAAAATGAGTTGGTGTTTGTGTGTCTGACCTGCCTTCAAGGATTTTGGATTACTGGGCTCAGGTCTAGGCATCCCATTGTGCACGAGTACAACTGTCGGCTAACAGATGTCGGCTATTAGACCACCTTGACCCACTGATGCTGTAGGCTTCCTTGACTTCATACATTGGCGCTCAACGGTCAACTAGCCCTGTCGCTAACATCAGTCTCCTCCTGAAGTTGTAGGCCTTGGTCCTTTCACTCGAGTATCCTCACCTTGCTGGGTGTTCGTTCAATGTTGCTATGGACGTAGACAGTAATAGTTGGAAAAAAAACAAAACAAAAACAATGAGGTGGAAGAGTGAGAGCATAAGGATTCTTGGCTTTTTACCCCACAATTGCTTTCCACATTTCATGTCCTATTTGAACAATGTTGTTACCAAACAACCAGACTGATTGTCAGTGAGAAATACTGGTTATTAAAATAAGCTCTTTGTCTCACAGGCTAAAGCAGCAGCAGAAGTGTCACAGAAGAGCAAGATAAGTGCCAATGGTGTATGAAGGGGAGCAGGAAAATCTGGACTGAAGGGTGGATAAATTTCAGAAGAACTTTTTAAGGCCCTCTCTGTATAATACAATCTCCCCTCTTTGAACCAGAGGGAGAGGAACCAGTGTTTCAGGGATTTGGCAAATAGCAGACCACACAACTCATCCAGAAGTCCTGTTGGCTTCATCCAACCATTTACCCTTTGCTTTTACTTTTGTGCACTCCGTTTGTTGTGACTCTCCATTGGAGCTGGACGAACCAGCCTAAAATGTCACTGGACTCGCTGTCTTCTGCTGTTAAGATTTGTTTGACTGATTGTATGTGAAGTAATGCACAAACTGGTCAGTCATCTTATTCAGTTGGTGTCACCTTACAGTCTAAACAGTCTTCTCCTCCTCCTGTAAATTTGTAAATATCTTGTATAGTTTGATCCCTGTCTCGCCTCACAGCAACAGCTTTGTACAGTTTGCTATGGAACAGCCTTAAAAAAAATCACATGAAGGGTTCTCTCTTTTCAGTTTTATTGTTTTATTTTTAGTTCAGGTTGAAAAAGACGTTGTCCAGTTTTTGTCTGAATATATTTGGTTAAGTAGCTGTCTTCCCAGGCACCAAGAGACGGCACATTCTCAGCCTGTGTTAAAAAACATAAGGTTCAGTGAAAATGTCATAATGCCATTTTAGTGAGTGGGTGGACCAGCAGATGTGGACCGACCCCGTCTGTCGTCACAGTAATGTAGTGTTGTTTCCTGCTGCTTAAACTGGCAAATGAAGATTGGGACTTTATTATGAGTGGTCACTCTGAGATATGACTGTTGTAAAATGCTGCCCCCCCCTCCCACTGTAAACCACTGAACAGACTATTTGTTTAAAAAATCCAAACAATTTATTTTATACATATACATTTGTACAGTGTATAATTGTGTTTTAACACTAAGGTGCAAAGATCTCTTTGATCTATAAAGAGAAAATGATGTTATCCATACTGTACCACTGACGTGGAGGATAAGCTTTAACTCTGAAGCCACAAATGAGATTAATATTATTTTTTTAGTATTGTGGCACTAAAACAGGTAAATGTGTAGCATTATTACAATTTCTAACTTAAGGAAGCTCCCATTACAACAGTTTATGGACCCCCCCCCCAAAAAAAAAGAAATTGTCACTGTGTGATAATAACAATAATAGCTGTACAGAACAAATACAGTTTTGTGTGTGTTTGTTACCCACTTATCTCCCTTCAGACATTTTGATGTAGATGGAGAAACTAATTTTTTTTTCTCCATTGTTCCACTCCAATTTGGTTATTCAGCTCAGTGTGTTTAAAAGCGCCCTGATGCACCTTAAGGTGAAATGTCTCCTTGTCTCCATTTTCATCCAACTGGTGTTGATGCAGATTAACGAAAATTATATTTTCAGCCAGTTCTCACTCATGTTATGGAGAGTAAAGAAATTATTTTATATATATGTATTAAAAAAAAGGGGCACAATTATTGCTTTATTGCATCAGAATTTTTTGCGCTGATGTCTCATTTAAAACTACTCCCAACATTTTCCCCATATTTCCTTCGGGATGTGAAGTGATTTTTTTTTTTTTTTTGCATCTTATATTATAACTTCCCTACATTTGAATGTTTTCTCCCCTGGTTGAAGTTTCACTTCACTTTCACCTTTCTGACAACGGCCTGCCTCAGTGTTTGACATCCATTTGTGTTAAAGTAAATTTCTGATTTGCACATAGAAATGAACTTGATGGAAATGCTTAAAATATCGCAAACATCAAAGAGGTGGAGATGTTTGTGTTTAAGTAAATGCAAAATGTGCAATGACAACAGACTTGAATAAATAAAGTATGTGACTTCAACACCCACTGAAGATGTATACACTGCATGCACAGTTATTAGACAAGTGAGTATTTTGAGGTTATTGTCATTTTTATGCTTTTTTTGTTTTCTTTAACTCCAAGCTATATGAACTTCAAAGCTAATTAGATTTAAACATTATCGGGTGATGTGTATTGGTGTAATGTGGAATGTTGGGGCCTGAAGTGATCAACACCCAATATCAAGGCATACATGATTATTAAGCAGCATCTTTACCTCAGACAAAATGGGCCAAAAAAAAAGATTGGACATATTCTATAAAGGCAAAAATTGTAAAATGTCTTACAGCACTCTTGATGTCAACAAGGTTCTAGAAATGTGTGGAGGGAAAAACAAGATGCAAATTAACTGCTAAATACGTGAGAAAAACTCATAAGACTGGGCCAAGAAATTTCTGAAGACAGATTTTCAAAGGTTTTATGGACAGAGGACATGGCATTGAGTCTTATCGGACCAGATGGATGGATCACTAATGGACACAGAGCTCCACTTCCAGCCAGCCATCAGCAAGGAGGAGGTATGAGGAGAACTGGTATGGGCTGATTTCATTAAGGCTGGGCTAATTGGACCTTTTCAGGTTGAAGGTGGACTTAAAATGTTCTGCCAGTTTTTAGAAGATTCTTTCTTCAAGCAGTGGTACAGGTTAAACTCTACATCCTACAAGAAGGCCATGATTTTTATGCAAGACAATGCTCCATCACTGGCATCCAAGTACTCAAGCCAGCAAAGGCCTTAAAGACGATGGAACGATGGCATGGCCCCCTTCCTCGCCTGACTGAGAACTTGTGGGCCCTTCTCAAACGTGATGCTTACAGTAAGGGAGACAATGGACCTCTTTGAACGGCATTTGGGAGGCTGTGATTGCTGCAGTACGAGAAGAGAAGTTGATCAACAACAGAACAAGAAATTAACGGACTCCATGAATGGAAGGCTCTTGACAGTTTCTGAAAGGAAGGGTGGCTATATTGGTCACCGAATATTTTTGAGTTGTTTATTTGTTACAATACATGAAAATAAACAAGTGAGATGGAAGATTTTAGTGTTTCATTAGTTACATAATAATTGCGCACACAGATATTCTTCTGAGAAAGCCACAATTCACTTTTCCTTAGTAAATTTTTTTCAACAATAACATGAATCCTCGGGAATACAACTTGCCTAACCACTATGCACGCAGTGTAAATACTGATTTATGTGGAGTGATGGAGAAGCTTGAATAAATGACAAAATGCTCATGTGGTTTTGCTTTCTATGTTGTTTAAATTGAACTGGTTTCGACTTTGAGATATCTACAGCTTCTTTAGGCTATTGGAAATTTAATTCAAAAAGGACAAAGTAGAGATCTGCAGTTGAGGATAATTAAAGATATCTTGGACTTGAATCATGAACATAGTTGTAAACATGAAATGGAATCAAAATGGAGACATAGCCTATCTACAATAGATCAGACACAGATATTTACAATGACCGTCCGTGCAGGTGACGTCATTCTGACTAGTAAAAGCTGAAATGCAGATGTCTGTGACTGTAATTGACTAAGTCGTGAAAGTCTTTCAAGACTTCAGAGTTTTGAGCAGTATTAAAGCATGTATTTCCTGGTAATATATTTGTTGTTGCTTAGGTTTAATGATAGATGTTTATCAGGGCTCTCAAGTTTGGAACTTAGTAGAAAGAATAGTTTTCTGCTTTTTTTCCTGGCATCTTTAAATCTAAATAGATTACATAAAAACAGTAAAAGAAATAAAAAGGCAAACGTTAAGTTCATACTCTTCACACTTCAAACCTTAAAACGTACTTAATGAGCCGCTATTGTAATAAATTACGTGATATAATTAAAGTGATTACCGGACCATGCTCTTTGGCTTCCATCTCGTCTCAAACCTGTTCGTGCGGCTTCGTGCACTTTCGTACGCATTCGGGTAACGAGTGCTCGCCGCCGAAACCTATTAGACTGCTTCATGAATAGACTACGCAGATCAATATACCTTCGCATCATCCCTTCGTAAATGTGAGTTCTATCACTTCTCGGCGTGAGAAAGGTCATGTGTGGCGTGTGAACTCAGTGAAATGACTTGAGAGCCACGTGTTTATTCTTAAAGTCGAAGACAAAGTGAGTCGAGAGAGCTGTGTTTAAAAGTAGAGGAGGCAGTGAGTCCATGATATGACACATTTATAAATAAAATAACTGCTTCAAGGTCAGTCGTGTTTAAATCGTGTGATGAGATGTTTTTTTTATATAAAAAACACGGTTTTTTATATAAAAAGGTTGCTTTTTTAAAGAAAGCTCTTAAATTCCCGCGGTTCTTTTATTTTTAATTGATTTTAATAACATATCCATATAAAACGTAGTACATTTGACGGTTATTTGGCCATTACCCACTGGAACACACTTAAATGGACGAACGAGTGAAGTGAACGTCTGCGCTATTTAAAGGCTGGCACGTTATTGTGGAGCGTGGACGACGCGATGAAGCGAGTTTCAGGTTGGCTACTGTCGTGTTCAGCGGACTGTGTGACATTTTCGTCGAATACGGGTAGTAGCCAACCTGAGGCTCACTTCGTTATTTTGTACTAACACGTCCACTTCGGGAACTTAACTGACGGAGCTTCAATAAGTTGCCGTTTTAGTTCAGAACAACGATATCTTCGTATCGGGTCTCGATAACACACCCCTGGTATGACACACCTGCAACTGTTTCGAAGGAAACTGATTAACTTTGTGACACAATGGCCGAACAAATGTGCTCGCAAACACACTCATGCAATAACAAACGTGAAGGTCCAGCGTGTGAGAATTACTGACATCTAGTGGTGAGTGAAGCGAGGCCCTCGCCTAAAATACAGGTTTTATCTTATTTTACAGACTCTGTTATGGTTTTTGTTATGGTTGCGATAATTGTTTTAGTTTAAAGGAGGACTGTTTGATTTAAGGGCAGTCCAAAAAGAAAAGAAAATTAAATAATAATAAATAATAATAGCCTCTGAAGACGGGGAAATAGAAATAAATAGAAACGTACTTTTTATGCAATCATCATACAGATAGTTGAATTATTTAAAACAATATGCATTAGAGCCGTGTGCAATTCTGCTTGTGATCTTTGATATACTAGGAGCTTTATTAGTTTCACTGATTATTTACTCATAAGGTAATCAATATCGCCACATTTAGTTACTGTAGATGGTGATACCAGTACCGTTTGTATAAGATGATAAGTATCTTTTTTCGAATAGCTGCCTCCCTCTCCCTCATTATACAGCGCATTGTCCTCTCTTCCTGCTGCATCTGATGTAAACTGCAGTGATGAAACTGTCATGACCGTCTCATGATTGGCCTTAAAAGACCAGCAGGTGGCGCCATCGGTCTTATGTGAGTTCTCCGTCCTGGACAGTGAGCAGCAGGGGGCGTTTGTGATAAACAGCAAATGGCTGAAGGTGTTCTTTTGACAAAAAACTTTGTCGAACCAAATCAGTCAGTATGAAAGCGATGTTTAAACCGATAGAGACAACAAATTAAAAAAAAAAAATATTATTCATTAACTCATAACATGTTAATTTTTAACCTAATCATACATACATATATATATATACACACAGTATATTTTTTTTAAAAAAAGGAGAGGGGGTATTTTTCCTTTTTTTATCCTCCTTATTTTTTTTAAAAAAAATCTCATATAATTTGCTCATTATTATCCCATTGTGATTCTTCTTCCTTCTTCTATCGGTAGTGATTTTCCATCATCACATCGTTTGAAGAGGCAGGAAAGCGTGTCGAGGAAGCCCCGCCCCCCCCGTCTTCTGTTTCTAGGTAACCCTGTCGCATTACGTCAACAGGTCGTGACGTCGACCCCAAACTCTACCGACACGTTTTACATCGACACTAAAAAAAAACAGATGCTTATGTCAAGAAAATCACATATAATCTGAAGAAATCAACCCAACTGTAAAGGTGAATCAGTGAAGGTGAGGACTGTGCTTTATTTATTTTATTTTATTGTTAATGATGATTTAGGTTTTGTAATTATTGGTTATTTTAGGAGGAGAGTGGAGAGAGGCCACAGGGATGTGAGTGTAAACACATGGTCACTGCCTGTTTACAGTCAATGTGGGGTTAATGCATTTCTTTGTTTGTAACTGGAGGGTTTTAAAAGGATCAGTAGTCGTCATCACCAGTGTCAGCCCAAGCATTTATGGGACCAAAGCTGAATTTGATTTGATCATCACTTTTTCCATCACACAACTCAGAGACTCAGAGAATGAAAGTAACAACAAACATATTAATCAACACCCCCCTTATTTAATTGTATCTCATATTAATTTAGAATATTAAAAAAAATTGGAACATTTGGAAAATATATACATAACTAGATGATTGAGGCTGTGCAAAAACAAATTAAGCCTTCCACAAAGCTAATATGATTTGCTATTTTGTTGTTTCTAAAGTTAAAGTAGAATAAACCTTACATTAACAATGGCTCTGTGATAGTGATCCAAAATACAGTCTAAATCTGAGAAACCTGAACCATCTTATTATTATTATTATCTTATAGATCACATTTGTGTTGAGCTGCAACTTAAGGATGTTAGTGTTCAAACACACCAAATATTTTTTTAATGTTAAAATGGATTAATAAACATTTTCCTCTATTATTCCCAATTTCATAATGTCCCTTTCTCTCTCTGACCCTCCCCACAGTGTGAAGATGAAACAGATAATGAAATTCATTATCTGTGCTGTGCCTGTCACTTATTTTGTTTTACACCCATTCGTCACTGGCTAAGAGAGGAGGGGGTGGCTTTGGGAAAGGCTTCAGCTCAAAGAAGTTCTTTTCATGGAACTGAGGCAGTAGCCACACAAAACAAGGCCACAGGATTAATCAGGGCTACAGATCTGAGGGAGGATACCCCAAACAGCCTGGACATGGAGGCAGCCCTTCACAGTCAGGCAGGCCTGGGTCTCAGTGGCAGCAGGGGGGATACCATCATCAGTATCCTGTACATGGAGTCCCATTTGGAAGAGGTAATGGGCATCCTGGAGGTTATCCAGGTGGATATATCAACCAAAACCCAAACAACAAAATCTTGAGCCCTCATTATGGAGGCAGCTTTGGTTATGGAGGCTATGGTGGTGGCGGCTCTCCCTTTGCCCACTCAGTTCAGGCAATGGGCGTCTATCCCCAAGATAAATCCAGAGGGTATGGACGCAGCGCGGTCATGGCAGCAGCTGGAGGCGCTGTGGCAGGAATGGCCCTGGGCTATGGGTTGGGCAGGTTCCCTCGCCCTCACTTCCACTTCCACAGCCCACTGGAGGAATACTACTACAACCACTACATGTACAAGAGATATGGTGTCAGGTCTTCTGATACCAATGACTACAGCTGAGACTACAAGTACAGCCAACCCAGTATGACCTATGACCACTTCATGGAGTCATGCATGAAGAGAACAGACCTTCTGCCTGGGGAAAAACCAAAGCCAAAATATGCCACCGCTACGGTTATCACCACCACAACTATGTCCACAACTGCCACACCTACTGCAGCCCCATATACTGGCATTAAACGCAACAGCACTGCGGCAAACCACCTGACCCCTACACTGTCAACTCCTCAACCTCTAAAAAAGTCTGAAGCCGGACCTGAGCCTCCAGATGCACAGGTCGTCACTGATGAAGATGATGGTGACACACTCAGTATTGTGGAGATCGGCTATCCTGCACTGATTGAACAGATGAAGGCCAGGAGATGTTTGGAGCTCTACATGGTTTACTCAGACAAGTACTTAATGAGACAGAGTGCAGGGGTGCAGGGACTGAAGATGAGTGGGTTTTTAGCCATTGTCAGCAGTATCGCTGTGATGCTGTTGAACAGCAACATGCTGCTCCACTGATGCGGCCTTTATTGGCAGGAAAGCAATGAAGAATAATTTTAACTAGAGGCAGTAGAATGTTTAGCCATGGAAATGAGCGTCCAGTTTGTCAATGCCTCTGCCTGTTTGAAAACAAAATCAATCTTTCATAAAATGATGCATTTACACAAAAGAAGTGTCCAGAGAAATTCAGCAAGTCTGAATTTCATAGATATTAATGCGTGGATAGAATGTTTAAAAAAAAAAAATGTAATGGATCATTTCTCAAACCAAATGGATTAATTGGGTGGTTGGAATCTGTTATTTTATTTGAATAAAAACAAATAGAGACACTAGCGATGGGAATACATGCCGTTTTAGTTTTTCTTAATGCTTGTCAAAAAGAGACAGTACTTGTCTTTTTTTTTTAATCATAAAAAGTGATACATTAAAAAAAAAAAGGTAAAATGTGGAGTTTTTAATTGACTTTCTCAGACACACTAAAGACTTTTCTTAAACATCAGTCAAGGTCAGACATGAACAGACTGTGTGGGATACATTTTCACTACTTATACTAGACATCCAAACCAGCTTTAATTGCTGTATGTGTAACAAGTGGTTAATCGTGAGGAAGCCTCACCGTTCGCATCAGCCACAACCAGTCATGAGGGATATATTTTGACAGAATGTGGTCACTAATTTCCCAATAACTGTTGAAATACTTTAAAAATGCCAATAAAATTGGTAGAATATAGTTTTCTATTGCAAACAATGACTACAGACTGACCTTAGTGACTAAAAGTTAGTTTCTACCTTAAAGGGACTTGATTTATTTCACAAGAGTCACTTTCACAAGTAGTTTTTCACTTGCAAAGCAATAGTAGCTGCAACTTGTTAAATTAAAAGGTTGTTCCAGTCATAAAATGGCTTCTTTCAATTAGGTAGATAGATAGAGGTAGATTTTACAGATCAGTGTTTTGTAGATGCAACACTAAATCAGTTTACTGTGAAACAAATACAAAATAACAGAAAATAGAAATACTTCAACAAATATAATACCGCAGTTTCATAAGCGCAGACGTCTGACTCACTTCAAGCTAAAGCTTAGTGTGGTGTTTTGTTTCCCCGGAAATTAAAAACTTAAAGATCATGGTTAATATTCGAGAAAATTAATGAAATAACAGAGCACTGGAAATAAAACTCACAGCCACCCTGTGTTAGCCAGCTGTCAATTCTAGTAAAATCATAGATAAACAAAAAAAAAAAAGAAAAAAAAAGCTGAACCCAAAACTGTAGGTGAAATAGTGGGTCATTGCTGGACAGGGAGGAAGCAAAATAAATGAATCAAAGGAGAGCCCAAGTTCTCATAACACAACCAGCAGAGTATTACTCAAGAAAAGAAAATCCAAAAATCAACGGAACACACAGACTCTTCAAGAAAATCAAGCTTGCAGGAATCTCCTGAGCCCAACCTGCCTATAAAACACCTGGCAGGCTAAATACCTGCAGCTGTGGCAGAACACAGGTGAATGCAATAACTTCTGATTAACAACCAACCCGTGACCTACACTCTGGATCTCTGTGGGTTAAGTGTGAACTAAAAGCCAGGCAGAGTAAAATGTCAAGTCTGTTGTAGCAACATCTGATATGCTGAGGAATCATATGCAGGCTGTGTTCATTCTACTTTGTGTCTCAGGTCTGAGGCTGTGATGAAGTATGAGCACGGAATCACTTGGATATGATTAGCATTGTATTTTTATTGGGGATGAGAGACGAAAACAAACTTAAGCACACAATGCAAGTCTGCAGGCTGTTGAAACTTTGTTAAACCTGAGTCGTTAAATACATAAATACCCCAAACCCCACCCCAACACAATCCCACCATGAAAACACAAATCCAAATTATTGACACATTAATATACTTTTTTAACTTGTACAAGATTTTGTATGTACAGCATTTTGTTCTGTTACATAAAGTTCTACTCATAAATATAAAATAAACTTATTTCCCTTTTAAATGGTGCCACATTTGTAAGGAAAATGCTTCAGAGTTGAGTATATAGCTGGGCATACACTGTGCGAATGTTTTCAATCTTTTTGTAACCTGCAGCTCAAACTGTATGACTAAATCAAATGCAATGAAAAGCCGAAGCTCACGATTTATGTGCGCACATGATATGCTTTAGTTGAGTCGACTTGTGGCTCTCCTTCAACACTGCAACATCTCAAACAGGTTTGATTTTCATCCGACCATATGATTGTCGATTGTTACCCCATGTTTACTACACAAAGCATGATGGACGATTCATTCTTTTAAATCTAGCCTGAAAACCTACCTGTTTGCCACTGCATTTAAATAGAAATGAAAGCATCATATCTGCTGCATCTCAGCCACAACTGCAACTTTTAGTCTTTTAAGCTCTTTTCTCTTTCTTTTGCCTCTCTAAGTGTTTTAAATGTCTTACTATGCCTTTTATATCTGTAATGCTGCTGCTGTATTTCCCTTTTTTTTATTGTAAAGCACTTTGAAATACCTTGTTGTTGAAATGTGCTATATAAATAAAATTGCCTTGCCTTGCCACGATTAAGCTGAAATTTGGCCCAATCCCAAAGATAGTACGAGTGAAAATTGGCTCAAAATGGGCCAAAAATCACAGTGTTTGCCCAGCTTTAGTGGGCTGCACCCATTAAAAAACTTGCTAAATGTCTTGTCAATGCCAAACAGCTTATTCTGCTATTGACTCTTGTTTTGAGCTTCTGGTACCCTAGGCGCTGACAATAAGGTGCCTGATTGGTGCACCAATATCGAGGCAATCCCATACCTCCACAGTCTGGGGCTGAATTCTATCCTCCAAGATGAAAATGCTCTCCCCCAGACAGCAGGGTTTATCAGAAACTAACTCCAAAATAGTTTACATTTTCCTTACAAAATGCATTTTCCTTACAAATGTGGCGCCATTTAAAAGGGAAGTAAACAGGCTTTCCAATTGTATAATACTTAATGTCAAAGAAGCATTGTTACAACAGAGAAATAATCGACCAAACACAAATTTCCTTACTTTTTGTGCTAAGTTTGTAAAACAATGTAGTGAAAATGTGGCACACAGACTAGACAATGTGAAGCAGGAGGGCAAACCCATTCATTATGATGATTACAGAGAAATGACTTGGCCATATGAAATGTACAGCTGTTCTGTTCCTGACAGGATTTCTTCAAGATTTTATTCCTACTCTGTTTTCATAGTTGAATATTGAAAAATGTGTTTGCCATAAAACACATCATTAAAACAATCATCAGCCATTAAAAGTATAAAAACACTAGTCACATTACAAGGAGAAAGAGGAATTTGGAATGCAATGCAAATTCAAATTAGCACACGGAAAACATCTACAGCAGCTGTATATAATTCATTCTTTTAAATCTAGGATTTCTTCAAGATTTTATTCCTACTCTGTTTTCATAGTTGAATATTGAAAAATGTGTTTGCCATAAAACACATCATTAAAACAATCATCAGCCATTAAAAGTATAAAAACACTAGTCACATTACAAGGAGAAAGAGGAATTTGGAATGCAATGCAAATTCAAATTAGCACACGGAAAACATCTACAGCAGCTGTATATAACATTATTTTTTTTTTTATCTTGCAAGAGTGATATTTACGTTCACATTCAAAATCAAAATAGTCCTCTGTACCATCAGATCATGTTTCAGATCAGACTTGTGTTTGGGATCTCAGCCCTGTCTTCAGTGTTGCATGAGTGCCAACCAGTGGCCCATCAGCAGGGACATCAGGGAGCCAATGACAACGAAGATACTGTTGTAGCTTGGGCCACTGGATGCTCCAGTATAGTACTCCATATCTCCAGAGCCCTCTGGTTCATAGCCGGCCCTGGGGCCATAGCCACCACCATGCCCATATTGTGGGAAGCCATAGCCCCCTCCATACCCTCCATACCCTCCATAACCCCCATAACCCCCACCATACCCATAGCCAGGGCGGCTCAAGGCAGATCCCAGCATTGCTCCTCCTATGGCTCCTGCTGCGGCTGCCCCTGCTACTTTGCCTGCACTGGGACCACTTCTCTGGACCACTACTGGTCTGTAGGCCTGACCACGACTGCCCCTGAAGCTTCCTCCGCCTCGGCTAAAGCCACCACCTCCGCGACCACGCCGGGCCTCAGAGCTGGGTAAGAGTGTGGCAAGAAGCAGCAGGCACAGGGCCAGCGTGAGTGGGACTTTGTGCAGGCCTGACATCGTTTTTATCCTAGAAACATGAGACAAAGGAAAAACATCAGGTGGAAATGTGTTACACAGGGCAGGTGAACATGAAAAACACAGACGTCCCACACAGAAATGTAATGTATGACATGCACTTTATGCCACTATATTAAGAGTAATATTGCCAAAATTTGACATATACAGTACTGTCATAGCAGCAATAATAATAATAATAAGCAATGTAAATTGTTCTTACTATAACTATGCTAATACAAAATACAAAGAAATCATTGAAACTAAACAGGCAGTTGACTTAAAGCAGGGGTGCCCAAATTCTTCCCTATAATAATAAATAAATTCTGTGGATGGGCTGCAGAGAGGGCACTCCACCCTTTTCTGGCCATGGTCTTGGATTTAGAGGTGCTAGTTCTCATCCCAGCCGCTTCACACCCGGCTGAAAACCACTCCAGTGAGAGTTGAAGATCAAGGTCCGATGAAGCAAACAGAGGGGGACCACCGCCCTGCCCTCACCAAACTCCCCCTCCGCCCTCGGCAATCCCTGAAGCCACATTCCTCTTGGCCTTCCGGTTTCTATCAGCTGCCTCTGGAGTCCCACAGGTCAAAAAAGGCCCGATAGAACTCCTTCTTTAGCTTGACGGAATCCCTTACTGCCGAGGTAGGGCGTTACCACCACGACAGGCACTGACCGTCTTAAATTTAAAGCTTCTTCGACAGGGGATTCTGCTAGACATTTCCAGCAGACCCTCACAATACGTATGGGTCTGCCAGGCCAGACCAGCATCCTATCCCACCAGTGGAGCCAACTCACCACCAATCATTTCTCTTGTTCCATTTTAGTTTGTATATCAGTAGAGACAGCAATAGCCAATGCTTTTTTGTGCCAAAGATCCAGCCACTACGTCCAGGTTGAATATACAGTACATTCTTCCTTGCCTCTGGATAACAGTTAGGGGTGTACAGCTAGCTTTGCTTACCTCAGTACAGCACCAAAATAAAGACACCCATACAGTTGCTTACAAATATTAACAAGATCATCAGGAAGGACGACTGATGATTTGTCCACAGCGGGTGCTGACAGAGCCTTGGATCCACTCGTACGAGTTCAGTCCAACAACATAACCCTGCTTGGGTTTAGACTGGAGGGGCCTCCAGGTTTCACTGTCATTGTCCACATGAGCATTGAAGTCCAGCAGAATAACGGAATGGCTGTGCGGCTGTGCCACACATAGCCGCAAATAACAGTCAGCATCCCCCCCACCACCACCTGAAGGCAGAGGGAGGCTACCCTCTTGACCCCTTGGGTAAACCCTAACATACAGGCTCAGAACTGAGGGCCAGCAAGTATACCCACTCCCGCACCAAGGGCAACTCCACAGTGGAAGAGTGTCCAACCCCTCTGGAGGAGACTGGTTCCAGAGCCCAAGTTGGACATTGAAGAGAACCCAACTATATCTTGTCGGAACCCCGTGACCTCGCGCACCAGCTCAGGCTCCTTCTTTGCCAGAGAGGTGACATTCCATGTCCCTAGAGCCCATTTCTGCAGCCGAGGGTCAAACCAGTCTGGTTATTGTCCTCTGACCTCTGGCATCAATAAGGCCTTTTGTCCCAGAGAACTGCTGCTCACTATTTCCCCTTTTTTTCAGAGCATTGACCAGATGGTTGTACAACTGTACATGGAAATCCCAGTAGATTAGCAGCTTCTCAAATACTCAAACCAACAAACACGCCAAATACAAAGTTACTTATGCTCAGTTACAACTTAAGCAGGTTGTTGTCACATGTCGATGTGCCTAAATGCAATGAGTTGAAATGCTTAGATATTTGGGTTAACAAGCAGTTGAACTGGTGTAACTAATCATGAAGCTGGTTAATGTATATTATTAACGCATAAATTATATAGCCATTGTAAAATTTGTATCTGTACTTATATATGTATATGTTATACATGTTTATATACATATATTGTATTACATACATGGAAATTCATTATCTGTTTTTAGTGTATGCGTTTTCTGTTGTGAGGTAGCTTGATCTAAAATTATAAGATGAGGAGTGGTTTAAAGAGCTCAGGTAGTTTAGTGTAGTGTTTCCCAACCCTTGTCCTCGGGGAACACCGTCCTGCATGTTTCAGATGTTGTCGTGCTCCAACACACCTGATTCAAGCGGGCAGCTCATCATCAAGCTCTGCAGAAGCCTGATAACGGCCCGTTTATTTGAATCAGGTGTGTTGGAGCAAGGGAACTTGCAGGGCAGTGAATCCCCAGGAGCAGGGATGAGAAGCATAGTTTTAGAAGATTTTATTTCATCTCATATAATGACTTTTGTCAAATTAGTTTAGACTTCTTGGGTAAAATGTGAAGGAAAGGTGGTTCATAGGTAGGTGTTCTTCAGTAAAACATGTAAGTACTTATACTTGGTAATATTCCCACACTGGTTCCTGAAGGCTCACAGCCAACATTGTCTCCAACACATAAACAGACCGATGGGATATTCGCATGGCAGCTTTAGTCCTGCTGCGTTGTATTTTTTTTTTTTTTACGTCTGGTGATAAATTAAGAGCAGCGCAGATCACGGCTCCTAATCCAGCTTTAACAAACACATCTTACACAAGCAGCGTCAACACTGCAGCTGACGTGGGATCAGATTTTGTAACCTCTGATATAAAAAAATTGCACAATATAATTTAAACTGTAATTTGTCTGTTTTTGTGGTTAGAGTTTAACTTTGAGGAAACATGTACACAATGAGAACAAACTTCCACTGAAGGAGAGACACATTCCATGTAGATCCTAATTAAAGGCCATTAATTATTATATAATAACAGCTAGAATGCAATTGAGGATGAACTCTTATGAATATTTGGTCAGATCTTTGGCAATCTGGTAAAATATACACAACTTCTATGTCTATATATATATATATATATATTTTTTTTTTTAATTTAGCACTTTTTTCTTGTTGCTCTTCTTTGACTGTACCATTTGTCTTTGCTTTGTTCACTATTTTTAATATTTGTCTTCTTTTCTTCATTGTTTCATTGCCTGAATTTAAACATTTATAAGAGTTGTTGCAACTCCTTTACAACCCATCCATAAACCCTGTTTATAACTATTACTCCATGGAATTAATATAAATTGTGAAGACACAGATGATGAGATCTATATTAACTGAAGTGAGAAGAAAAAAGTTTGAGTAATACTATTCAGTGTTAACATACAATATTGCACAGTACAAAATCTTTAGATTTCAGAACAGTGTAGAAAGAAAAATTCATAAATCCAGTAAGACAGTTCAATTCTTGAGCCCAATGGTTGAGGTCATAAAATGATAACGGTGTTATAAACTAAAGCTTACAAAAATAAAAGCTGTTAAATCACTCAAGTATCATTTACATTTTAAAAGATACATATTATTGATCTAATAATGAAATGCAAGAGGATTGAAAGAAGTCACTTTGTATTTTTATGTACTTTTACCCAGGTATAAATAATCTGAATTCCCCAACTACTGGGGACAAAACAGTTCCACTGAGCAGCTCTGCCGTCAACAAACGGCTCAGTCTAATCTGTGTCCTCTTACAAGTTAAGATATAATTACACTGGGTCACTTAGTTTGAGAATAATCCAGTTAACTGTCATGTACAGCTCCAGGGGCCCAGAGCTACAGATGAGATAACACATTTCTTCACGACTGTTTCAGTTTATAGCTCTCTGATCTGATTACTAGTCCATGAACAAATGTGCTTTCTATAGACTGACTCTGATTTGGCCTTCATCCCGCCGTTCCATAAATCACCCCAACAACTAGTTTTGACCCCAAGAACGATCAGAGAAACAAATAAACTTTTTTTTATTTTAGACCTGCTTTTTTAAAAATTGATTTACATTGTTTTATTATTTTAATGTTTCATCCTTTCTGCATATTGTTTGTGTTAATGCTGTTTTGTAACCTGAAAAACACTAAACAGATGCATTTCATTGTTATCTGTACCGCAAGGAGCAAATTAAATTACATCAAGACCAATAAATAATAAAATAAATAATAAATAATAATAGTAATAAATAAAAGCCTGTGAGTCAGTATGGCAAGAAAAATGTTTTAAATCCCGCTGATATGAAATAAAGAACACAGTTTAACTTTTTCTTTTTTTTTTTTTTTTAAAAAAAAGGTTCCTTGAGATGAACCATCTCACCTGTTAAGTGGCTGTCTGCAGCGATAACGAAGCAGTGCAGCAGTTGATGAACAGATGATGCTCCCCCACTGACGGGCTTCCACTCAGTGGACGTTTGCAGCTCAGTCTCCTCTGACCGTGTGGAGGGAAGTATGTTTCCGGGCCAGACCGTGATGATCCTCCTCCAGACAATCTCAATCAGGTGGGGTGGATCATTGACTCATGCTCGCTCACTGGCCGAGTGCACGGTAAGCTGCTGTACCACTGACATCACACATAAATACCTGCGTACGTGCTGCTAATTTTGTCCTGTTATTCAACCCCTCACTGAAAGAATAAACCAGAACATGTAAGGAGGTTTACCAAAGCTTTGACTGGGATTCCCTTTATATCGCCTGTCTGTGCAAAGGTCAGTGGCCTTTCCCCCACTGACACTTTTGAGTGAGACAAAAATTACACACATATTTACAGACTTTTTAGGATTTCTTTTTTTTTTTTATTAAATAACAATCATTAAAAAACCTTTCTAAGTAGTGGCATGAGTCCTGCACATTTCTTGATACATTTCTTCATTATTGTGTAAAAGACACGATACAAAAGCAGGCAAGTCTTGAGAGTCACTAAAAATGTAACACACACACACACACACACTGGCACACACTCTTGTTGACATTTTTTTTTTAACCACATTAAAAAAATACTGAAATAATGCTCTGTATGCACAAAGGAAAAACAGACGTACAAAACCCCTTTACTATGTATGTGGCATTAAAATAATCAGTACAATTCACAGTCTGAAGGATTTCACTCTTTGTGCTTTCTGTGTCATTCCTTGCTGGTTATGAAAAAATAATATTGCTAAATTTGTTCATTAATCAATTTTTTTTTGTTTGTCTATGAGCAGCATTAATCAAAAGGATTAAAAACAGATTTAGATTATTAGGCAGGAGGTTATGGGTCCAACTCTGCTACAACCTACAAACACCAGCATCTGAAAACCACCTCAAACACAACCATTTTAATCTTTTTTAATAGAAATTCACATCAGAGGTGCTGTAACTGAGGATGTTTTTTTTTAACCTAATGCATTAGTCCAAATCTGAATTTATAGGAGCTGCATTTTTGCACATGTTAAAACTGCAACATTTGCTAAAAAAAAAAAGATCCCAGAGTGATTTCTTTTGCATATTGTTCATCTCTATAGTTGTCATCATGGTGACCTCATACATCCTGTGAGAACTGTATCAATCTTCTCAATGGTAAACGACAACATTAATAAATATATATTGCCAAAAGACCTAACTATTCCCTTACCTTCAGTAACAAAGCTTCATCATTCATAATTGTAGAAAAAATACGATTTCAGACAACAATGTGCTATGCTGCAAATAAGCCTAGCAAAGGGAAGAGTCTAAAGGTCGGAGAAAAAAAAAACGAATGCACTCAACAGTGAACTATTTCTCCAGCAATCCTGCCTACTGCAGCTTTAATATACTCAGACAACGAGGATCATCAAACAACGATGTTTTGAGGCTATGGCCCTTTTATTTGTGGTCTCATAGATTTCACCCTAAACACCCTAAACTGTCGCAAAATAGCCCCTTTATTAATTTCGTACAAGACACTATCTTCAAAAGTGTCTTTGTGCTTAAAGAACCTTTAAAACGGGCACTTTGCTAAGATCAGATAACAAGATGTTTGTGCTTTAAACTTATTTCGGGCATCGACTTTAGCCCGGAGGCAGCGTCAAAACAGTGTCATTGCACTGGGTGCTCTTCTGAAAAAGAAAAAGAAAAAAGAAAGAGAAACTAATGGCTGTGAATCAAGACACATGGCTGTGCAGGTCTCTGTGACTCTCAAGACTATTGCTAAGATGGTCATGTTTAAACATGCACACAGGATGGGCATGTTAGAGTTCCGAGTGTAATCTGAGTGAGCGACTCCATGCAGAGGGAGGAATTCAGGCGGGCAGGATAATCACTGAAGGACGTATGCCGGGTTGTTGTCAGGCGATTGGAGGACAGTTAACTCTGGGGAGGGTTTAGACAGTCCACTGTGTTGGAGTGAGTCCTCACTGAGCGGATCACATGCATGTCGCCCCCTCTGGAAGACAACGGAGCTGCTTCTCAATTATACAACGGAGGAAATTATACCTGCAAGTACAAGTAGACACACGGAGAGAGAAACAAGTGATTATAAAGTCTATTCTATGAAGTGTCTTTATTTTGTCAACAGCTGCGGGACGTGTTGACTTTCACTTTCTTTATAAGCACAAGACAAGATACAGGATGATGAAGTTAGGAAGGACATTTATTATTATTTTTTGTACCTTCTCATGAGTTTCTGCACCTCTCTGTCCTCCTCTTCTTTCAGCTTGGTGATAAAACTCTGCAGGACAGGCATCTCAAACTTTATATACTGCGCCACCTGGTGGAGAAAAAGTGTCATGAAAAAACCGGGAAAACAAGAGGACCTAACAAGGAAAATAAGGTAAATGACAACAAAAGGAATTGGAGACAGTGGTAATGATTTTGACATTAATATCCAGCAATCATGTTTTTGTCTCTCTGAGTGGAATCAGTTTTACAGTGAAGGCGGCGACTCACATCATATGTGACCTCTTCACCCAGATCTTCTTCCATGAGGAAAACCTTGCAGACCTGCTCACACGGTCCCTGCATTATTCTCAGCACAAGAGGATAGTCACTGCGCTTCAGTTTCACGCGCTCTGCAACGCCAACAAAGCAAAAGAAATATAAAACAAATACAAACACATTAAATATCAATGCACTGTAATTTAACGAAAGGAAAAAAAACAACAAAAAACAGAGAAATCCATTCTCACCTCCACTTGCGTGGACAAGGTAGAGCGCAAAATCATCCGGGCTGTTTTCAATTTTAAATTTGTTGAGGAGGACCCGTAGCACTTGCGGTGTTCTCATGCAGCTGTTGATCCGAACATTCGTCACTGAGCCATAAGCAGGAGTAAATACTGCTGTCTGAGGAAAACGGATGGACAGCATTTAGACCCATTTTAATGAAGAGGAAATAATGAATGCTTTACTGATTTGTAAATTAGTTTGAAACAAAATTGTGAACACGTATTTACTTAGCATTCCACAAGCAATATAAAAATATGTAATAAAATAAACACTTTATAATGTCAGTTCGTCAATTTTTATTTATGTAATGTAATTCCTATTAATACATTTGTAAACAACTATACAAATGTATAGTTGTTTACACACACTTTTCCTGAAGGATTCCCAGTCTAAATCCATGGTTCTTAAACTTTCTCTGGTAGTACTTGGAGATAAAATCTGAAATAGTATATAATACACCCAACTATACAATATATTATACTACTGTATAAACCAGGGTATGTGCTAGGAGTGGAGCTGAGGAACTTTTGACTGGAGTGCATAGAAAATGAAACAAATAGCAAAAATAAATAATAATAATTACTGTATTCACCTTATCTCTCACTGCATCTTAATCTAATTTCTCTATACCGGTGCCTAAAGTACAGTACATGTGAGGAAGAGGAGGATGATGAGAGAGCAAATTATCTTACTGGGAATAAATCTGCCTCCGGTGAAAAGTCTGTAGCTGCCTTTGCTCGGAATATTAACCACCATTGTGTTTTAATGTTAGCGATAATGGTGTTACTTCGAGGGCTCAGTATTTTCTCAAGTGGTACTAGGCATAAAAAGTCTGGTAACCACTGGAGAAAATCACTAGTCCCAGGTCTTCTTTAATAGAAGACGATGTCAGTTTTGTTTGTAATGTTACTATTTAGAAAAAAAAGAGATATAAATATTTTTATGACCATTCACATCAAAACTTAATATACTGCAGTGATTATACGGACAGATTTGACTGGCAGCACCTTGTGGTTGTAGAAGTGTCCATTGATGGAGAAGCGGTGACGTCTAATTTTCCTCTGGTCGCTCGGTGACCGTCGCTGTCCACGTCTCAAGACTCCGGCGTCGCTCTTTGTCCGTAACAGCTGAGCGGAGCTCTCGCTGTCCTCTGTCCAATCAACAAGCATCATTTTAGATCATCACTTGACAGTCAGTGTCCTCTGATAACGTTGACTTTGTCATTAAACTCGAGAAATACAATAACGATTTGTTTTTTCTGCCATAACTGTACATGTTTACTTCCCATCCTTGAAACTCTGAAAGCTTGAAATTTTGAGAGTTAAAACCTTTAGGACTGAATGAAACAAATTCATATGTATAGGTTTGTGATGCTCATTTTATATCACTACTATGCATGAGTTTATCCCACTTAAATGGACTATACAGTAAACTCCAACCTAAAATAAGGTTTTAATCCCTTTAAGAACAATCTTTCTGCCAAAATTAGCTCTCATATAAAACAGCTGAGAGGTAATTATAGATTTGTCCCGCTCTGTTCTTTTTAAAGCCAAGTTGATTTTCCTGATTCCTGATTAACCTCATCCAATATTGTAATAATCAATATTGACTGAAGCAACATTTACTGAATCCTAATTACAGCCATTGGTGTACTATACAACATGTTGCCATATTTACATTTACAATCAGTAGGTCTGGAGGATAAGCCTTATGAAGTTAAAGATTGCATGTGCATGATATATGAGATTTATCTTGACATAAAGCAGGCTGCGCACATAAACAGTTTTACTGTAACAGGGCAGTGGCAATAGACTGGCATTAATGTAATATCTATCCTGAAAAGAAAATATGGTAATTCCTGTATTTTAGCTGTTTATGATCCATTTTACATAATAAAAATAAAACACATGGAAGACACGTTTTCTCGCATAATTATTCAGGTATTATGATTTCATGAATTTAAAACCAGGAAAAGACATCATGTCAAAATATCTTCTCCTATACCATGATATGAATATAATATCAATACAGCGCTCAGGCCCTACGGTCACTCAGGACACTTACCCTCTGTGTGTTGCTCCATCACACCGTTGTTCTCTGGTTGGCTGTCGGGCGGCGTCACCTCCACTGTGGGCGGACTCTGCTGTGTCATCTGCTGACCATCTGCGCTGTTGGGGGAACTTTACAAAAACAAGTGAGAGAGAGAGTTAGATACACGCAGCGCCAAAGAAGAACAAGACAGTGGCATAACTGTGCCATACACTGACTGTGGCCGGATCAGGATAGTGTAGTAATATTGTAAAAATGAGGAATGAACGAGGAGGTCCAGTGAACAAAGTCAACACTGATGCACACAGAATCTCATTTCCACCTTTGTGAACACACACACACACACACACACACACACACACACACACACACACACACGTTTACCACGCTAACAGGGGACTATCATACTACACTTACCAACAGGGGACTTGTGTTTGTGGTTATTTTTAAATAGTAAAAATATAATAGAAAATTTTCTTTTAAGGTCTTTTATCATAATATTACTTGAAATGTGCTTTTTAATTTTTTAAAACACACACACACACACACACACCACAGACAGTGAGTACATCATATCCCTGTTAAACGTGTGACTCCTGCTCCTCCTCCTCCCCCTTGATGTAGTCTGTACATGTTATGATTGGGGAGGGTATTTCTTCTTTGGTAATTCAAGTAATTTAGCAATTTTTCTTCAATCTTACATTATCTAAGCCTGATTAAATCTGTTTTTATTGCTGATAAATCCCTAATAAATATTAGATATAATCTATGTTTACATTCTAATAAAATCCCTTTCACATCTGTGGCGATTTAGTAACTTCAAACTTAATATCACTTTACGAACTTGACAGGTTGTGATGGTGTCAGTGCTGTGAAGTTTACTGTTGAATTATTTGTGCTTAACGGGCTGCTAAATGACAGAATTTATGCCACCAACTTATTATAGGTTTCATAATAGTAATAGTTTTAGCACACAGATAAAATTATATGCAGGCCTGTTAGCCTGGGAATGAGAACAGCTTTATTTGATTAATGGAAATAAGCAGCTTATGATGGAGCTCCAGGTCTGATGACACAGGCTTATAGAGTTTACTTTTGTTTATGGATCTCTGCAAACTTGTCATTAAAGCTGTGGTAAGATAATATTTCAGCTCTACTGAATAGTAATTTAACATAATGTAAATCGAGTGCACACTCAACTCACGATTCTATACGATTCATTTTTCTTGGTCACGAGTTTGTTCATGATTATTTTTAAACAAAATGAGTTCTAGACAAATTGCTAATTACTGACAAATGATCCTTTACTTATAGGAATTGTTATTTTAAATAAAATACAAATAAATGCTCCTTTTTTAAAAAAAAACAAAAAAACACTGCACATCACCATTTATTCCCTGTTATTAAAACAGGTCTTTTTTTTAACCTGTCATTTCACTTTTTATGTTAAGGGGACATTTTCTGGTAACATTTGATTAAAAAAAAAAAAAAAAGTTGTGGCCACGAGATAATAATGCTTCTAATACTTTCTGGCAGACTGTACACTGAGAGGTGTACTGCTCCCCTCCACAGAAAAAAAATATTTCTGTCACTTTTTATTCTTACATTATGGACCAATTGCATGAAGAAATGCTCAGTATACCATCTCAAGCAAAAGATGAGTCATCTAAAATCTCAAAGTGGATTTGAGGGCATTGCAAGCTGTAAAGTTAAATAGGAATTTTGGAAAAATGTCCAAAGTTTGGATGTTTATGGACGTGTAGGTGACATTTAAAGCAACATATACAGTAGATGAGTAATACACTAAAATGTTGATTTTGATGTCAATGGGGAATTTAAGACATTTAGCCATTTGCAGGATTGGATGGATATCAACCATGAATGCCGTCAACAAACATTTAAAAGCAGTCGTTTCAGAAACATTAAGTGTCATATTATCTCTCATCAGACAAACTAAAAAGTAGTCTAATCTATATATGCCCTCAATGACCTACAGTGTCTTAACATTTCCGGTCAGTGAGGTGTAACTGGATCTGTCTGGATCTCTTACCCTTGACTGTCCAGATTACAACCCGAGTGCCAAGATGTGGAGGAGGGGGGTGGTCGGATTCGCTCATGGTCATCCTGCATCTGAAGCCTGATTGGTCGGCGAAGGCCCCAAAAGATATTCAGCAGGCCTTCGATAATCAGTTCCCCCTCTTCCTGTCACGGGAGAGGAGAAGAGCTGGGATCAATGAGTACACACAAACATAGAAATGTGCCTGCTGGTTTCCATGACTTTAGAGGACATTGCATTGACTTACATTCATTTCCTGAAGACTTACTTTAACCTTAACCATAATTAATAGTGCCCCAACCATGACCCTAACCTTAGCCTAACTTTAAAACATGTCTTAGAAAGTAGTAATTTACGTTATGGGGACTTGATTGTTGTCCCCATAATGTGATTATGTGAACAGATTAATGTCATACATCACATAAGGAGTACCAGGTACACACACGGTGTGAATATCTACTCACCTCTCTGTGTCTGAGTTGTAGATTCTGTCCTTCATAGTAGAGGTTGTATGTCTTAAGATGGGAGAGGACTGTTGCCCTAGAGACAGAAATGCTGAGTCACTGGAGAGAAAGGGCTGTTTAAAATGGCTGATTTTGGTCAAGTCTACGTGTGACGTGAGGTGTGAGGTATGGAGAGGTTGATTTCCTTCAAGTTAAATATCAGAATAGCATGAAAATCCACTCGACAGAATTTGATTGGTTTGTATGCATGACAAACGTAATTCTGCTTGTACCATAAACCATAAAGGCTGTTCCTGCTCTTGGTTATTATGATTATGATTTTTAAATTGTATCTTTGATTGCAAAATGTGGTGACCCATATTAAACTAATATAGTGAAGAGGTGACAATATACTGGGGATGGGTAACAGTTATCTGAGGGTGGGAACAAGAGCAGGAACAATAAATGTGTACTGTATGTACAAAACTCAACAAAATGTGAAACATCAATCCAATCGTTTTTTTTCAGATACTTTAATGCAGAAAAGTTACATATTATATCTTTAATTTGATCCTTACTTGCTGATGAACTTGTTCTCTCCAATCTGAACCCCGTCCTGTATATCATCCATTTTCAGTCAGCATGAGAGGAACTGAGAGACAAAGAAGCAACACGCGCATTTTCTATCAGTCTGATTCAGTCTCATGACTTCTCATGACCAGCAGTGAGCACAGACACAACCAGAGCCGCGTGAAGACGAGGAAAGTGACTACAGGAAGAGGAGGAGGAGGAGGGGGAGGAGATAAAGCTCCAGACAATAGATCATATCTATTTTCCGGACAACTATTTCCCTCAACAATAAAAGCAACTGATATTTAAACCACCAGTATGTTGTATGTCTATGTCTTTAACCATCAGACAACTGCTCTCTACACTCATGATCTCCAGTATATTTGCTTTACCACTTTGCTTAAACACACACACATTTGGCAGAGGGATCACGACGATTGTGGATTGATGGCAGAGTGCCATTTAAAACAGCTGTGTGCTTGTGTGTGTGTGTGTGCAGAACATTGAAGGAGATGAACAGTTGCAGGACACATTGGCCTCCTGCCGCACTAAATGATTTCAGCTTCTAAAGCACGAAATTAAGTCATTATTTCCGCATAATATCAAGAGCAACTGGTGGATATTTGACCCATGTACGTGCACTCAAAGTTCAAACTTTGAATTTTGCCAATTGCCTTTGTATTGAATGGAAATACATGGAACATGAAAATGAGGGGTTACTTAGAAAAGTAGGAAAGTTGTACACATTTGTGAGAGACAGCAGCGTTAAGAACTATGTAACTGTGATCTTACCTCAGTGGGACCTGTACGATTTTGCTGGTCAGCAGGAAGAGGGAGCTGGAGATGTGGAGAGAGAACACGAGATTGAAACAGGCAGACTCCGTATAGATCTGTATCCTATATTAGTCGTTCTGTCACACGGGTGTTGATTTTTAACATCCTCTGAGAGAATACTTCTTCAGAGGGTGACGGCGAACACGCAAGGAAGAGCGGGGGTGTTTAAAGGAAGTGCTCCCCTTCCGTTTAATCACTTCCTCCTTTACTAAGTCAGTCACACAGGAAACTGCCAGTGGCCCTTACACAGCCTAAAACTTCCTCAATTCAAGCACCTCCGATGAGCAATTGTGCAAAAGAAAAAAAAAAGTGAACATACATAAGCGTGTGTAGAAAACCCTTTGAACCACAAGGCCTTTTTTGTGGCATTTATTGAGGACATATTTGACACAGGATATAAGAGAAAAAACTTGTTTTGCGCCTTGGTATATGCATCTAGGTGTATTTGAAACAAAATACATGCCGAAGTTTCTTCTGCTTAGGTTAAATGCTCTTTGTGTACATTGCGAGAGGAAAAAGAAGTTTCTGTTGTCTTTTGTATTTATTCTGCTGCTCTGTTTTGGAGGATTTCTCCACAATCTAGTCTTTGGTGTTTCATCTTGATCCAAAGAACAAATTAATCTGGCTTTTTGATTCTCACTGCTCATAAGGGGTTCACATCCTGTCCAGTCTGGCCTCTATACTCACATGTGATATTCTGATTCTTGTAGGGACTGGTGGTGTTTTCACTTACTGCTATGTTAATTGGCAATTTCAGTTGTTTGTACAGCAGCTCGAAATCTCTAAATCAATTTTCCCTCCTGTCCAGCAGCAATAATTTTGCATTTCTTATCTATATTAGGGAACAAAATTTTGAATATTCAGCACTTGTTTCATCTTAAACACAAAATGTATTCAGTCCACTACAAAGTCATTGAATTGGACTTGCAGTTCCAAAAAATGAAATGCACACTATGTATTTTCTGCCTCTACGGGGACGTCTAAATAAAATAACAGAAGACCTAGTTTGATCGGATCATGGCGCAGCTTAGAAACATGGTAAATGTCTGTCTGGGAAGAGCTTCTGCGGCAGCAAACGCAATGAGTAGACGGGATCCATTAGTGACAAATACATGCACTAAAATGCAAAAACAGAAGACAACACACTTACGAGTACTTCCGAATATTTCCTTCCCCTCTCTGATGTTTCTCAGGGGTTCTGTCCCAGAAGTTATAGCTGTCATATTAACGTAGACACAAAGGAAACCAGACGTCATACAGCCGACACTACAGTATATAATTCACAGGAGAGTTGTAGAGGAATATGTTGGAGAGACAAGTGTGAGTACACTACTCACCAAATATATCTTGCCGTTTTTAAATATTTAAATGCAGAAATCCTGCATCTCGAACAGCAACACCCCATTACCACACTCATGAGAGCAACACATATGTGGCAGTTTATTGTAAACACACATATTAAAACTCTGCAATGGTGCTCCTGAAAACATAGCGCTGGATGCTGTCAATCTCTGAAACAAATGTGCTCAGTTATCGTAAGCAAATTAAATATTAAACACTAATCAGCCCAGCCCCCTGCCAAGGTCTATCAATATTTAAGCAACTATTTTAAGCCTGTAAGGAGCTCAAAAGCCACCACTGACCTATACAATGGTAATCATTAGTCTTTAATACTGCGGTCATAGTCAAGGGCAGCCATGCTTGCAGACTCGCTACCAGATGATGGCAGTGGTGTGAGACAGGCATGTGGTCGCCTCTGGCTGGTCATCCTACTTCCCTGATGTTACCTCGGGTTCCGACTGTACAAAGCAAAAATCACTGACTCCAATTACGTGGACATCAATAAGGTGACAATTGACCTTATTCTGAATAAGACCTTATCTGATGAAGCACTGTTACTCCATTAAAACAAGATATACAGTCCTGTGCATAAGTCTCAGGCCACCACCAGCTTTGTTGTTTTTATGTCACGTTTGTGATCGTTGGCGTTTAGATTGAAGAGATGTGACTAAAAGTCAGTCTTCTACTATATGATCAACCTGTCAGTGAGTTTAACTTACACAACATGTGTATGTGATGCTCCAACATGTCTTGAGTAAACCAGATATAACAGACCTTTTTCACAGCAGCTATTTGTTGGCATGAAATAGTAGGAGAAACACAGGTTTGACCAATAACATTAGGGTTCCATTCCAGGTTTTAAAGAGCCATGGTTGTGTTATTGTTCAAGTGGAAATGTAGGTCACACTAAATATTTGATATTATAAAAGCATTTTTGTTGTTTCTGAAAAAAGATATTACTTTCAAACTGCATATGTGTTTCTCCATATTTTCAGGATGTGTTCCAATAAAGTGATCGAGAAATAATTGTACAGTACGGTCATTATAGCATTGCTAAAACAACAACTCTAATGGTGGCCTAAGACCTATGCACAGTACTGTAGATTGTTTACATGGATTTTTTGAACTTGCATAAAACAACCAAAAATGCAACATTTAAACTGGAGCCTTTGCAATATGCCACCCCCCCCAAACAACTGATAATGTTTCACATATAAGTTATAATTTGATTAAGATGTAAACATTTCCACATAACCTGACTTAGACTGTAATACTCCACATGTATTAAGATGCATTCTATATTCTGAGTGTGACCTAATCGTCTGCATACTGCTGTCCGTGTAAACATAGTAATGGTTGTAATAGTTTGTGTGACATTAAGTGTTTGTTTGTCTGCAACTTTTTCCACCAACAACACAGTCTTGATCAGGATTGGTTAAATCTTTTTTTTTGACTGTATCCACACGGAATGACTTCCTTCAGATCAAGACCTCAGAGTTTTTGCAGGCCACAGCTCTGGGACACAAGAGTGGCTGTTGTGCATGTTTTGTGTTTGTTGTAGGGTTTGAAAAAAGGCCTCCACTCTCCCTGAATGTTGAGACATACGTTACAGTAAGGCCTGACTGAATATATGATATTAAAATTATTTATTTAATACCATCACATAAAAGTATTTAAGAAAGAAAACATCAAATGTCAAAAAATATGATTAAAAGCAAAAAGTATCCTACATAAAAACAAGATTATGATGCAATGAGACATTCTACGCCACATGTCGACACTATGTGTTACAATTAGGGCTGCAACTATTATTTTCTTTATCAATAAATTGATTTATTTTTTTGTGAGTAATCCTCTCTTAGATCAAAACCGCTCCGAAAACTATGACAGATCTATTCTGGTACAACAAGAAATACACTATTTCCAATCTCTGT
Source organism: Brachirus orientalis (assembly GCA_016785285.1). Lineage (NCBI taxonomy): Eukaryota > Metazoa > Chordata > Actinopteri > Pleuronectiformes > Soleidae > Brachirus > Brachirus orientalis. The sequence goes on from JAFBJR010000190.1 coordinate 1,744,994, forward strand.
GGAAATGATCTGTCATTTAGCCTCCTGATGTTTGTGTGTTGAAGCCGACAGTAGCTTGGAAATGCAATCCAGGTGGATCTACAGCTATGCAGTTCTTCTACCTTAATAGTCCAAATGTAGAGCTCATTGGCTCCTAGAATTCCCTGATGCCTCAAAAAACCAAAAAACAATATCAGCCAAAGCTCAGCCTCCATATCTTGCACCTTTTACCTTCATCTGAATTCATAAAAACAGTAACATGGCTTATTGGCGGTTGTCCTTTTCGTCTGATAAGGAAATTCTGTCCTCCCAGTCGGCCTTCTCCTCTGTCTCCTTCACACTCCCTTGTGTGACCATCACAACATACTATTAAAACTCAGGACCACAACTTCCTGACCCCCACTTCTCCTTCGCCGAGACACATGCACACTTGTTCTCTTCTCCCCTGACTCTGAGCCTCATCTGTCAACATCCATAGCCAAAAATGGACGACGACTGGCTCCTCTCTCACTCCTCCTGTCCGGATTACTACTCTTCTGCCTCGCTATTGTAACCGTTGTTATAGCAACACTGAAAACATCTGCGCTCCAGCAACTATCCTGCATCATGGAGCCAAAAATAGTGCGTGTCTCTCTCTCTCCTGCTCCTTGTTATTCATAAAGGGTAACTTGTCAAATATGTCGCCAGACTTGATTTATGTCTAAATATGGCTTCTAGATCCTTGAGAGCAAGCATTTGCCAACATCTTCTTTTAATTTTGATAATCAATTCATCACCTAAGTTATTTTGCAAGCAAAAAAACTTCCAGGTTTTGTTTTACTTAGTATTTTCTACTATCTGACATTTAATGGACCAAACCATTAACTGAGTATCAGTACAACCAACAGTAGGGAGGGGATGACAAATGATTTTTATTATAGCAACAAGGTGATGTTGGTGAATTTCCATTATCAGGACAATCGTGAATGGGGCAAATTATTAATATTTCATGTGAGTGACAATGCTATCTAGTTTTTTCAAGTGTCCACAAAACAATTTTTAATATTAGTCATGTTTAGTGACATTACATTGTGTAACTGTTTTAATAAGAAGTTATTCCCGGGCAAACATCCATGACACCAAAGCCTCTGAAAAGAAGCGCTTGACGTATTTTGAGTTTTTCCTAACGTAGAGTGAAGAGTGAACAGCTCGCCTGGCATCACAGACGACTGATCGCTTTTGCGTGACTGACAGTAAAGGTAATAAAGTTGTACTTGTGTGTGCAGGAGGCACTACATTTTGGACTCCGGCTTCCTCCCACAGTCCAAAAACATGCAGATTAGGCAAACTGGACACTCTAAATTGCCCGTAGGTGTGAATGTGAGAGTGTCTATGTGGCCCTGTGATGGACTGGCGACCTGTCCAGGGTGTGACCCCGCCTCTCGCCCTGTGTCAGCTGGAGTTAGGCACCAGCCCCCCCAGCGACCCTCAGTGGATAAAGTGGTAGAAAATGACTGAGTGAGTGACTTCATTTTTGGAGAAAGTTTTAGCCCTGGGGCTTCCTGAGCCCCAAACCCCCACTGAAACGCCCCTGGCTGCTTCTCAGTCTGCCCATGCAGCGTTATATGTGCCGCGGTTTGGAACCTTAACCATCTACAGACTGTTATGTAATCTGTTTTACTAACATACAGCAGAGCGCAGAGCCTCAGTATCATAACACGGGTTACAAGCTGGACCGTACACACATAAAATCAACAGAGCGTTTGTGTGGCCAGTTCATGCATATGATGAGTGACATGTGGGACATTCAGATTGCAAATAAACACGCACATTCGCACTGTATGACGTCACACAGACACACACACTGCAACTGTTTTTTCCCAATCACGATATCCCACTGCACCCAGTCCACATCAACCGACAGACATCGTCAGGAGCAGCCTACTCAGCTACACCGACGCTTCTACCTGATTCCTGTCGACTTTTGGAGCTCCTCTCTCGGTTCACCAAACCGTAGGAAGACGATTCCGCGATTCTCCTCCACCGAGTGTCTCCCTCTAACCCGGTAATTGTCGGGTGAACTTAAGTCTTTCGTTAACTCGCTCGCTCGCTCGCTCAGTCCACAGCCGTTGGAAACAATCACTTTCAAAGGCGCGTGCACACCGTCGGGGACTGCTGTAAGGAGCAGTGCGCGTGCGAGAGACGGCTCCATCTGTTGTAAGCGGGCGCGCGCGTGGGCGACGGAGCAGCGTTGGGGGGGCGGGAGGTCCTGGCCGAGAGCCAATCAGAGAGCGAATCCGACGGCCCTTTTGTTCACGCTGAACGAAAACACGAAAACAAAAGAAGAGCCGGCGAGAAATCACGGAGTCCCACGAGTGTCCGGTGGAAAAGCGCACGGAGCCGCACAGGCGCCACGTGTCACATCAGTCTTCACTGTCGTTTTGACCGTCACAAACTCAGGGAAGCTGATTTCAACCAAGATTTAAGTTGAATGAAACTTGTTTACTCATTATATTTGATCAAATCTGACTTTTAATGAAAAGGCAAGAGAATTATACCTAGTTTAGGCCCACTGTACAGACCCAAAAGGTTTTTTTAAATTAAGATGTAAGAGTTTCACTTCAGTGCAAATATGAATTTAAAAATGTAAATAAGACTTTACTTACAGACTTTAGTACAAATATTATTGTGGCTGTACATACATATTTACATACACACACTAAACCTCAATGCCCTGACTGCACACTCTCTCATATATATATATATGAGATATATATATAGGATCTGTGATATATATGAGATCACAGATCCTTTCCAAAAAATTAGAATATCATGAAAAAGTTGTTTAATTTCCATAATTCCATTCAGAAAGTTAAACATTCATATATTCATAGATTCATGGCCCACAATTTAATCAATTTCAGGTATTTATTTGTTTATTTTTTACATAATTTTGGCTTCCAGCTCATGAAACCCACAAAAACAGGATTTCAATAAATTAGAATACTGTGAATTAGAATACTGTTTTTGCAGAAAATAAATAAAGAAAAAAAGAAATCAATCAAAATATGGTACTTTCAAAATGATATATCAATCATCAATACTTGGTTGGGAATCCCTTTGCCTTAATCACTGCCTTGATGCGACGTGGCATTGAGGCAATCAGGCTGTGGCATTGCATAGGAGTTATGGAGAATCTATGAATATATGAAAGTTTAACTTTCTGAATGGAATTATGGAAATTAAACAACTTTTTCACGATATTCTAATTTTTTGGAAAGGATCTGTGTATATATATATATATACGTATATATATATATATACACACACACACCATACATTCATGAATTTAACTGAATTGTAGTGACTGCATGTACATGCAAGCATGACCAAATCTCCAAAATGTAAATCCTGCTAAAAGCAAACTGACTAGAACCATGATTCTCAAACTGCAGTACAAGCTTCCTCTGTTGCTACTTCAGAATTATTGTTCTACTGTATATACCAGGGTATGTGGTCAGAGTGGAGCTGAGGGATGCTGACCTGAGTGCGTAGGAAATGAAACCAATAGCACAAATAAATAAATGATAATAATTAGAGTCACCTTATCTCTCCATCTTAATTTGGCTATACCAGTCCATGTGAGGAAGAGGAGGATGACGAGAGCGCAAATTATCTCGTTGAGAATAAATCCGCCTACGTCTGTGGCTGACTTTGCTCGGCCTATTTACACCACTGCATGATAATGTTTGTTACCTCAAGAGCTCAGTATTTTCTCAGGTGGTACTTACTTGGAATAAAAAGTTAGACAACCGCTGAACTAGAGCATTTATTACTTCACTTTCATGAGGCTCAGACACTAAAAACCATCTTATATCAGTTTTTCTTCATTCTGCGAGGGTAAAGGAACAGATTTGGGTGATCAATAAAGACAAAAGACTGTATTATTATTATTCAGTAACATCTTATTAAATAGCTTTAGGAACAAAGAATTACACAATTTCTTGCGACTATTTACTTTACACAATTTTGTCTTCCAGGTGGTTTAGCAAACTTGACTCCATTAAATATACATTTATTTGTTTACATATATTTAAACAAAACTGGCAAAGTTTCACATTACCAGCAAAGTGTGCTGCAATGCAGTGGCATGGACACAGAGCAATGTTAAGAGTAATAAAATACACTTTATGAAGATCCTAAAGAACAAACAAAAGTATGGTACGTTGGAAAAGAATTCCACCATACCACATAATCGAATTTAAATGTGTTTGCCTTTTAGAGGAACAGTAAACAAAATTGCATGCTGTCCAGCATGATTTAAGATTGAAGTTTTTGATTTGTTTCTTCCAAATATTTGCTTGCAAAACATAAAATGATGTATAAAAGTACAGAAACAGTGAGGAAGATAAAACATGGTATTCGTTTTATGTAGCACTCCCTTCTAAAGGGACTGATGTACTTGTGTTATGCACCTTATGGCCGCCTGCAAGAGCCATCTGTTACTTAATGAAGTAAGTCAATAATGGAGTAAATCTGAGGTGTTGCTACTGTAATTGAGTAATTTCGGTTTTTACAATGCGTGACTCGTTCACATATGCACGTAAAAAAGATTCCAAAAAAGGGACATAATTGGAGTGGGGGGGGGGGGGGGGGGGGGGAAAGAGGGAGAAAAAAAAAAGGAAGTGGGAGGAGGAGGCAC